>JASPKZ010007971.1:0-600000 GCA_030220185.1 Diploptera punctata | reverse complement strand
TTTAGCTAAAATTCTGTTTCTTTGTGAAGTGCATTCCATCCCTTCCAATTCTACCAAGTTTCATTAGAATTCATTCTGTTGTTTCAAGCTAAGTGTAAATTATTCTGCAGACTAAAGATCTTCTTACATGGCAACAGACATTAAAAGAAAACAAAAATTGTACAATAGAGGAAAACTTACTATTAATCGATAAAGGGAAATATATTTTATCAAACGCAAATATATTCTGTGAACATGGAATACCAGAAAATACAATAATGGGTTGGATGAAAGAAGTACAGAAATTGCATAGTTTTATAACATGAGTAGAAAGTGATATTGAACTGCAGAGGTCTGGTAGCACTTTTGTGTATTTTTTATTTGAATGCAGTTTATTAAAATACTCTACATGCAGTAATATGGGTCTTAATATTGATGCAATTGATGTTTAACCCTGCAGTGCGGAGGTACATACTGTGTACACTACTGATTTAAACTGTTATTATGATCTGTGTTTTACATTAACTATTTTCTGTTTAGGCCTATACAACTTTTATATAGAGACTTCAATGTTTTATTAGTGCATATATTAATCATTGATGGACCTGTGTAACATGTTAAAAATAATTTTATACTTACATTTATTCTTGCAGCCTTAGACACTTTCTTGTATTTATAACTTCATAAAATATTTCTGTGTTTTACACTCTTGTCAGCTGTAAACTCCAAGAACAATCTGGAATGTTATATTGATCAATAAATAGTCAGTAGACTTTTCTTTTTTAGAAGAAATAAAATCCTCCTTTTTTGTAGATGAGCTTGTCTAGCAATTCAAATCTTTTTATAAAGTTTGGTGTAACAACAATAATGCAAACTTTACTACATCTGAAAGCCAAAAAATGTTATTTCTGATTTACGCCAAGTACAGTATCTCAACAATTAATTTAAGTTAAAATAGATATCAAAACAAATTATTTCAATCGACAATACCCTTACATTAAAGAAAGGCAGTTAATCAAAATATGAAACATTTAAAATTAAAACTTGTGAACTCTGGAATTGACTACTGACTATTTATAGTCATTCATTGTTTATACAGATGAGGACAAAATCTTGGATTCTAGTTTGATATCAGGCATTTGCAAATAAAACTATGGCTATTGTCTTTCAACTTGTGGAACTGATACTAGAAAAATTATATAAAATGTGGATGGACAACTCTCATAATTCACCTTCGTTAAAACTATGTTGGGACACATAGACTTAATAGAAAACATGCAGTGAAGACAATAAGGGACAAAATATTAAAAAATGGATGAACTTATTTCACAACATTCAGGTCCACTTACAGTTAAGAAGTGAAATGTCAGAATAAATGTAATATTGTTATCCAAATGCCACGCTGATGAAACCAAAATGGTAAGAAGAAGAAGAAGAGTACGATGTAAGGTGAAACCAGTTGATGATATGTGACTATAATAACTGCATGGGTGGTGTGGATTTGAGATATAAATTATTACAGAGTTATTAAAAAAAAATATTTAATGAAGATGTTCAGAAAACTTTTAAATATATTCATACTAAATGCAAGAATTGTTTACAGGCAAAACATTGGAAACCAAATAAAAGACAAATTGAAATTTAGATTTGATGAAGGTATTTTAGCCCAACTGGGATCATGTAGAGAAAAAAAACAATTCGGCTCAACAGCACTTCTATTTACGCTTGATTTTTCAGTTTTTTATTGTAAATTATAGCCCTTTTTCTGTATTAACTAACATTATTTAATATTTTAAACTTTTTCAAACAATTTTTATAACATTATTATACAATTATGAAGTATTTATTTCAATACGCAAATCACAATAATATGACTCTGATTGACAATATTGTGATGCTAACTGCTATTTTCTCCACAGAGTATATTACTTAGTCTATAATTTTTCTATCACTGTTTTGGGTTATCGCTGGTTGGATCGGTGTTAGGGAGTGATAAGTAAGTGTACAACCCATTTTTAACAAATGTTTGGTAATTTTAATATTATTAATACATTTTTTATATAGATGTGGGAATTTGTTGCAAAGATTGGTCATTTAAATTTCATAGCGACGGATATTAATCGAGGATGATAATCGATATGTGGTTCGATTGTGGGTTATCGGTGGCTCTATAAACTATGGCGCATGCAAAATGTTGTTCTATAGGACTTTCAAAATATTTCACGCACGTTTAAGTGCAGTTTTTCCAAAAATTCTGTAGGCACACATCCTATAACAATGTTCCCACAATATTAGAATGACATATTTGGAGAAGATTCACCCTACAGTAAGCATAAAAAAATTATTTGTGTCCAGACTGTGAAGCTGGTTTATGTCGTGAAGACTGTTTCAAGATAATCAACTGATTTAAATTTCTAGAGCTCTCTCTGGTCTAAGTTTTTTTTCTGAAGACCTTTCTTTTTGTGCAAATATTTAATTGTGTTATTAGGTTTTGTGGTGGTTCTCTTAATCCTTCAAATAATTCATAGCGCAGTTCACTGTTTTATGTGAGAAATTTATTATTCTATATAGATTTCGACTGTGGCACATCAATCAATATGTCTACATCTTAACAGATGTTATGTGAGTACCATAATAACTTTAATGTTTTATTAAGGACGCACCGAAAGGGAATCACAAAACCATTTTAATTTACAAATATATATCCATTTAAATGTAATATTGAAATACTCGCGATAAATCGCTGGATTAAATGCCAGAGAAAAAAATTTGGGAAAAACTGCACTTAAACTAGCGTGAAATATTTTCAAAGACCTATAGAACAACAGTGCGCATGTGCAAGAGCGATAACTCACAATTGAACCACATATCGTTTAACATCCTCGATTACTATCCGTCGCTATGAAATTTAAATGATCAATTTTTGCAATAAATCCCCAAATCTATGTTTAAAAAATATATTAATAATATTAAAATTACCAAACGTTTATTAAAAATGGGTGTACACTTACATATCACTCCCCAACGCTGATCCAACCAGCGATAACTTAAAACAGCCATAGAAAATTCATAGACTAAGTAATAAATTCTGTGGAGAAAATAGCAGTTAGCATCACAATTTTGTCTAACAGTGTCACAATATTGTGATTTGCATATTTAAATAAATACTTTAAAATTGTGTAATAATGTTATAAAAATTGTTTTAAAAAGTTTAAAATATTAAATAATGTTAGTAAATACAGAAGAAGATCTATAGTTTACAACAATATAACTGAAAAATCAAGCGCTAGTAGAAGTGCAGTTGAGCCGAAAATTTGTTTCACAACAGAGCATGGCTGGTCATTTTACTCTAACGCAGGTGCAAGACATGTCCCCCAATGCGGTATATCAGGGTTTTACTGTAACTTACATTATGTTCCAACTTTGATAGACTGTACATGCACTAGCGTAGCAGTAAAATGTCGTGACATGAGAAGAATAGTTAATGCAAGAATATTTATATAAATAATTTTATTCTTTATTTTGGATGCTCAATTCTTGCTATTTTTTAAATGAATCCATTCTTAGTTGATATTTAAATTCCCATATACTTAATCCAACTGGTTGCAGTAAAATACATAAGTTTCAAACTTAATAAACAACAATAACTACTCACCATAAACTTTTATATTTGTCGAAACATATTGGTAAGAATGGTGTACACTTTATAGTTTATTTGAGAAAGGATTTTGCTATACTGCTTAGTAAAATACAGACTCGCATGAATATGCTGTGATGTTAACTATATTTTCAGACTCTAAGATTATAATGGATTACCAGATTGAAATATAACAGGAACATTGTCTGCCACAAACTGAATTTGGGCCACATGTAAGTTACTTACAAATGCTTATATAGCTGTCTCTCACCGCTTGAAGCATTGTGCTTTATTTTACAGGACATGAATGTGGAAATTAAACCTGAAATAGATGTTCCAGTTGGTAGTGTTGGTAATAAATGTGAGTTGTTCGAAGCAGATGATCCACTAGCTTCTCTGCAAATGGAAGATGTGGTAAGTTCAGAAATTATCATATGGTAGCACGAAACACCTAACATGTATGTTACAAAGGTTACAAATTATTTTGATTAATTCAATTATCCTTGAATTCATCTTCTGATATATACCATGCTCTGTTCAGATGTTTTCCCTTTATTTTATCATCTACTGACATTTAGTATTACATCCTGCATCATTAAGTTATATGATTTATAGAGCATATTTTTTCAACAACTTATATTTGAAAAGTTATCATACCCTGAGAACACTTTACACATAAATCGGGCTCAACATTAAAAATTATCTTTTGCTTCTAGTTTTTAATATGTTGTTAGGACCTATGCGAATAGCAAGAAATAAATTTTATATATTGTGAAGATATGTTTGAGCTGCATAATGTCAAAAACTTACAAATTTGTTAATTTGTTGTGGTTTAGCTCAGTGCTTTTTAACATATGCTTCCTACAGAAAAACATTCTTATCTGTTTTAAAGTAGATTAAATTTGCTGAATTTTCACTGTAACTTAACACAGTAAATTGAGAATGTTCCATGAAACAGCTCATGAAAAATTGCCATCTAGGCGAAAAATCACTTTGATAGCAATGCCTTCATTGTTTTGATGTGTACCTGACAAATGCCAGAAGTTTTGATAGAATGTCACATTCAGCTGCTTACTCTTGCACCTTATCCAAGTGCCTTAGGAAAGGCTATTGGCCGATGATAACAAGAGGCACCTCATCGCACTGTTCCATGATATATTGAAACAGCAGGTAATTATATTCAAGGCAGCCAATGAAGATACTGATCAAGGATTTACTGACACAGTTCTACCCAAAATCAGAAATTTGAACATGTTTTCACTATTGGATACAATTTAGAACTTCCTCATCCTTCTCATTGGTTTGATCCCCACTACAAAGAATATCTACCTGCAGTTAAGTGCTGTGTGTGTTCTTACACCCACTTTTTTGAATGAATGTAGCAGATGTGATACGATGTCTGTTCCTTTTGGGCAGGAAAAAACAAAATTGACTAGTACTCTCATAGAGCCAGATTCCAGCTATGAGGCCATTGTTAAACAGGAGGAAAATTTTGTCTCTCTCTTTACTGTGCTAATATGATGGATACTTTGAATATCCTCCCCTGCTAGGTTTTCATAAAGTCAGCTGCCAACACAAAGGTTAACCCTGCTCATTTGCCTCAACTGATGCAACATGAAGTCACCCTTCAAGTTCAAAACTGTACGGGAGCTAACAAATACTCAGGACAGTAAGACAATCAGGGAATAACTCCTAACACTATATCAATGGATCCTTTTCCTAATAACCTAGTGTGCTGATATTCTGTTTGTGTAGAAAAATATGCAATGGGGAATGCTGCTTCAGCAAAGGAATATATAAATTTGCTACTGTTAATTGTGCTAGATATTGGTTGTTTATTTTTCGAATTTTCATATCTATAAAGATGGAACCACTCCATTCTTGGCTGAATGATTTGAGGAGCCCTCCATATGAGTATTTCTCATAGCCACTACAGTTGAAGCAAATGAAATGGTCACTTCGTATCAACATTAAAGTGGGAAGTAACATAAATTGAAATGATAGCTGTTTTTTCCTATTATCATGTTAAATGTATTTTTTATAATTATGTAGGGGCCTACAGACATATAATAATAAAGAATCAAAACTATATTAATTTTGGTTGCAATCATTCTTGAAGAAACTATTAGCTCTATATCTGAGCTCTAATTGAACCAAAATCAATTTACTACAGAATGCTTATCTATGATTTTGTTTTCCTGAAATTTAGCACATACTTCCAAAAGCAAAATTTTTTACTGTTTCCAGAAATATATCAATTGTTTGTCGGAGTGTTCTTGACATACAGAACTGAGTTTGGACTTAAAAGTGTATGTACACTTAGAAAAAAAAAATGGGCAGACCCTTTATCTGAAATATTTAAGTTCTAACTCACGACTCACAAGAATAAACTAATTGCACAATAGAGCATCAATACATTTTCCTCTTCCTTTGAAGATCATTCTTTCAAGCACAGGAGGCCAGAAAATGCTTAGCTCAGTGCTTAGTGATTTGATTCATATGCAAGAGGTTGCAGGTTCGATTCCCAATAAGGTTAAATTTTTTAATTGTTTTCTATTTTATTCTGTCTGTCGATTCTTAAAGAAAGAATGTACTATTTGGAAGTATTACTATTTTATTATAATTATTATTATTATTATTTATTTATTTATAAACAGGTTTATAATGTAATAGAACATCTTCCTGTGCCCAAAACTTTTTAAATTTTTATCTTCTATCTCCATTTTTCTCTATCTTCCCATTCTAATTCTGCCAGACCTAGCTCCCTCATATCTCTTTTTACACCATCCATCCATTTATATCTAGGTCAACATCACTTTCCTTTCCCTGATGGAATCCATTCAAAAGTTGTCTGGGTAATATTTTCTTTAGCGTCCTATATATATGACCATTCCATTCTAGTTGTCTGTTCCTCATATTATTGAATTTTGGACTTTCATTTGTTATCTGATGATGGTATTTCTAATTTTTTTCCACTTTAGGATGTCTAGTTGAGCATCTAAAATAATCCATTTCAGTAGACATAAACTTTAAACTCAAATTTTTATTCAACTGCCAAGTTTCTGCACCATGTGTTAGCGTGCTTCGAATTATGGATTTATACATTTGTAATTTGGTATTTATTCTTATGTTCTTATGCCACATAATTCCGTTTAACATTGTTATTATGGATCTGCCTTTTTTAATTCTATATTTTATGTAATTTTCTTGGGTACATTTTGAGTTAATTTTGATCCCCAGGTAATTACATTCTTCACATCCTTTGATACATCCCATTATTATTATTGTTGTTGCTATTGCTATTACTACTACTGCTTCTGCTGCCCCTGCCGCTCTCCAGCATCTATAGGTTCTTATTATGCTGGACTTGACATATATAAACCTAGTATATTAACTGAAAGGTGAAGCTTTTTCCTCACTAATATGTAATAAATAAATAAACACATAAATATATGACGCTATATTATCTTTTATTGCATAAATTTGTAGCATTATTATTAAAGCGTGATACTGCACACACAATTAAATTTATACCGGTAGCTAAATAGTGTTGTAGTCTAGAGTTTACGAAGGCGGGAATATTACTCTTACTTACTCGCGCGGGTTAACGTTTTTCCGTTAGGTTGAAAGATGCTACTATTTAGTGACAATTACATTTATGAGATTCCCTGAAACTTACCTATTCTCAAATTGACTTGTCCAGCACGAGTCTTAGTTGTATTTAGTTTCATGGAATAGCTAATGACGCAATTATATTTAATTTATGTCATTGTTGCTGCCTGAGAGTCTACGTGAATACATTAGTCACCTCTACGGGGAGGAAATACACAGATACATACGACGATTTGAGAAACTGCGCAAGAATAAGGCACGACTGCTCTCGTCCCTTACATTCCTTCTACGTCACAGAGATAATAGGACGATCCCTAAATTCATCGGGATAAAAAGAACATTAATATCTGCACAAGCGCAAAGGATTTACCAACGCACTGAGATGTCATTATTAAGAGAACGCATTCACACAACTCGCAAGAACCTCGCCATCACAGACACCGAACTTCTAGATATTCACCTTCTACTCAGCAACAGACTGTCGGAAAAAGACTGGAACAAAATAGATGGGATCACCTCTCAGTCCATGGTATCAACGTGGGACCAATCCACCAATACACAGAAGAAAAAATTCGGGCGCAACACGCTGTGTAATAAACCGTAGCATTAGTATTGTTTATTATATACTAGCAGTTGTTTTCGAAATGAAGCAAGTCTCCGTAATCTAGGGCCCAGCGTGCAGAATCTCTGTTAAGATTAAATAGTTATGTTTATCGGTTCTCTATGTCTATGCACTTGTTTACATTCAGCTATAATCGTATCTGTTATGTTGAGCAAGAGTAAACTAAAATTTATGGCGATCCGTATAGGCGATACTTATTTTGACTACACCGTACAGTTGCCTTTTCTCACACTTTCTTCCTCTTCCCCTTTGTGTTCCTATTTTCAAGGCTGCCTAACAAGAGGTCATTTTCAAGCAAAAAAATACTTTTCCACGACATTTTGAAATATTTAGACCCTAAAAGCCTTAAAGAGTGCACAACATTCTTGCTCCATTTCAATTTTTTTCTGTGGATTGAGGTACTTATCTACCCTGTTACATTTGTTATACTCAAGTATGTAAGAGGGTTCATTCTCTTATCTTTTCACTGTTTCTAATGCATTTCACAGAAAATAAACACATACGGATAACTATATTAAATCAACAGGTTTCAACCATATTTCACATAAAATGGCAATCTTCAACAGCCTAGTACATAGATTGGTAAATATAACCATGAAGAGAAAAAAAAATGAATTAGAGAAAAAACCCATAAGTGAGGTTGCCAAAAAAAATGGCTTTGAGGAAAAAATGATACACAAAAAAACAAAAATTGGGGAACGAAAGCACTCTTCAGATAGAAAAACCGAAAGAAAAGATATATAGAAAATACACTATCACCCTTGGGCACATAATACATTTCAAATATTTTTTAAGAATATAATATCAGTTTAGCACCAAATAATGATTAGAGTTTAAATAAATTAACAAAAATGTAAAGATTGATGATGGTTTAATCAGGAATATATCAAATATAATGTGAAGGCTGTGATGAGATATACATAGGGTAAACAAAAAATAAATTTAACCATTAGAACTAAAGAACACACAAGAAATGCAAGAAAAAAGAAAGAAAAATCTGCAGTGGCTGCTCATGTTTGGTCAGAAAAACACAAAATAGATGTAAACACAAAATAACTAAAACAGTTAGAAAACACAAATGAACTCACCATATGGGAAAAATATACATACTGAAGATCAAGGAGAATTTTGAAATTCCTACAGAAAGGAATCTCATTAGCACGTTCATTGGACCACACGAAGAGGGAGCAGGAGTCAAGAATCAGGGCCAACAACTTAAGAAAAATCAGTCTGTGCTAGCTGAGGATGGGGTTCAGAAACCATTTGAAACATATGTTCAACATAAACAACCATAAGAGGTAAGAATACACAGACCAAATATCTTATTCATTACGTAAAGATTTCCTTATAAATCTAACAACAATATAAGTAACCAGTACCAAATAAGATTTAAATATTGAAAAATACAAAATATAAAAGCATATGTAAATTAATATTCAATTGTTGGAATATATTCTGTATCAGAACAATCATTAGGAATGTTAAAATAAATTACAGCCAACTTTTTAAAAACTTCAAATACGTGGAAGGAAAATCCAGCTTAGTAAAACACATAACAGAAACAGGCCATCAAATAGATACAATATTAAAAGATACAAATTACAACGACAAAATGAATATTTTGTAATAACTCTAGATTTTAAAAGGAGGAGGAAAGGGAAGATGTATCCACTGACTACTCACAAGAAGCAGCACTTCAATAAATGCTGGTGAACACAACTAAGTAACTCAGAAATGATTTCATAACGTTGTAACATTATGTCGAATTTTGAACTCATGGATCGTAAGATTATCTTTGTGAACTTCAGAATTGACACCACAGCCTTCCTCAGAAGTTCCTGCCAAGCTTTTCTATCAAGACCTAACATTTACCAGTTTGTTCTATCTAGAGCTTTTACACACTTTATTATCCAGTCTTACACATGTAAATTTAGATCTTTCCTTTGTTATTTTCCCTTCACAGTTGCAGTAAGTATTCTATATAAAAGCAACTGAACTTAAGATGTTATCACATTCCCAGCTCATTTCAGTATCTTTATTTTGATAAATGTGTGAATTCTCTTTGTAGATCCTTGTTATATTTAATATCATATAGCTCATAGTTTTATCTCCATCACTGTTTATTGATCCATATATGACTCTTAAAATTTTACTTTCACTGTAAGATATAAAATAAAATAAGTTAAAATATACCTTCTTAGGTAAAATCCGTTGTCCTCAACTTATAAAATATGTAATCTTTATGCCTGTAGGCCTTTCAGGACATCCGTCCCATCTTCAGCAGTTCATTCTTCGCTACAACATCCATATGATGTTTGATGCTGCTGGTCCTAATTTAGCTTTGTCGTGACTAAAGCTTCTTCCTGACGATATCGTATAGTGGGTTGTTTAGTCTGGGAGTGCTTTCATTTATTAACACATTGGTGACGGGCCACGGAGATCTCCGTGTTTAAATGGCCAGCGCTAGACGACCGGTCACGGAGATTTCCGTGTTTACGTTTTCTATGGTTTCCCTGCCTCTTCGCTTTTGAATGAGGCATTCAATTTTGTTTCTTCTCATTGTGAAATAATTTTTAGTTGTTTTTGTACCCCTCTCTTCTCTTTTATGAAATTGCCAACTTAACAGAAAGAGTTGTTTACAATTTTATGACAGACGGCTGGTGAAATATAGAATTTTAATGCGGGTAGTTAGGCGATTACGGAATACGTATGTAACCTGTAAATATATGTTGCAGAGCGGAAAAATTAAAAGAAACTCAATTTTGCGTTCTGGAGCCGATATATATCTGTGGCAACGTGTCCACCAGGATAATTATTATATTAGTGTGGCTATAGCTGAAAATTTGCTCGAAAGAAAGACGAGAGTTTCTGAAGCAATAAATATTAACAGAGGGCTTCCGAAATCATTTGTAGAAGCAGGAAATAAACTCAAACCAGGAGAAAGTGTTTTTGTAGTAAGGGGGGACCTTTTGCTACAAACATCGAAAGATAAAAGAGACCTAAGAATGGTTAGAACATTGCATCAGGCAACACGAGAGTGGGAGGAATAAAGTTGTAAAAATGTCCTATTGAATACTTCAATATAACAAGTATGTAAGGGTGTAGACAGGGCTGACCAGTACCTATCATATTACTCCATACTTAGAAAAACAGTGAAATGGACCTAGAAAGTTGTATTATGGTTTGTGCACTCTTTAATGCTTTCAGGGTCTATAAATTTCAAAATTCTAACAGCAAAATGTCAAACAGAAGTTTTTTGCTTGAAACAGCCTCTTGTTTGGCAGTCGTGAAATTAGGAACAGATGACAGGGAAAACGAGGAAAGACAGAGAGAAAAGAAACCACTTCTAGGAGACCACCTCACGACCCACCAGGCAGGCTAAGACATTAAGAAAAATAAATTAACACCAACTGTGATTGGAAAGAAAAAAAATACCCTCCAAACTTCGTCGCATTTTTGGTGAACACAAGAAAACATACTCGCTACATGTGCTCTTCTGCACTGTGCCTTTACATAAAGGGAAATGTTTCCAACGCTATCATACCCTCAATTTCTACTAGAAAGTCTGGTGAGAATACTAATAAAGATTTACTTACGCATTATTGTTATTGACTGTAAATATATTGATGTAAAAGCCACACTGCGCTAGCGCGGTTTAAAATTTAAAAGTCCACCCTACTGACAGAATTGTCCGGTCCAGCAGCGGTGGGTGGAACGCAGAGCTGTCGGTCACCAATGTGTTAAAAGCTTGTTGTCTATTTCCTTGATATTTTGCAGGTCTTCCAATAGGTTGATTCTAGTTGGATTTCCCTCTTTGTGTACTATTGTAAGGGTGTCTTCTATTGAGTTCATTCTATGGCTGGTGAACTTAAAACAGTTATATACACTGGAATCTAAACTTAAAAACAATGATATACGTACAAAAGCAGATAAAGAAAACACAACAGTACTGATAAAAAAAGATGACTACATTCTAAAAACAAAAAAATTGTAGATGAATATAAATTTAAGAAAATAGATAAAGATCCTACAGCGAAATTCAACAGAACTTTAAAAGAAATAACAAAAACAAGCCCTATGATAATTAACAAAAATGAATCTAACAAATATAATATGTATATAAACAATAATCCAACAATTCCATCAATGAAAGCTCCACCCAAAATGCATAAAGAAAATATTCCAATACGGCCAAAAGTCAATTGCATCAACGCTCTCCAATTATAAACTTTCTAAATTAATTGCACACAAATTGAAAAACGATATTAACTTAGAGGATAAATACGCAATAAAGAATTCCTACGAAATAGCAGACAAACTCATAGACATTGAGGTGAATAATAATACAAAAATGGCAACTTTCGATATAAAAAATCTATATACAAATATTCCAATAGAAGAAACACCAAATATAATTAAGCAAAAATTAGAAACAAACAATTTGAATCCAAACTACATAAATCAATTACATTACATCACAAAAACCATAATGACACAGAATTACTTTCAATTTAATAATGAGATATATATACAAGAAGATTGAATCCCTATGGGATCTCCAACTTCAGGGATATTATCAGAAATATGCACACAACATTTAGAAAATATACACTATGAAAGATTAACACAAAAATACAACATAAAATTAATCGCTAGATACGTGGATGACATTATAATCATTTATGAAAGTACAGACAGAAAAGAAGAAGAAATTATATCAGAATTAAACAATATGAACAATAAATAGGAATTCACAGAAGAAATTGAACAAAACAACAAAATAAATTTTTTGGATCTTAACATAGTTAAAAACACAAAAAACAAAAAAACAATTGAAATAGATATATACAGAAAACCAACAACTAATATGCTTGCAATTAACAATAAATCAAGACATCTGCACCAACAAAAAATCAGCGTATTCAAGAACCTAATTAATAGAATGATAAAACTGCCATTAAACAAAATTAATTACAATAAGGAAATGCGGTACATCAAAAAATGGCTAGAAACAATGGATACAACGGCAAAATTATAGAGAAACTTGTAAGAAAACAAAAGCGGAGAACCGATATAAATAAAATAACAAAACTGGAAAGAGAAACGGATATTAACAATACATGGATTACACTAACTTACACAGGCTTCGAAACCACAAAATCGGCAAAAATATTGAGAAAAATAAATAAAAACTTAAAACATAGCCTACAAAACTAATAATAAACTAAATAATGTAATAAGAAACAAAATAGAAAAACATAATAAATTTAATGGCAAGGGTGTATATAAATTAACATGCAAAGACTGTGACAAGTTCTATATAGGTAGAACGAAAAGAAGCTTCAACATAAGGTTTAAAGAACGTCGTAACGATTTCATATATGCATATGGAAAGTCTAATTACGCTAAGTACATAATAAACGCCGGAAATTATCAAGGAAATAGACAACAAGCTTTTAATAAATGAAAGCACTCCCAGATTAAACAACCCACTATACGATATCGTCAGGAAGAAGCTTTAGTCACGACAAAGCTACATTAGGACCAGCAGCATGAAACATCATATGGATGCTGTAGCGAAGAATGAACTGCTGAAGATGGGACGGATGTCCTGAAAGGCCTACAGGCATAAAGATTACATATTTAAAAGTTGAATACGACGGATTTTACCTAAGAAGTTATATTTTAACTTATTTTATTTTATGACTCTCCACCTCAACGGTTTTAACAATGAATTTTATTAGTATTGACTGTAAGATAAATTTCTGAAACTGTTTACGTCAAGTTTCTCTACAATTGTGATGTTAATTTGTAAATTCATACGTTCGGGCTGATCATCTAAATCTTTCTGAAGAAATATTTTTTCCTGAAGAGAGATTTGAAACCAAGACCTGCAGTTTTATGCATTGGTGCAGTAACCACTTATACTACTCAGGCATTCTTTCCAGACACAATTTTTTTTCTTTTTTGTTGTTGTATAAACAGCCTTTGACATCGTTCACAAATCAATTTGGTTGTTTCTACATCAACACTACTTTTTAAGCTGTGAAGCTGTTATGTTGTTACTCTGTAAAATTATAAAATCAGAGTGATTATGTAAAGCATTTTTTGAACAAAATACATTTTATTACCATTACAGGCAAGAGATGGGGGGGGGGTATGTGAGAATCAAAGATAAAGAAACTTCTGTCTTGATGGGTTAACTGAATAGCACAAGTGCTTAGTGTATGAGTGGGTAAAACTGAAGGTATTGGTTTCAAATCCCAGTTCGAGAAATACATGTTATCTTCAGAAAATAATTTATCTTCAATAACTAACTAACTTACTAACTAACTCAGTGGCTTTATCGAGCCTGTAGGTTCATGGCCGCGCGGACATAATCTCTCCATACATCCCTATCCTGAGCTCAAGTTTTCAAATCATCACCTGTAAAAACTACTTCCCTCAAATCATGGATAATGCTATTCTCCCACCTCAATCTTGGTCTACCAACTGGGCGTTTCCACTCTGAATTTCCTACCAAAAGCTTCCATGCACTTCTTACATCCCCCATACATGCCACATGTCCCGCCCATCGCATCCTACGAGACTTAACTGTTCTTATTATATCTGGCTTCCTATACATATCATGTTGCTCACTATTATCTAGTTTTCTCCATTCATCTGTCTCTTCATCTCTTTTTGGACCCAAAAATTTTCCTAAGAATTTTATTCTGTAATATTCTTTCCTCCCTTAAAGTAAGAGTCCATGTTTTGTATCCATATAATATAACTCGGAGAATAACTGTTTTATTTATTTTCAGTTTAACGTTTTTTGAAAAGGGTTGAGAAGACAAAGAGTCCCTGTAATACATAATAGCATGCATTTCCAGAATTGAGCCTATTTCATTTCTTTGTGCATCTCATTCCTACTTGTAATTATTGTTCCTAGATACTTGAAATCAGCCATATATTCAGTTTTATTGATTTTACTTCCAGTCCCAATTTCTTAGTGTTATTCAATGGAGTGTGTGTATGTGTTGGCCCCTAGTGTCGCCTTGCTGTCACTCAATAATACTACATCATCATAAACTAACAGCCTATTAATACCATTGAGCTGTAAGCCTTCTTCATTCTCCAAAGATTTTATGGCATGCTCTAATACAAAATTGAACAGTAGAGGAATGGTGCATCTCCTTGGTTTAACCCATTGTGAATTTCAAAAATATCCAAAAACTGTTTACCTACATACATCCTACTCATTTAGACACATTCGTATAAGTCTAACTAACTTTTTAGGGATTCCGATTTCCAGATGGATACTCTACAATATCTGAAAATATTGCACACAAAATCTGAGACTCTATACATGTTTAGATTTGATATCTTGATGATACACTGTTAGTTTCATGTTACAGGTTGTGAAAGTTGAAATAAAATCTGAGAGAGAAGATCTGACCGACTATATTGATATTGTACATGAAACATTTCCTGCTCCAGAAGAAACGAAACTTGAGGTAATATTTTTGTTGGTACTCAAGTTCAATTAACGTATCTTTGTAGAAGTGACAGCTACAGCAGGAGTCTAGAAGACACAGTCATACACGTAGTCATGGCCGTGTAGTATTTCATTTTGTTGGAACTGTGTAAACTAAATAAATTCCTTAACATTTTGAATTTATGGTCTGATTCTGCTCTTTTACGCAATATATATTTCTTTTTTAATTAAATTGTATTGTGAAAAAAAAACATGGTGGGCACAGAAACTTGTAACGGCCAGATTATGATGATTATCATTCTTTTTCAATTACATTTACCATGTTTTATTGCAAAAAAATTAAAAATTTTCTCTACTGCAGTGAGTTTAAATGTTTGATTTACTTTAATCTCCCCTCCCAAAGGTTAACCTTACATTTCTTAATTATATTAAATACAACTTTCCACAGAGGATTGTCACAAGGACAAATCATACAGACAATTAATTTTCAAAATTGATTAAATACATTTTGTAAATACATTTAAAAAAATCAAATTGTAATTGAAGTATACATACTATAAAGTAGAAAATTTGTAAAGATGATTTCTTAAAATTGAAATTGAACCTCTAATGGCAGTGATGGCAATTTTAGAAAGATACACTCTGTCCAAATCTATGAAATTCCTATAAAATTGCTATATGCTAAGCTTGGTTAAAAAAAAAAACAGAAATTGTCACCTCTAGATCATTAAAGAGATGCACACATTATATATTTTGTGTTGTTCACTTTTAATCAGTTATTGTTCTTAACAACAAATGAACACTAAAGAACAGATGTGGCTAAGATGTCATTCCTAAAACCACTAGTGGGCTATACTCTTTTTTGATCATAAAAGGAATGTGTAGTTTTCAACAGGCTGCATTTGGGCCATTTATGTCATTTTGCCTCTTAACAGATTAAATTCATTGCCATCATTATCAATACAATCTAAATTTGAGAGATAACTTGTTCTTAGTAAAAAAAGGAACAATCTCCCTGTTTAAAAAAAATTGTATGGTCTTTTCAGTCTTATTATTGATTTCATCAACTGTTTTTTTTTAAGAAGGTGAAATAGTTCTGATTTCAGAACTACGACCTTTTATGTATATTCTATATTAAAATAATAGCATCCTCCAGTACATAAAACTGGACTCATGGGAAAAGAGATCTTGGAAGATCAAACGAGCGATGTAGAGACCTGTTTACCTGAAGCTGGACGAGACAAAATGGCTTGTCCTTGACAGTGATTTACATTGTGTACAGCGACTTTAATATGCTCAACATTTGTACATTCTCATGATCTGTCCAGTGAATTGCAGACTGTTAGTCATTCTACTTTATTTAAATATTTCACTCCTCAAGTCATTAAATATGCTTTTTCTCTCCTCAGATATCCACCGCTGTGGTCTCGGGGTAGTGTGCTGCCTTGTCACGCAGCGGGCCCCGGTTCGATCCCCCGGGACAGTTTTTCTGGGTGAGGTTTTTATCGGGGTTTTTCCTCACCTGTAAGACAAATGTCAGGAAAACTTTAAGGCCAAAACAGTCCCTAAAATCATATGGCCATCGCAATCATCATCATTCATATTCATCTTAGGTTAGGAACTCTCCTGGCGCACCATTATCATCATCCATCATATCATCGGGGCAATGTAATCCCGCCTTCCAGGCGCCCCAACCTCAGAAGTGGGTTACAAATACGCCATGCCAGGATAGAAACCAGGAATGTCGAAAATACAAACCTGGGGCATTTAAAAAAAAAAGATTTTAAAAGCCTTTGTTTTCATCAGCTGCACTCTATATGATTGAATTCAGCAGTTAACATCAGCTTTTCTCATGTACCTGGTGGATTTTAAATGCATTTCAATATTAAATCTTGTTCACATGAACTTCAATATTCATGGTTCTGTCTTGGTTTTTCTGATTGTATGTATTTGCAAATGTTAATTTTATTGTTTTTTCTAAATTATTTAATAGTTCTCTTTTTTTTTAATTATATATTCCTGTGTCCACCACTATGGTCTCGAGGTGGTGTGCTGCCTTGTCACGCAGCGGGCCCGGATTCGATGCCTGGTCAGGTCAGTTTTTCTGGGTGAAGTTTTTATCGGGGTTTTTCCTCACCTGCAAGACAAATGCCAGGAAAACTTTAAGGCCAAAACGGCCCCCGAAGTCATCATATTTTCACCGGTGTGGAAAGCAATGGGAACCTACCACACCTACAATTCCCTAGTAAAGCTGCAAGCATAGCATGAAAATGCTATGATTGCAGTGAAGGACCTGCTTTTGGGCAGAATTACTATGGATGGATGGATATATTCCTGTATCTAACAATGAACTGCTGCTTTCAGTTTTTCAATTTCACCAATTTGAGTATTTCTGAAATGTTTTTAATTGTGAGTCTCCAAGTTTAATTTTGTTTTTCCTGTCATTGATTTTGAACTAAATCACTGGAATTCTAGATTCGAGCATTGTTAGTTTGTGTTCACGCACTCGAGTGAACATTTTCTTGCAGTTCTGAATTATTAACCAACTAACTCACTGGTACTATCGAACCCACAGTTCATGGCCGCATGAACATAAACTCTCCATATATACCTATCCTTCCCTGTATAATCTACTTCCCTCAAATCATTGTTAATGTTATTATCCCACCTCATTTGTGGTCAACCAATTGGGCGTTTTCCCTCTGGTTTTCCTACAAGAAGCTTCCATACACGTCTTTTATTCCCCATTTGTGACACATGTACTGCCCATCAAAGTCTTTGAGACTTAACTATTCTTATTACATCTGGCTTCCTGTAAGACCATTTAGTTTACTGATATATAGTCTTCTCCATTCACTTGTCTCTTCATCTCTCTTTGGTCCATAAATTTTCCTACGAACTTTATTCTCAAATACTCTTAATCTCCTTTCCTCCCTTAAAGTAAGAGTCCATATTTCGCTTCTATATAATATAACTGGTAGAATATCAGTTTTATATATTTTCAGTTGAACATTTTTGGAAAGTAGTTGGGATGTCAAAAGTTCTTGTTATGCAAAATAACATGCATTTCCCGAATTGAGTCTATGTTTAGGTTCTTTGTACATTTCATTCCTATTTGTGATTATTGTACCGAGGTATTTGAATTTAGCCACTTCCTCAAAATTTCCATCATTTGTCATTAGTTGTCCATTTCCATTATATATTGTATTTCTAAGTGTGGCCATAGATTTAGTTTTATTGATATTTACTTCCCTGTAATGCAAAATAGCATGCATTTTCAGAATTGAGTCTATGTTTAGGTTCTTTGTACATTTCATTCCTATTTGTGATTATTGTTTTGAGGTATTTAAATTCAGTCACTTCCTCAAAATTTCCATCATTTGTCATTAGCTGTCCATTTCCATTATTTATTGTGTGGCCATATATACAGTTTTATTGATATTTACATCCAGTCCCAATTTCTTAGTTTTACTCAATAATGTGTGTGTGTTGGTCTTTAGTGTCTCCTCGCTATCACCCATTAGTACTACATCATCAGCATAAACTAACAGCTTATTAATACCATTCATTTGTAAACCTTCTTCGTCCTCTAAAGAAATGATAGCATGTTCTAGTACAAAATTAAATAGTTGAGGAGATAGTGCATCTTGGTAAATAATCTTGTGAAAAATACACAAAAGCAGCAGATATCAGAAACTATATAGGATAACTAAAACATTATTGCATAAAATTTTCAGTCGGAAGGGAGTTCAAATTAAAAGTAAAGATGGCCAAACCCTCACATATTAGGTCTCCCAATTGGCAAGATGAACCGAATACTCTGTATTTTAGTGGGACATTGAACTGAAACCCCACCTGATACTGATGGCTTAGAGGAACAACCAATGAACTTGCAACCTATCATACTTGAAATAAAGAATGCTATCTCCAAACTAAAAAATGGCATCAGCTAATCTCCCACCAAAGATATTTAAAGCCTACCCAAATAAGATTGTAAAAATAATTCATCAATAATCAAAAAGCTTGGAAGGAGGATATTTTTCCCTCGAAATGGAAAGAGAAACAGTTCATAAAAATCTCAAAACAAAGGTGATCTGAGTAACTGGTGCAGGATTACATTATTAAATACAGTTAATAAACTATCAACATTAATAATATATCAGGATCTTCACAAAATATTAGATCCAACAATACGAAAAGAGCAGGCAGGTTTCAGGCCTCTTCGGTAATTTGTTGACCAACTTAACATATTTAAAATGTACATGAAAGAGTTCCCATTAAGCTTATAAACATTATTAAAGAAATGTATCAAAATGCCAGCTGCAGAGTAATGCACAAGAATAACATAGCAGGAGTGTAAGGCAAAGTTGCATGCTATCACAGCTCCTCTTTAATCTCTAATATTATGAAGAGTGAAGGTCTCCTCTGGTGGACTCTGCAGTAGGTTAGAAGATCTAGACTATGCAGATGATATCTGTATTTTGGCCTATTCTTTTAAAAACATGACAGCCAAACTCCAACAATTGGAAAAGGAAGCAAAGAAGGCATGTCTCGAAATCAATATCAGTAAGACCAACGAATTGCATATAGGAGCGATTGAACCTAACTCTAGGCAGTGGCATAATTAAAAGTGTGAAAGAATTCACCTAGGCTGCAGGTGATACAGATAATGATGCGATAGTAAGAACTAGAGTGCTACTTACGCAATAAAAACTAAAATAATTTTTAACACAAATGTCAAATCCTTGCTCTTATAAGGATGTGAAACCTGGAAATTAACTTAAACCATTATCAATCTACAAGTTTTCATTAATATATCTTTTGCAAAATATATTAAAAATATTCTGGCTGGTCAAGATATCTAATGAAAACCTGTGATTAAAATCCAAACAAAAACAAGTTGAATTCAAAGTTCAGCATAGGAAGTAGGGATTGCTGGGACATACACTTTGCCGACCTGCAGAACACCCCACCAGGATGACATTGATTGGAACCCACTGGGCAGTAGAGTAATCAGCAGACCCAAGATAACATGGAAATCAACAGTTCTCACAGAAGCTAAAAAGATGAGAAGACTTGGAATGAGATCATGGAGTAGCCAAGAATAGAGACAGATGGAGACGTTTTCTGAGAGCCCTATGTTCCACACAGGAACAATGGGAATTTTAATTATCATGATTTTAAATATTTGCACTGTAAGTTTAGTTGAGGCTGAAAATTTGAAACAAATTTGTAAAATGCTTTATATTCCAATAGTGTCTTATTTTTTATTTTATTTTATCTCAGATTTAATTATTATTTGTACATGAATATTTAATAACGGATACAAAAACACTTCTCTGAAATAATTCAGAAATAACCAGTTGAATAATGAAATGGGCTAAAAGTAATACAGTAGGCCTGTATCCAAAAAAACAATGAACATATAACATTTGTATAATTAATATTGGTATTGAGAAAATGAGGTAAACATAAGTAGAATACAAATATAATTCTCAAACTTCTCACCTCACAGCTATTAATGTTTCATCTGCATTCTAGTGTTTGAAATGAG
The DNA here is from genome assembly GCA_030220185.1 of Diploptera punctata. Classification (NCBI taxonomy): domain Eukaryota; kingdom Metazoa; phylum Arthropoda; class Insecta; order Blattodea; family Blaberidae; genus Diploptera; species Diploptera punctata. The sequence goes on along the minus strand of JASPKZ010007971.1, from coordinate 579,119 downwards.
CCTTTAACTCCAGCTTTTCTCGTTTCACCTGGAACTTCAGGATCACATCTTGCTATCTTAAAAATACATGGTTCTGTTCATGTTTTTCTGAATGTGTATATTTTTAAATATTATAATTCTCTTGGTTTGTGTACATGTTACAATAGTTTAGTTTCTTCCTCAAATGTATGATCCTGTAATAAACAGTGTGTCATGGCCGATTTCACAGTTTCACTATTTTTATTGTTGCTTTTGTTTCTGTTTATCTATGCATATGTTATTATTTTGCTGAGGTTTACATTAGCACAATTTGTTTATTAGTGCTAGTATATGTAGAATTTGTAATTTTTTAAACTTTGTTACGGGTTATCTACCATTCTGTAACTCGTAATAAATTTCAGAAAAGGTTAGTAAATTCAAACTCATATTAAAAGCAATGTACAAGCTCAGTATAAGTATTCTGTTAATGAATAAATAAAAATCCCAGTTAAAAAAATCAGGATTTTATCAAATTGTATAAGAGGTCTGCAATAAATTATACATTAGCAAAAAATAAATAACATTGTACATGTTCTAAAGAATGTAAAGGAATATAAGAAATGGAAACAATGAAATAATGGTGGTAGCAGCTCATTATTTGATAGAACGTACTATACTGTTACAACATTTGGAAAGACCAATAAACTCACATTATAAAAAAAATACAATAAATACTGAAGTTCCTGGGCAATCATGTTTTGATCTCAAGTTTATTCAAACTACACCAGGTGGTACAAGAAAGGCTTGAATTGCAGCTCGTTTGTAATGTCAGAATTTAATTTTTAAATGTTGATGAGGATCTGCAAAGCATGTCCAACCAAGATAATGATATTTAATGAGGTGACGAGTACGAATATAGCTTCCAATTCATATATGTATTCGATTTAATACTTTACTTGTAAGATCACATTTACCATACAAAACTAATCATAACATTAGGAACGCTAAGTTGCGGTATGCTTATAGTCTCATTGATCCAAACACAAATGCAAGTGATATGTGGAAACGTATTAGATCAATGGGTCTACGGCAGCTGACAAACAAAGGAGAGAGCATTAACATATCACTGGACGATCTAAACCAACATTTCACATCGTACGCCACACTTAACATAAACACTACGACCAAACAACAAACTATAGATGAGCTCCTATCCACACCTACTCCTTCCCGAGAAAAATTCTTCTTTTCCTATATAATGCCAATCGACGTTAAACTATCCCTGGACTGCATTAGAACTAAGGCACAAGGTATAGACAATAAGAGTATCGACTTTTTAAAGAAAATACTTCATGTCATACTCCCAACTCTAACCCATATATTTAATGCCTCAATCATGACCTCAACTTACCCCAAACTCTGGAAAATAGCTATAGTCAGACCAATCCCTAAAATTAAATTACCTGTAACACCAAACGACTTTAGACCAATCAGCATCCTCCCAGTCCTTTCTAAGGCCTTGGAGCGCATTGTTCATGGACAATTCATAACATACTCGACCCACACCAATCAGGTTTTAGGACAGGCCATAGTACTGCAACCGCACTTCTTAAAGTTACCGAAGATGCGCGTGAAGCAATGGACAGTGGCCACATGACAATATTTACACTCTTGGACTTCAGTAAAGCTTTCGACACTGTTGACACTGACATATTAATAGAAAAATTACGCACTCTGAATCTTTCGGATAATGCTGTTAACTGGCTTGGATCCTATCTTCATGGTCGCCAGCAATGTGTCCAATGCAGAACTTTCCTCATCCTGGCTATCACTGAAGGGTGGCGTCCAACAAAGTTCAGTGTTAGGACCACTTCTGTTCTCTATCTATATTAACGATATATCCACTAGACTTGCCTATTGTCGACATCACCTAGACGCTGACAATTTGCAAATTTACATTCACTCCCATCCTGACGATGTACATGACACACTAGACAAAGTAAATAGTGACCTAGACTCAATGTCCCAATGGTCGAAGAAACATGGACTTAATCTAAATTCTGACAAGACACAGTGCATAATTATAGGACATCGGTGAATCCAAAGCATTATAAATTACGAAAATATCCCTACCATTTTCCTAAATGACAAAAACATCCCCTACAGCTCAGTAGTAAAACATCTGGGTATCTATATGGACCAACACCTAGACTGGAAAATCCAGGTGAATAATACCTGCAAGAAAGTGATCTCAATTCTTCACTCCCTAAATAGTTTTAAAAACTTTCTTCCTACAAAATTAAAACAAATACTTGTACAGACTCTTATAATGCCACACTTCGACTACTGCGACATATTACTGACTAATGTGACAACTGATCTATCTGACAGACTACAGCGTGCTCATAATGCGTGCATTCGATTTATATCCAATCTCCGTCGTTATGACCACGTGTCTCCTTCATTTCAGGCCTTATCATGGCTATGCCTAAATGACAGAAGAACTTTACATTCACATACCTTACTATTCCAAATTCTGCACACATATTTACCAACTTATTTAACAACACGTTTTCAAAATTTATCGGCTCATCACAATTTAGGAACAAGATCACAAGACTCTTCTTTACTTTTGATACCACAACACAGGACCTGTCTATACTCTGAATCTTACACAATATCTATGGCTAGAGCATGGAACTCACTTCCCAGTCATGTCAGGGACTGTCAATCGCTATCATTATTTAAATCCAAATTAACTGATATCTTAAGTTCGACACAATGAAAACATTAACTGCATAACAACTATATAGAGCATTCCATTAATAATCATCTAGGAAGCTACTTACTTTATTTTATATCATTTTAATTTTATTATATTCTATGTTTTTGTTAGTATTAGCTAGTATTAGATTACATCATCATTGTATTTTGTTTAGTCTGTATTTTAATAATATCTTAAAATTGTAATATGTACGTAATTTTTGTATAATTTTACTATTCGCTGGTTGAGTGGAAGAGAAGGCCTTATGGCCTTAATTCTGGCAGCTAAAATAAATCATCATCATTATTATTATTATTATTATTATTATTATTATTATTATTATTATTATATAGGTTAAGGATGTTTATATTTTGTCATTATTACTGTAGATGTGATGTTTTTCTGTGTTGTGTTTGACGACTATCTTACGAGACTGAAGAACTGACACTATCAAATCAACAAATGTAAAGAAGTCAATAACACTTCACGTTGCAGCTGAAGTGTTTTAACTCTGATACTTGGAATAGTGACACATTGTGACCTATCTCTCACTTATTGTAATGTTATATTTTCAGGTGGACCAGACTGAAGATAGACATCTTAGAATGTACAGTTCTGATCAGCAGTCACAAACAGATGACATAGACCTGAAATGTACATCTTTAAAATATTTTGTCTGTAATAAGTCATTTTCTAGTAAGTCCAATGTTAATAGACAGTTGCTAGTCTGTAGTAATGAGAAACTTTTAGAATGTTTTGTTTGTAGTAAGTCATTTTCTTGCAGGTCCATTCTTAATAGACATTTACTTGTGCATAATAATGAGAAACTCTTCATATGTTCTTTTTGTAATAAATCATTTACTTGGAAGTCCAGTCTTAAAAAACATTTACTTGTGCATAGTAATATGAATCTATTCAACTGCTCTGTTTGTAATAAGTCATTCTCTCGGAAAGACACTCTTAATAGACATTTACTTGTGCATACTAATGAGGAATTATTCAAATGTTCTGTTTGTAATAAGTCATTCTCTCAGAAGTCCAATCTTAATAGACATTTACTTGTGCATAGTAATGAGAAAGTATTCAAATGTTCTGTTTGTAATAAGTCATTCTATCGGAAGGACCATCTTAATACACATTTACTTGTGCATAGTAATGAGAAACTATTCAAATGTTCTGTTTGTAATAAGTCATTCTCTCGAAAGAACACTCTTAACCTTTACACTGCTACGAACGGGTATATGCGTTGGCAAAGTACATGCTTGCCGTGCTATGGGCATGTATATCCGTTCTCAACTTCAAATGCCTGCTAGTTGTATAATATGTATTGCATTGCTTTCAAACTAAGCAGGCATATACTGCCATCTCTTAGGATCCTAAATTAACTTATTCCATATTTCTCCCTGCATTGAGTCACCCCCTATTAAACAAATCCAGACCCATGCACAAAGAAGTAATTTTCAACATGCTAGCTGTCTGCTGGCGGTCACGTGATTACGAATTCCAGGTATGACAAAAATGGCCTCTCAAGTCGTGTTTTTCTTTCCAATGCGGAGTTGGTTCAAGTTCGGAAACATTAGATTCTGATTTATCGAATATTAGTGATTGTGATGATGCAGTATATATTCCTGAAGATATTGGTGATAGTGACAATGAAGAAAATGATTCCATGCCGGTTCTGCAGCCGCCAAAAAGAAATTGTGGTTCAAGTGATTTATTCCAATGGCGTAGCAGAAATTTTATCCCTACTGTTCACAATATCAACAGTGAAAATTCAGGAATTTCGGTGAATGCAGGCTTAAGTGATGATTCTATAGTGTTTAGTTATTTTGAATTAGTTTCTCCTGTAAGTATTATGCAGCTTATTTCAGAAGAAACTAATAAATATTATTTATTTTTAAATCAGAAAATGCGATTTAGAAAATTACTTTCATTATATATTTGTACATCCCTAATTAAAAAATTACAGTCGTAAATAATTTTATTATAAAATAATTTTAAATGTGCTAAGAAAAACGTGTTGAAGTATGATTAGATTAAGAAGAAACAGTTGAAAAATTTATAAAACTTGAATGGGTAGATTTTTTTGTTTACATTTGTGGCCAGTTGTGGACAACCCATTATGATGTATTGCATGTGGTATTTTCCCCTGTAATTTAAAATTGATATTTCTGTGTTTCTGGAAAATATATAACCATCTACATCATGTAAGGTGAGTCTTCTAAATATATTTATTACTTTCAACAAGGTAGGATATTATTTTAAAATATTTTAATAATTGTAAAAATAACTCAGGGTTAAGGAGGGTTTGAAAGCCTGGAAATATCTCAGCAGTGAAAAGGTTAATACACATTTCCTTCTTCATAGTAATGCAATACTATTTAAATGTTCTGTTTGTAATAAATCCTTCTCCTGGTAGGACCATCTCAATAAACATTTACTTTTCCATAGTAATGAGAACCTATTCAAATGTACTCTATGTAATAAGTCATTTACTTGGAAGTCTAGTCTTAAAAAAACATTTACTTAGGCATAAAGACTAGGAAATGAGGGTTAAGGTGGAACATCTTTTTAAAGAATAGGTTCATTAGTAAAACAGTAAAACTTGTTCAAAGCAGAATCGCTTGGGACCAATTTTGTTTTCCACATTAGACAACATTCTGCATTATTAAAGAAAATATTAACCCAATCTTAGATTATACAGCACCTTTATATGTCTCTTCATGTACCTTACATTAACTGTACTTACTTCCACTGCCATTACAAAGTGAAGTATAATATGTACAAGCACCTTCGACCGTAACACGCGAAAAAAACAGTCAGCGTTAAAAATGTCTTAGGCGCATATCCTGAAATTAAAGTATGCAGTTTCCATGTCCAATATATACTTTTGTCCTTATCCTTCGATTCCCCGCAAATTTCATTCCATACTACATTGTGTCGTCTTTTAAAACTGTCCAGCCTACCTAAAGGTGCCTTAAAATCGTTATTCCTTTAGGATATAGCAACAGCAAGAGCTTGACTTTGGAGAATCGGTCCGGAAATTCGGAGATTTTTTTATCGTAAACTTGTAAAACACACCACGTTGATTTATTACTTTTTTTCTTCTTCTTTGACCATTTCCTTGCATCCATTCTTTCGATATATTTTCTTTCTGTTTTAAAATCTCATAAACTTGGGGTTTTTCTACATTTAAATAAAGTCATTATTTCGCATACTGAGAGTTTGTTTTTCTTTATCTTCAATCACTTTCACTTTTTCGTTTAATGACAATGATGCATATGATTTAGCTATCTTTATTCCGGGAATTCAGAACGCTACCTGTGAAAAATATGTGCACAATCGGTCTCAGATCTTAAACTAATTTAAGATTTTACAGTGCACTGGTTATTTGTAAGGCAGATATCACATGCCAAATAGTTGTTAAACGAACCTGTATTTCACAAAACGGGTGTGCAGTGAGGCCAAAAGAAGATTCCAGATACAGGTAGTTACTCTATTTCACCCGACATGGGCGGCCGGAATTATGACATGTTGGTAATTTGCCAACGGGAATTGAAAGAAGTGGAAACTAATTAATTTTTCTATCTATCTTTCCACCTTATAAACATTTTTTAATGAATTGTGTATTTAAATACCCTTCTGTTTCCGCATTAGACAGATACCATTTTATACAAAATAAATACACATAAATTTGCTATTATTTTTCTGGGACCAATAAATATGTTCACATTGGACACATTTCCACATTGTTCACGTTCCGGACTAAACAAGTTTTACTGTATTACACTGTAGTAATCTTTATACTGTATATAAAAATGAGTGTGAGTCTGTTTGTTTTTCTGCCCACCTGTCTGTCCTTAATGGACTAAAAAAACTACTTATTTGAATGGGTTTCCCCCCCCCCCACAATTTAGAGAATTTTTCTGGGACAATTAATATATATAACATGTTATCTTAAATACTATAGGGCCGGAGCTTAAAAAAAAGTGCATCGGTGCACTAAAATGTCACTGTTTCGAGCTTAATTGGCTTATGTTGCCTAAATCATAACAAATTCTTCTAATTAAATTATACAAAATTGAATATCTAAAAAAATTCTATAAATAAACAATCTACGACAGCATATGTCTATATTTTACAGAAACCTTACAATAAAACCATTATTGTCTTTCACCTCAATGATGCCAAGAAGATTAATTACGTACCTAGATTCCCTGGCAATTTTTAATTACATTTTAATGTAATTTATATTAAATTGTTAGCACTTTGAACTCCCAAAGAACGATCCCATCTGTTTTGATGAATTGTATCCAGAATTTTTATGAAAGTGCAAACAACTTGTCGTTCTTAATCTTTGCCATTTTTATTTTATTTTTGTGAAAAATACTTTGTGTTTTGGATACTAACACAAAGAGCAAGAGCTCACATGATACAAACTACTAAATGAATACAGTTATCATCATCATGATCCTGTAGCTCCATGTAGGAGCATAGGGCATCAGTAAGAGCTTTGCACGGGATACTATTTTGTTTAATTATTGCAGAAACATGTTTTAAATTTGAATGTTATTATCTCAGCTGTAGAATAGCCATTATTCCTGCATTATTAATGTTGATTTATATAATTTATATTTTATATGATTATTGAATTCTGTGCAAATGTGTTTTAAAAAAGTTGTTTTAAAAGATTGAAAATATATGTTTCTCTATCCAACTTTAAAACAAATACAGGGGAAAATGAGGAATGAGATACTGATCGACAAAAGAAGATCAATAAAATGTTTTTTTTCTTATTTAACTTTGTACTGGCCTTAATTTGTGAAGCCTGTTTCCAATTCTTATGTTTATATTTATATTATTAATCTCAGGCCTTTAAATACATATGATGAAGTAGGTTTTTTTTTATTTATTTTCAGAATGTCGTCATGCAATAATTTGTATCTTAAAATCTATCTGCCACTAATGAGAAATATTTCTTCAGCTTGTATCCAGCAGGACAATCTCTCATTTCTTATAAGTTTTAAGTTGCAAATTGCATATATTGATATCTGCATATGTAACATTTAAAACATATTTGTGTTATTACTTATTAAAATGTATTCATCACATCCATTTAAAACTTTAAATTTTCTTCTTGTTATTGTCTCATGTACAAGTTATATGTATCTTTATAAAATGTTATTAAATCTATTACCCTTATCTAGTTGTAATATTGTTTATGTACACTTTGGAACTAAGTGTACTCTAAGTGAAACAGGATTCTTTAAACTTGGAATAAATGTTACTACTACCATATACTTACTTACTTACTCACTGGCACTATCGAACCCGTAGGTTCATGGCCGCGCGGGCATAAGCTCTCCATACATCCCTATCAGAACTAATGTTTTCCAATCATTCCCTGTATAATCTACTTCCCTCAAATCGTAGTTAATGTTATTCTCTCACCTCATTCTTGGTCTACCAACTGGGCGTTTTCCCTCTGGTTTTCCTACAAGAAGCTTCCATGCACCTCTTCCATTCCCCATATGTGCCAACTATATAATTATTTTTAATCTTTTCTTCGTAAGAAGTCACATCTTAATGTCCTTTTATTTAGGCATAGCAAGGAGAAACCATTCAAAACATTGGTTTATAATAAGCCATTTTTCTCGGGAACCCTTTGTAAAACATATTTGCTCTCTTTGGTTCCATTTAATCAATCAGTTTTTAATGTGTTGCCATACAGCACACTTATCCTAATGGAATTAGCAGGTTAAACCAATAATACTCTGTCCTGGTTTAACTCTGCTACTGATCCACCGCCTGTGTTCACCAGAAAGTGCCTGTGTGCATGTACAGAGGCCCCGTGTGGTGCTGGGATATAGAATAGTTCTTTCATAGCTGATATGTTTTGTAAGATGTGACCATATTAGATACCTGAGAGTACATCTCATCCACACTGACCCAGGGGTCGTAAATGTGGGATTTGGTTCTCCAGGTTGAGCTGAGGCTGACAACCTCGTCCACCTGGTTGCTGTTGACAATCTCCAGGTTGAGCTGAGGCTGACAACCTCGTCCACCTGGTTGCTGTTGACAATCTCCAGGTTGAGCTGAAGCTGACAACCTCGTCCACCTGGTTGCTGTTGACAATCTCCAGGTTGAGCTGAGGCTGACAACCTCGTCTGCCTGGTTGCTGTTGACAATCTCCAGGTTGAGCTGAGGCTGACAACCTCGTCCGCCTAGTTGCTGTTGACAATCTCCAGGTTGAGCTGAGGCTGACAACCTCGTCCACCTGGTTGCTGTTGACAATCTCCAGGTTGAGCTGAGGCTGACAACCTCGTCCACCTGGTTGCTGTTGACAATCTCCAGGTTGAGCTGAGGCTGACAACCTCGTCCACCTGGTTGCTGTTGACAATCTCCAGGTTGAGCTGAGGCTGACAACCTCGTCCACCTGGTTGCTGTTGACAATCTCCAGGTTGAGCTGAGGCTGACAACCTCGTCCACCTGGTTGCTGTTGACAATCTCATTATGATTAGTCAGATTGAACCATACAAATCCCTAATGAAAAGGAAACATGGATTTGGGATTTAGACGGAGATTTAAGATTCTGGAAATAGGAGCATGGAATGTCATTATGAGAGAAACCAGGGTCCTTCATGGACTGTATAATCATATAGAGTAGTAGCAGTATGTGGTGTAGTTATGTCCAGAGCCCACTATGTCATGATCATCAAATTCAGACAAAGACAAGACTGCATAATTCTTTGCACATCAAATATCTCATTATTCCTTGTTTTTACTGCCTGTCTCTGGATTTCCCTCCTCTCTTATACCAAGGTCTGCTTGATTAATAAACGAGCTTACTCAATATTTCCTTGGAGAAAATTTTTATAACCAAGTTTAAGGTGTGTTTTTATTATTTTATATTTTGCACTTTCATCATGAAGCCAATAATTCAGTAAAATTATAGATTGTTACTAATTTTAAAATTCACTGTACTTTACATATCAGCTGTGTTGTGTGTAAAACCCTATCATGTGTTGTTGCTTTGACTCTACATAATTCATCTTTTTTTTTAACGCGGTTTGATATAGCAATGGAGAAGTGAAAGAGAGGACCTTATTGTCTTAACTGCATAGAGGTAAAATAAACAAATATTATTATACCTTAGATGGAGTGGTGCACTACGATCCTTGGTGCATGGAATGTGGAAATTTTAACTCAGACCATAAATTAATTTTTCTCGAAACATTTGAAGTTTCTCTATAATGGTGAAAATATTACACATGAATTCTGGAACACAATATATGGAAGCTTGAATTTATTATAATGATGTTGCAATGCATTATAAAGCTCCATTGAGCTATTAGTCACAATATAAACTTATGTGAAACTGCACAGCGCAAACAGGCCTAGAATCCCCCTTGGTCTTAAAACCAAATGCTCGCCTCACATCCCTGTATGTTAATGTGATTGTGTTACTATAAGTAGGTTTTTTTGTTAGTTTATGTTTTGTTATGATTCATTAGGAAAGTTTCCTTAAGTCTGTGATCCTCAACTCATGTAATTTTCAAGACAACAACTGGTAGCAATGCACTCAACACATTGTGCACCATTGTCTTTATTATTAATGTTTATATCACATTTTTATTATCTTCATCTTTACTTGTAATTCAGTTTCATATCTGTATTAGACTGCACGTTCCTGAGATTGATATTTACTTTCTAGAAAAGTAATTGTCTGTTTTTTTTTTCTATATTTCTTTACTTATATCAAGACATCTGTGTTAATAATCCATAATGTAACTAAAAAAATGCTAACCCTGTCAATATATTTATACTAGGTTAGTAGTGAGATCACATATTGTACTAGGTCATCACCGTTTTGCATATTTTCAGTTTAACCTTTCTTTAAAGTGTTCTGTGCCATAGTCAAGTGGTCAAAGGCATCATGCCTTATATGGGATATGCACTGGTTTGAGTCTCATGTTGGAAGAAATTTTCTCATAGAATTTAATACTGTATCAAACCGGTGTCTACCCAGCATTGTGAGGAATTTTGTCAACCACATGCAATAAGCTATGTCTGCAGATTGAGAATTCCAGCTATAATAGCTGGGAAACTTATCATGCTGACCTTAAACCATTCCTGCAATAATTTGATGATTTTACACCACGATAAATAACACAGAGGATGTGAGGCCAGTTTACAGCTGTTGGGAAAAGCTACTTTTCGGATAGCTGGACCTTGGTTTTCTTCTCATTTCTGTTCAGAAAAGCTGGATGACAACTAGTTCCTTACATGCATTTCCAGAGTTGAGCCTATTTTTAAATATTTTCGTGTTTGTTATTATTGTTCCCAGATATTTGAACCTTATCACTTTTTCAACATTTCCCATATATGTTGTTGAGTATTCATTGCCATTAAATATAGATTTCTATTAGTGACAGTATGTCTATTTTATTGATATTTCATTTAGAGTCACCTTGAGTTGTTTACAACGAGAAGAAAATTGAAATCTTAATTTTATCATGCAAGGTGCATAGGGACTGAAGAAGACAAAGTGGTATATTTTAATTAAGCACCACTTCAGCAGATCATGTCACACATATAGGCATTAATTTGGTGTATTTGTTATGGTTTAGGTAGCGTAAGCCATTTCAGCGTCCAGCAAGTGACTTCTTAGTGTACTGATAGCTCTTTATTTTTTGCTCCGACCCTATAGTTCGTTAATTGTCCTAGAAATATTCTCTAAATGACGAAAAAAACCTTATTCAAATCGACCAAGTAGCTTTTGAGTCGATAAAGGACAAACCACTAACACTCATTTTATATATGAAGAAGAACTGAATATCTCAAAACATTCTACAAAAAAAGACAGCAACAGCATATGTCCATCGTTAACCGATAACTCACAATATATTCTATCTTGTTTTCCAGCTCATTGATGCCAAGAAGAACGGTATGAGTAGATTCCCGGGCAACGCCGGGTATTAGCTAATTATTAATAATTATTATTCGTTAAATGAAGTTTTATTTAAACTGGGAGAGCTTAGCACTGCGAACTTTGAAAGATGTCTCTTCAGTACAGTTTTCATAATGAAGGAACATTCAAGAGTTTACCAAAAACTAGAGCTAGGAACGTATCTCCCTGGATGTTAAAATGATGGAAAAATCCTAAATCTGAGTGTAACAATGCATATAGATGTATTTTTTAAACGAAATGGAATTCTAAATGCATTAGGTTCACACCAGTTTGTAAGAATAGATAAAAACAATTTTTTAATTCGATTATATATTTACCATAAACCGATACCGACACCCGCCCAACTCACATATAAAGTATGTACCTGAGATCTCAGTCTTCCTTAACTTTATAATGTTGTGAAATATCAAGAACGCCTTTCGGAACATGTTCTATCTTCTGCTTGGTACTAACTGTTGTTAGAATTTTGTAAAGAGAGTTCAGGTCTCTGCGTGTGTTCTTGATAAGTAAGTGTGTGTTCTTGGCTTCGTAATGCATTTTGTAATGAGGGTTCAGGTCTCTGCGTGTGTTCTTGATAAGTAAGTGTGTGTTCTTGGCTTCGTAATGCATTTTGTAATGAGGGTTCAGGTCTCTGCGTGTGTTTTTGATAAGTAAGTGTGTGTTCTTGGCTTCGTAATGCATTTTGTAAAGAGGGTTCAGGTCTCTGCGTGTGTTCTTGATAATTAAGTGTGTGTTCTTGGCTTCGTAATGCATTTTGTAATGAGGGTTCAGGTCTCTGCGTGTCTTCTTGATAAGTAAGTGTGTGTTCTTGGCTTCGTAATGCATTTTGTAATGAGGGTTCAGGTCTCTGCGTGTGTTCTTGATAAGTAAGTGTGTGTTCTTGGCTTCGTAATGCATTTTGTAATGAGGGTTCAGGTCTCTGCGTGTCTTCTTGATAAGTAAGTGTGTGTTCTTGGCTTCGTAATGCATTTTGTAAAGAGGGTTCAGTTCTCTGCGTGTGTTCTTGATAAGTAAGTGTGTGTTCTTGGCTTTGTAATGCATTTTGTAAAGAGGGTTCAGGTCTCTGCGTGTGTTCTTGATAAGTAAGTGTGTGTTCTTGGCTTCGTAATGCATTTTGTAATGAGGGTTCAGGTCTCTGCGTGTGTTCTTGATAAGTAAGTGTGTGTTCTTGGCTTCGTAATGCATTTTGTAAAGAGGGTTCAGGTCTCTGCGTGTGTTCTTGATAAGTAAGTGTGTGTTCTTGGCTTCGTAATGCATTTTGTAATGAGGGTTCAGGTCTCTGCGTGTGTTCTTGATAAGTAAGTGTGTGTTCTTGGCTTCGTAATGCATTTTGTAATGAGGGTTCAGGTCTCTGCGTGTTTTCTTGATAAGTAAGTGTGTGTTCTTGGCTTCGTAATGCATTTTGTAATGAGGGTTCAGGTCTCTGCGTGTCTTCTTGATAAGTAAGTGTGTGTTCATGGCTTCGTAATGCATTTTAATGCATTTTGTAATGAGGGTTCAGGTCTCTGCGTGTGTTCTTGATAAGTAAGTGTGTGTTCTTGGCTTCGTAATGCATTTTGTAATGAGGGTTCAGGTCTCTGCGTGTCTTCTTGATAAGTAAGTGTGTGTTTTTGGCTTCGTAATGCATTTTGTAAAGATGGTCCAGGTCTCTGCGTGTGTTCTTGATAAGTAAGTGTGTGTTCTTGGCTTCGTAATGCATTTTGTAATGAGGGTTCAGGTCTCTGCGTGTCTTCTTGATAAGTAAGTGTGTGTTCTTGGCTTCGTAATGCATTTTGTAAAGAGGGTTCAGTTCTCTGCGTGTGTTCTTGATAAGTAAGTGTGTGTTCTTGGCTTCGTAATGCATTTTGTAAAGAGGGTTCAGGTCTCTGCGTGTGTTCTTGATAAGTAAGTGTTGTGTTCTTGGCTTCGTAATGCATTTTGTAAAGAAGGTCCAGGTCTCTGCGTGTGTTCTTGATAAGTAAGTGTGTGTTCTTGGCTTCGTAATGCATTTTGTAATGAGGGTTCAGGTCTCTGCGTGTCTTCTTGATAAGTAAGTGTGTGTTCTTGGCTTCGTAATGCATTTTGTAAAGAGGGTTCAGTTCTCTGCGTGTGTTCTTGATAAGTAAGTGTGTGTTCTTGGCTTCGTAATGCATTTTGTAAAGAGTGTTCAGGTCTCTGCGTGTGTTCTTGATAAGTAAGTGTGTGTTCTTGGCTTCGTAATGCATTTTGTAATGAGGGTTCAGGTCTCTGCGTGTGTTCTTGATAAGTAAGTGTGTGTTCTTGGCTTCGTAATGCATTTTGTAAAGAGGGTTCAGGTCTCTGCGTGTGTTCTTGATAAGTAAGTGTGTGTTCTTGGCTTCGTAATGCATTTTGTAATGAGGGTTCAGGTCTCTGCGTGTGTTCTTGATAAGTAAGTGTGTGTTCTTGGCTTCGTAATGCATTTTGTAATGAGGGTTCAGGTCTCTGCGTGTTTTCTTGATAAGTAAGTGTGTGTTCTTGGCTTCGTAATGCATTTTGTAATGAGGGTTCAGGTCTCTGCGTGTCTTCTTGATAAGTAAGTGTGTGTTCATGGCTTCGTAATGCATTTTAATGCATTTCTTAATGAGGGTTCAGGTCTCTGCGTGTGTTCTTGATAAGTAAGTGTGTGTTCTTGGCTTCGTAATGCATTTTGTAATGAGGGTTCAGGTCTCTGCGTGTGTTCTTGATAAGTAGTGTGTGTGTTTTGGCTTCGTAATGCATTTTGTAAAGATGGTCCAGGTCTCTGCGTGTGTTCTTGATAAGTAAGTGTGTGTTCTTGGCTTCGTAATGCATTTTGTAATGAGGGTTCAGGTCTCTGCGTGTCTTCTTGATAAGTAAGTGTGTGTTCTTGGCTTCGTAATGCATTTTGTAAAGAGGGTTCAGTTCTCTGCGTGTGTTCTTGATAAGTAAGTGTGTGTTCTTGGCTTCGTAATGCATTTTGTAAAGAGGGTTCAGGTCTCTGCGTGTGTTCTTGATAAGTAAGTGTGTGTTCTTGGCTTCGTAATGCATTCTGTAATGAGGGTTCAGGTCTCTGCGTGTGTTCTTGATAAGTAAGTGTGTGTTCTTGGCTTCGTAATGCATTTTGTAATGAGGGTTCAGGTCTCTGCGTGTGTTCTTGATAAGTAAGTGTGTGTGTTCTTGGCTTCGTAATGCATTTTGTAATGAGGGTTCAGGTCTCTGCGTGTCTTCTTGATAAGTAAGTGTGTGTTCTTGGCTTCGTAATGCATTTTGTAAAGAGGGTTCAGTTCTCTGCGTGTGTTCTTGATAAGTAAGTGTGTGTTCTTGGCTTTGTAATGCATTTTGTAAAGAGGGTTCAGGTCTCTGCGTGTGTTCTTGATAAGTAAGTGTGTGTTCTTGGCTTCGTAATGCATTTTGTAATGAGGGTTCAGGTCTCTGCGTGTGTTCTTGATAAGTAAGTGTGTGTTCTTGGCTTCGTAATGCATTTTGTAAAGAGGGTTCAGGTCTCTGCGTGTGTTCTTGATAAGTAAGTGTGTGTTCTTGGCTTCGTAATGCATTTTGTAATGAGGGTTCAGGTCTCTGCGTGTGTTCTTGATAAGTAAGTGTGTGTTCTTGGCTTCGTAATGCATTTTGTAATGAGGGTTCAGGTCTCTGCGTGTTTTCTTGATAAGTAAGTGTGTGTTCTTGGCTTCGTAATGCATTTTGTAATGAGGGTTCAGGTCTCTGCGTGTCTTCTTGATAAGTAAGTGTGTGTTCATGGCTTCGTAATGCATTTTAATGCATTTTGTAATGAGGGTTCAGGTCTCTGCGTGTGTTCTTGATAAGTAAGTGTGTGTTCTTGGCTTCGTAATGCATTTTGTAATGAGGGTTCAGGTCTCTGCGTGTCTTCTTGATAAGTAAGTGTGTGTTTTTGGCTTCGTAATGCATTTTGTAAAGATGGTCCAGGTCTCTGCGTGTGTTCTTGATAAGTAAGTGTGTGTTCTTGGCTTCGTAATGCATTTTGTAATGAGGGTTCAGGTCTCTGCGTGTCTTCTTGATAAGTAAGTGTGTGTTCTTGGCTTCGTAATGCATTTTGTAAAGAGGGTTCAGTTCTCTGCGTGTGTTCTTGATAAGTAAGTGTGTGTTCTTGGCTTCGTAATGCATTTTGTAAAGAGGGTTCAGGTCTCTGCGTGTGTTCTTGATAAGTAAGTGTTGTGTTCTTGGCTTCGTAATGCATTTTGTAAAGAAGGTCCAGGTCTCTGCGTGTGTTCTTGATAAGTAAGTGTGTGTTCTTGGCTTCGTAATGCATTTTGTAATGAGGGTTCAGGTCTCTGCGTGTCTTCTTGATAAGTAAGTGGGTGTTCTTGGCTTCGTAATGCATTTTGTAAAGAGGGTTCAGTTCTCTGCGTGTGTTCTTGATAAGTAAGTGTGTGTTCTTGGCTTCGTAATGCATTTTGTAAAGAGTGTTCAGGTCTCTGCGTGTGTTCTTGATAAGTAAGTGTGTGTTCTTGGCTTCGTAATGCATTTTGTAATGAGGGTTCAGGTCTCTGCGTGTGTTCTTGATAAGTAAGTGTGTGTTCTTGGCTTCGTAATGCATTTTGTAAAGAGGGTTCAGGTCTCTGCGTGTGTTCTTGATAAGTAAGTGTGTGTTCTTGGCTTCGTAATGCATTTTGTAATGAGGGTTCAGGTCTCTGCGTGTGTTCTTGATAAGTAAGTGTGTGTTCTTGGCTTCGTAATGCATTTTGTAATGAGGGTTCAGGTCTCTGCGTGTTTTCTTGATAAGTAAGTGTGTGTTCTTGGCTTCGTAATGCATTTTGTAATGAGGGTTCAGGTCTCTGCGTGTCTTCTTGATAAGTAAGTGTGTGTTCGTGGCTTCGTAATGCATTTTAATGCATTTCTTAATGAGGGTTCAGGTCTCTGCGTGTGTTCTTGATAAGTAAGTGTGTGTTCTTGGCTTCGTAATGCATTTTGTAATGAGGGTTCAGGTCTCTGCGTGCGTTCTTGATAAGTAAGTGTGTGTTTTTGGCTTCGTAATGCATTTTGTAAAGATGGTCCAGGTCTCTGCGTGTGTTCTTGATAAGTAAGTGTGTGTTCTTGGCTTCGTAATGCATTTTGTAATGAGGGTTCAGGTCTCTGCGTGTCTTCTTGATAAGTAAGTGTGTGTTCTTGGCTTCGTAATGCATTTTGTAAAGAGGGTTCAGTTCTCTGCGTGTGTTCTTGATAAGTAAGTGTGTGTTCTTGGCTTCGTAATGCATTTTTGTAAAGAGGGTTCAGGTCTCTGCGTGTGTTCTTGATAAGTAAGTGTGTGTTCTTGGCTTCGTAATGCATTCTGTAATGAGGGTTCAGGTCTCTGCGTGTGTTCTTGATAAGTAAGTGTGTGTTCTTGGCTTCGTAATGCATTTTGTAATGAGGGTTCAGGTCTCTGCGTGTGTTCTTGATAAGTAAGTGTGTGTTCTTGGCTTCGTAATGCATTTTGTAATGAGGGTTCAGGTCTCTGCGTGTCTTCTTGATAAGTAAGTGTGTGTTCTTGGCTTCGTAATGCATTTTGTAATGAGGGTTCAGGTCTCTGCGTGTCTTCTTGATAAGTAAGTGTGTGTTCATGGCTTCGTAATGCATTTTAATGCATTTTGTAATGAGGGTTCAAGTCTCTGTGTGTGTTCTTGATAAGTAAGTGTGTGTTATTGGCTTCGTAATGCATTTTGTAATGAGGGTTCTGGTCTCTGCGTGTCTTCTTGATAAGTAAGTGTGTGTTTTTGGCTTCGTAATGCATTTTGTAAAGATGGTTCAGGTCTCTGCGTGTGTTCTTGATAAGTAAGTGTGTGTTCTTTGCTTCGTAATGCATTTTAAAAGTGTACGTCTCTCCTGGATTAATTGTTCCATCGACTTGTTTGTTTGTACTCGCGAGGACGGTAATAATAGTAGTAGTTTATTTAACGACTTTTTAACTACAGCGCACTTCATACCTAGTGTCAAAATGATCAACAAACTTTACTATTGTTCATCTAAAGAGGAAGTCGGTATCCTGGCAATCTAACGCATCTCTAATTTTATCTTAAATCATTTTAAAGTCAGTGCATAAATTCATACCTTGTTAATTCACTGTTCTGCTTTCATCACTTTGTCCTACATTACTTTTTTATAGAGCAAGATTAATATTTTTTAGATTTAAAAAAAATATAATATTTTCTTGAAATTGAAATTTATTCCAGAAAGTTTGAGTAAATTAAAAAAATCTCAGAGCAGCTAGAAAGGAGACACTTTTAAAATTTTATAAAACAATGGCGGGAAAAAGTTCAGTTCGATTTTCACCACAAATTTTCAAAGTACTACAGAATAGCCCTAACAGTGCGCATGCGCAAATGTTTGTAGAGTTGAAGCCTGGTGGAACTACATGTCTGTGAATTCATACATTCGTTTATAGATGGAACCACATAATTATGGAATCGATATGACCAACCTTCGCAATAAATTCCCACACGTTTATTTATGGTTTCCGGAAGACTCTTGATTCTAAAACCACATTTGATAAAAATCTGTTTACAAAGAATATAATCTATAATTGATCGAGAATATCTGGCTTCCCAGGTACACTTGACTATATTTATGTTCATACATGGAATTCATAATTTTTAGTTGATTGTAAACTGCAAAATCAATAAGTCTTTGGTCATTTATCTTTAATGTATCTTCTCCATGTCCTCCTACATAGGCGTGGATTTTTCTGTTCCCTATCCTGCCATTAAAATCTCCCATGATTAAGAGCATATCTGATTTATTGACACGATTGGCAATTGTTTGTAGTTTAGAATAGAATTTGTTATTTTCTTCTTCTTCGCCTTCTATTGGAACATATATTCCTATTAATATTATTTAATAATCGTTAAAAAAGTTATACGTATAATTGTAAAACGTTTACAATAGTTTGAAATATTAGTAAAAGCAGAAGAAGTACGAAGACCAATAGAATTACAAGAATATAGTATTGAAAATCAAGTGGAAATTAATATAAAGTTGTGCCCAATGGCGGTTCCAACACTGTTATATGGATCGTAACACTGGATCTTAACCAAAAACCAGGAACGATGAATATAAGCTTCAGAAATAAGAGTTCTGAGGAGTGTAGCTGGCTATACAATAACAAATCGATAACGAAATGAAAACATACGAAGAGAACTATATATATTCAAACTATTAGATCGAATTGAGATGAATGGACAGGCCATATCAATAGAATGGATAACAATATAATTCCGAAACAGATTTTTTATTACACAATACTAGGACAAAGAATGTAGGAAGACCCAGTAAAATATGGGCAGACCAATACTAACATGAAATCGGAATTAAAATCTAATCCTTAATGCTGCTGATGATTTTATTATACTGTAAACATTTCAGTCCACAGCTATGATTTAGTAGTAACGTTGTTGCCTTAGAAGCAGCGGGCACCTATTTCATCTCCTGACAGTAACATTTTCAGGGTAAGTTTTTTCCTCACCCTTAAAGACTCAAATACTCCCCAACACCATCTGGCCATCATCCATATTATATTCAACTTGTTTAATATAAATACGTGAGATAATGGTGTGTTTTATTAAATGTTCGTGTTGTCTGGGAGGTGGCCCTGGCATTCATCAGGGAGGTCCTCCATACACTTATGTGTGTAATCTAGAAATTAAAATCCTCTCCCTATAAGTTATGTGGCCTGGGGCATTTAAAGCATCTACATAGCAAGATTTAAACAGAGTTAAAAAGACAAATAAATGTTTATGTCTTGAAACTTCCTCTCCATACATCCTCATCTAACTAACTAACTCACTGGCTCTACCGAACCCGTAGGTTCATGGCCGCGCGGACATGAGCTCTCCATATATCCCTATTCTGAGCCAATCTTTTCCAATCATTCCCAGTATAATCTACTTCCCTCAAATCATGGAAAATTGTATTCTACCACCTCAATCTTGTCTACCAACTGGTCGTTTTCCCTCAGGTTTTCTTACAAGAAGCTTCCATGCACCTCTTTCATTCCACATTCGTACCACATATCCTGCCCTTCGCCGTCAACGGCACTTAAAAGTTATTATATGTGGCTTCCTATACATATAATATAGCTCACTATTACGTAGTTTTCTCCATTCACCTCTCCGTTCATCTCTTTTCAGCCCAAACATTTTCCTAAGAACTTTATTCTCAAGCTACTTTCCTCCCTTCAAGTAAGAGTCCATGTTTTGCATCCATATAGTATAACTGGGAAAACAACTGTTTTATATATTTTCAGTTTTAACGTTTTTCAAAGGAGATGGGATGACAAAAATCCCTGTAATGCATAATAGCGCGCATTTTCAGAATTGGGCTTATGTTTAATTTCTTTGTGCATCTCATTCCTATTTGTAATTATTGTTCCTAGATACTTGAAATCAGCCACATCTTTAAAATTCCATTCATCATTAGTCATTAGCTGTCCATTTCCATTATATAACGCGTTTCTATGTGTGAACATAATTTTTATTGATGTTTACATCCAGTCCCAATATCTTAGTGTTACTCAATAAAGTGAGCATGTTGTCCCTCACTATCTCCTCGCTATCGCTCAACATCATCAGCATAAACAAACATCTTATTAATACCATTGAGGTGTAGGCCTTCTTCATTATCCAAAAATTTGATGATGTGCTCTAATACAAAATAGTAGAGGATATTTGTGCATATTCTTGCCTTAACCCATTGTGAATTTCAAAACTATCCGAAAACTGTTTGCGTACACGCACCCTACTCTTTGTGTCATTTAGATACATTCGTGTAAGTCTAACAAACTTTTTAGGAATTCCGAATTCCAGAAGGATACTATATAACTTCTCCCTCTTAACTGAATCGTATGCTATTTTAAAGTATACGTATAGTTGATGTACAGTCCTATTATATTCCCATTTCTTTTCTAATATCTGTTCTATGCTATGAATCGGATCTGTTGTAGACCTGTTCCTTATAAATCCACATTGTTCATCTAGAATGGCATCAATATAAGGAGTAAGGGTCGGTTTCACCAACAGAGGTAACTGTGTTAAGCCAGTTTAATATATGTATTATATATGGGGAAAACTGGCGTAATAAAGTTACCTCTGTTGGTGAAACTGACCCTAAGTCTGCTTACTAATACGTTTGTTAGGATTTGGTACGAAGATGAGAGTCACGAGATGTCCCTCTAGTTGTTGCAATCAGTTTTATTTCCTATCTTATACATTGGTACGAAAATAGATTATTTCCATTAATTTGTAAGAGCTTAATTTTCCAAAATCATACTAAGCAACCGGCGTATTTTGTCCATCAATGTTTCTCCCACTGATTTTATCATTTCTGCTGGGATCTCATCTGAACCTGATGCTTTATACATCTTCAATTTTTCTATCGCCATTTCAGCCTCTAATGCACTTGGTTCTGTGACTAGTATTTCTGCTGTCTGGAAATTATCCTCCTCAATATCCCGTTCTGAATGTACGTTTAACCCACCTTCAGTTATTGTTTTCCGAATCAACAAACCGATAAGGGTATACATGATAATGATCATTATTAGTAGAGGCCTGATTTTTATGTATCAAATATGTAATACATTTGTAAGAAAAGCCGCAAAGTAGTCTATGTAGTAAATATTTATGTAATATCAAAATTACAAAGTGATGTTAAAAATATGTAATTAAATTATTTATTTATTCTAATAGGTGGAATAGCAATTTAATAATTTCCCCAAGCGATTACAAGTTTTTAAAATTAGTTTATGTAACTAAAAATATTAGAAACATAGTTATATATATATATATATATATATATATATATAGAGAGAGAGAGAGAGAGAGAGAGAGAGAGAGAGACCAGAGAGAGAGAGAGAGAGAGCACGTCCTATCAGATTGGGCACAATCCTAAAGTATATCTTCACATGAAACGCAATGAGTGAAAGCAGGAAGATGTACTATCTCCTCTACTATTCAATTTTGCACTGAAAATATATAAAATCTTTTAGAGGATGAAGTAAGCTTACAGCTCAACGGTACAAATAAGCTGATAGTTTGTACAGATTATCTAGTATCAATAGTAGATAGTGAGAAGATACTGAGGGCCTACAAACACTCGATCGAGTAACACTGAGAAACTGGGCCTGTTAGTAATCAACAATAAATCTAAATATATGGTTACACATAGAAATACATTTTTTAATGGAATTGAACTGTTAATTATAATGAAGGAAATTTGGAAGAAGTGGCTGTGTTCAAGCACATAGGAACAATAATTACAAACAGGAAGAAGGAGCAGGAAGAAATTAAATATAGGCTCAATTTTGATAACGCATTCTATTGTGAATTACATGAAGTCTCTTTTCGTCCCAACTTTTCTAAAAAAAAGTTAAACTGAAAATATATAAAACTGTTATTGTTATATCATATGGATGCGAAACATGGTTCTTAGTTTAAGGGACGAGAAGAGATGTACGAGTTTCTGAGAATAAAATTCTTACGCGAATTTTAGGTCCAAAGAGAGAACAGACAGGTGAATGGAGAAGACTTCATATCAGTGAGCCACATGATCTTTATGGGAAAAAATACAATAGGAGCAATTGAGTCTCATAGAATTCGATCATGAGGACATGTGGTACGAATGGGGAATGAAAGAGCTGTATGGAAACTTGTTGTAGGAAAAACGAGAGGAGACGCCCTGTTAAGTAGCTGGGAGAATAGCATTAACCATAGTATTATGAGCTAAGTTATACAGATTAAAAAATGTTAATATTATTCGGTTTTAAACATCTTAATGATGGACAAATTATATTTGAAAAGAAAAATATACGCCTAGACTGGGGTTTGAATGTCAATGCTTTTCCATCTGAGCTACCTAGGCCTCCAATCTAAACGCGTATGTTTCTCTTATACATAGTTAATTCCTTAACCCCAAATGCTACGAGCCGTTGCTGCGATTTGTTATTATACAATTAATTTCAGAAAGAATTTTGTTGAATATTTTATTGTGAGATCGGTTTCGTTTGGAAGGGAGTGGAGTAGTGGGTCCTATGTCTTAAATATATGCAAGCTATAAGAACCTAAACCCTGAGAAACGAAACCTCTGAAAAAATGTTCCCAAGGATTTAGACTAATTTTTAGGTTATTTCTATTTCATTTTCTCGGTATTCTCCGCACTTTTTTCGAAAATAAACGACACACTTGGACGCACATATTCGTCTCTCCTGGAGGAATTCTTCCTTGGATTTTTGAATCCTAAATTATTGGCCTTGAATCCGCGATTAGAAGGAACATTACCGCACATATATAGTCTAACATCTGTGTATATTATTTATTTCCCTAACAGTTGCCAAATTTTGTAACGACTTTCAGTTTCGTACTCATTCCATGAGACAAGGTCTTCATTAAGTGAGTTGAAGTGTAGTCATTCGTGCACGTCAAATGAAAAGAGTTAATATAACAAATTCAACACTTTGAACCATTATTTCAAATGAGAAAAAAATAACTATTTTTTAGCATAATCTTAATTTTTGTAAGACAATGTTTAAACAAATATTAATAGGACAATGCCATACATCAACCGACTAAGCGCCATTAGAGAGGATATTTCGATGCCATCTTTTGGCACTGGCTCATGAAGTAAGTGCACGCACACTTTTAGCGCCAAATATTTAAATATAGCTTTATTATTAAAGAAAATGTAAAGCCTTCAGTACTATCAGAGATTTTATATTTTTGAACAAACGGCTATGAAACTAGATCTTCATAAATGCTAATCTAAATTTCGCATCAAGCAGCTAAGCGCCAAATGTTTCCGCTCTTACATTGTTGATACATAACTGTAAAACAAGGAAAATAACTTGCAATATACAGTATTGTTAGTTTGGCGCTAATATCAATAGTGAAGATTGACTTAAACTTTGAACATATTTTTGTCGAAACTTACATAATGTCGCATAATCGGTTAATGCATAAAGTCGCCCAATTTAGGTAGCGTTTAAAACAAACTATTTGCTGTATGTGTAAATGAAGTTGATATGCAGAACATGTATTAACTTACACCCACCCCACATAACTTTCCCAGCTTTTATCCTAAATAAACACAAACAATTGAATTTGCAAGGTATATCTGAGACAAGGTATATTTTAAATATCAGTATAATTATAGGCTTTCACGGCCGGCGTCTTCATCCATATTTGGTTCGTCTTCCGGGCCGAACTATATATGGATTAAATGCCAGTATTTAGATGGAAGTGTGTTCTTGAACTATGAATTGGATACAAAATAAAACAATTTATCTTAGTGACTATTTAACTCATGCCCCAAATGGGAGTCAATGACCAATCACGTTTCAATGTTTTACAACCTATGACAATCGTTTTTCACCTCGCTCTTTATCGATTTATCTTTAACAGCTCCTGCTTTTGTGATAAAGAAAGCTTCTCCTTTTTAATAATCTAAACAGGTAAGAGCATTGTTTTTCTCCAACAAATACATTGAATATAGCAAGTAATGAACAGATTCCTCGATTTTAGTGAGTTGTTTACTAAAAAAAAAATGAATAACCTATAATGTTCATTATAATATAGAGTTTGATGTGTTTAATTATTTCTCCACCAGGGTGCAGTCTTACAATATAGCGATTCTATTTGGCAATATATAATATGATCAAGTTGCAGTGAATGAACAAAAGCCTCACAGTTCTGATTTTTTTTCAAACATCGCCGTTTACATTAAATATAGAGAGATTCCATGAAAATGTCAATTCGAGGTGAAAATGTTGAAATTGACGCAGGAATATCTTTTTTTGCGTAATAGGGCTTATATATCATTAAGGATCGACATTTCTGATTCTATAAAATAATGTTCCAAAAGTGTATTATTTTAATCTAATATTAGTGGTAGAACTTGTAATATTCCAAACCTGTAAGAACACGCAAAATCTTACCAATTTGTTGTTGAACAATTTGGTCGTATTAATTAGTTTTATTTTACAAACTATTTTGTTAAACCATATTTTGGTCCTCACTAATCACAAATGTAATAATATTATATGCTTTCTAATGATCTATACCTTAGATGTGTCCTATAATTGTTAAATGCTAGCTATGGTCAGTCAGTCACGGAAAACGTATAAAATTACTGTAAACAACATAATAATTGATGGAATAAAATTTCCTCTTGGATTCTACGTTATCTAAAACTAGCAAAAACGTATTGAAGACATGTTCATGTAAAGTCATTATTTTTTCCCGCTAGTGTCCCGTGACTGACTGACATTTTCTTCAATCACATATATGCTTATACGCATGGTGCAGTCAGTTGCTTGCTGTAATCCGCTGAGGATTAACATAGATATGGTTCAGAAAATCTGGTAGACTGTTTGGCTCAGCTGTTCCATAAAATAATTACTGACCCTTTTTCTGTGTCAGTCCACCGCTGTGGTCTCAAGGTAGCGTGCTGCCTTGTCACGCAGCGGTTCGATTCCCGGTCGGGACAGGCTCCTGGGTGAAGTTTTTTTCGGAGTTTTTCCTCACCTGTAAGACAAATGTCAGGAAGCTTAGGTCCCAACGGTCCCCGAAAATCATCCGGCTATCATCATCATCCTTATCATTATCATCATCATCATCCTTTACCGGTGTGGAAAGCAACGGGAAGTTACCACACCTATAATTCCCCAGAAAAATTGCACAGCATAGCATGAAAATCCTATGATTGCAGTAAAAGACCTGCCCTCGGGTAGAATTACTATGGATGGATTTCTGTGTCGATTTGAGCTAAAAGACAGTTAGCGAAAGCATTTAAATATATTCAGGAAAAAAGGTTGCAGTAAACGAAGCAGCCATACTTGTTGATTCTTCAGAAAATTATACCTAAAAAGAACAAAATGAAATCCACGCAGTTCATTGAAAAAGTTAGCATATCTCAATATTAACTGCTGTTGCCTAGTTTAGATGGAAGGTGACCGAGAAATTCAGAACAAATACTTTGTTTTAGTGTCAGGTTATATAACACATAGCAAGTGTGCCGTAGATGTTTGCTATAGAAAAGTGTTTTTTAACTTTAGTAATTTCTTCCAAAACTTTAGGTGATACAAATTTTCAATTGGAGCAGCAGGTAATAGAAATAGGCCCATACATTTAGCAATATGACACGGCTTACTTGGATATTTGGATTTTGTCATAAAATGGATTTTTTAATCGTACCATGGAAAGGGGGCAATAGATGCGATTGGTGGCCAAGTAAAAGGATGGCACGGTTGTATGAAAAATCGGGAAAGAAGATACAAAATGGTGCAGAATTATGTAATGTGAACTGTAAAACCAACAAAATAACTGGAGTCACAAAATAACATAGAAGAAAATAATTCTTTATAAAAAACAATTTGAATATCTATCACAGACTCATTGCGTATACAGCGTGAAAGCGTTGGACCCGTATGTTATAGAATATGTACAACTGTCAAACAATCAGCGCAACAAATTCATGAGTTCCTGTGTTTAAAAAAACTGAATGGCGTGACAGGCCTAGAAAGCTCTTGGCTGCTAATCTCACATCCAAGTATATCAATCACAGAGGTGGATAATCATCTAACCAACATATAGAGTGACATGTGGTCAGCATGTAGGATACTCTGGCCGTTATGGTTGGTTTTCTCGACCGCAACCGTGTCTTCTCTCATGGGGACTCGAATCGGTGCTCTCTATTGAGACATCTCGATTCAAACCATTCAGTTACAGAGTGGGAATTCATGCGTGACAGGAAACGTTATTGTTATTAATGGATCAAGTCAAGTTAGCGGTGAAATGATTGTATAAGCGATCTAATACATCTATGTTATTATGTGAGTCATAAGAACTCGGGCTAATTGGAGTTATGTTTTTATGGTTGTTTAACTGTAGAATTCCTTACGTCAGCAATTGATTACTAACTACAACTTACTATTGGGATTTACGATAATTTGTTTTGAAAGTACATTTACTCTGATAAATAACTAACGTATTAAGAATGTGTGTACATTCTGGAAGGCTAAAACGTTTATTTCAGTGGCTCAATCTAGGAATCAAAAATATCAAATCTTACATCAGGTAAACTGTAATAAACTCTACTCCAAGCGTGACAGGCCTAGAAATCCCTTGGTCTGCCAACCGGCTGCTGGCCTCACGTCCACATGTGTTGATCACAGAGGTAGACGATCATAAGCCAGTGTAGCGGTGACGTGGTCTGCACGTTGTGTCACCCAGCCGTTGTAGTTGGTCTTATCAACCTGCAGTCGTTACTTATTGTAGCTATCCAAATGCTTCACGATACTGGGTGGGCACGGGTCCCATACTGACCGAAATTACATGAGAAAATATCTTCCCCCATGGTGACTCGAACCAGCGCAAATCTCATAGCTCTGCGCCAAGGTTTCGTGCCTTATCCACTTGCCTATGGCGCCGGACTAAATTGTAATCAGTTACTATATACATATACGTGCATACAATATTAGTAGGTACATTTAAGAATAGAGAAGACACTTTGTTATTAAGTATTTTATAGTTTCGTTATTTTATATAATTTAAAATGGTACATGATAAGCGACTTTAATTACATTATTCATTTAAATTAATATTTATTTTACAGCAAAATTAAATTTAACAATTTTCGTACGAATTATCATGGCTACTTCTAAAAGAGAGAAGATCCTACATATCTCGATTCCCAATTATTTATCATCCCGTTTCCAGTATCTATCCTCAAACCATAACTTAAATACAAGATCACAACATAGTATCTTGCTTAATATACCGCAACATAGGACATCACATCATCCATGTCATATACCATCTTCACTTCTCGCAACTGGAATTCTCTACCACAAGAAATAAGGTGCTGCCGGACATTGGCATCTTTTTTAAAAAGAAATTTATATTTGATCTAACCTCGACTTCATTATTACCCAGT
Source organism: Diploptera punctata (assembly GCA_030220185.1). Lineage (NCBI taxonomy): Eukaryota > Metazoa > Arthropoda > Insecta > Blattodea > Blaberidae > Diploptera > Diploptera punctata. The sequence goes on along the minus strand of JASPKZ010007971.1, from coordinate 551,538 downwards.
GTAAGGTATATATATTAATTGGTGTTTCTCGTATAATATATCATATTTATATTATTATTATTATCGTATCATCATTGTTATTACCCTATAAAATGTTGTTTGTACATGAAATTTACTTTGCTACATTTATTGTATAATTAGTATAGTGTATATCTATATTTGTCAAATATTTATTTGTATTTGTGCTGGTTGAGTGGAAGAGAGGGTCTTATGACCTTAACTCTGCCAGAATAAATAAAGTATTATTATTATTACTATTATTATTATTATTATTATTATTATTATTATTATTATTATTATAGAATTTATAAAGTATTTGCAGTTGTTTATTAATCTCTGTTACCACAGCTGTTTATCTAGTTTCATAGTATTTTGTTACATTTGTGTAATATCTGCTTTTTGAAATTCTAAATAAATTTCAGATATGTCAGTCACAAATAATGTCAGTCAGTCACACATCACATAACTTCGGTATTAATTGTGATTTAGGTTTAGTTTTTTATTTAAACTGTAACTTAAAATGTGCCCTCCAAACGGTATTTTGTACAATTGAATTGAGAATTACATTTCAGAGAATGATGACGATATTAAGCTGCTTGATGAGTTGACATTATGTCAGTCAGTCACACATACTTTGGTAGATAATAAATAACATTGTTTTTCTTCAGAAGTTGTATATTTACGTATGTACAATCTTAATCGGACATTATATAACGTATATAACACCTCTAATTTCAAGCAATTGTAATATTTATGCAAGCATTTTGCAGCAAAAGTGTATGGTAAATGTCAGTCAGTCACATATGGAATTGCTCTATACAAATATTTTAAAATACCGGTAACTATAATACCGCACTGGTCTCGAGATTCTCCAGGTAGCGTGCTGCCTTGTCACGCAGTAGGTCCGGGTTCGATTCCCGGTCGGGACAGACTCCTGGACGAGGTTTTTTTCCCGGGTTTTTCCTCACCTGTAAGTCAAATGTCAGGAAGCTTACGACCCAACGGTCCCCGAAAGTCATCCGGCCATCATCATCATCCTTATCATTATCATCATCATCCTTCACCAGTGTGGAAAGAAACGGAAAACTACCACACCTATAATATCCTAGTAAAGCTGCAAAGCATAGCATGAAAATGTTATTATTGGAGTGAAAGACCTGTTATAGGGCAGAATTACTATGTATGGATATTTAAATAATGATTTTTGAGTAAAATCGGCCGCGATGGACTAGTGGTCATGATTCTTGCCCCTGGTCCCGAGGGTCGCGGGTTCAAACCGGACCGGGGTCGATGGAATTTTTAGGACGGAAAAATCCAAGGTTCAAGTCCTCCGAGAGGGACTTTAAGCCATGGGTCCCGAGTCTGAAGATTTTCAGGCTCGTAAAATATCCTTAAGCCTGAATAAAAAGGCCTCTAAGCAAAATTTACCCAATTTTCCCGTCCTAGTACTACTTGGTTTCCTAGATGTCAGTATGAGGCGGAACGCTGACCACGGACCACTCAAATGACATCTATATGAAAACAAGTGTAACTAAATTAGTATGGTTCAAATTCTTCCCTGTAGGGGGAGAGCGCCTAAATCTCTGTTAAGGGAAACATGGACTTACAAGAAGAAGATTTTTGAGTAAACAGCTTAATTTTATTTTTTAAATAGTCGTAACAAATGCCACTTTTGATTTCCAAATCCTCTAGATAAATTCACTCCTCACTTCATGACTCGTGAATATATCGAGATTTGGAAATCAATCATGACATTACTCATGACTATTTATCTCATAGACCGATAAAATTGCCTCTTTCTATATAGACAAAATTGCCTCTTCCTGTTGATAAAATTGCCTCTTCCTCTCCGTGTTACCAACAGAAATATTGTTCCTCTTTTGAAATTAAAATTCACAATGAGGGATATCTCCGCAAACTAACTTATTTGACCAGAATATCGATTCAACAATGTACGATCGATATGGTATAGCAAAAAAAATGCAAAAGAATAGAACTTCAGAAATTATAAAAAAAGTGAGGTTAATTCTGTTGTTCTAAAAATTTAATAAATGTTGTATAATGAATCTGCATTATTGTTAATAGTAATTTCTCATGCAATCATCAGTCATTGATTTTTTCCCAAGCCCGAAGAGATTTAACAGTAAAGGTACCGCGTGCTATTGATTAATATATAGCCGGCTTAGAACTCGCCCGGAAGTAAGATCAGAATACACAACTTCGCATTTGGTAAATATTAAACATTATACAGTAAAAACTCCTTATCACGATTCCCTTACTCGCGTTTTCATTATTGCCGGGTTACAAAATTGCGACACAGTTCCTGTATTCGTGGCAAAAAAAATATTTATTCGCGGATCCAGTCGGTATATTAGTAGGATTAGTATCATTTATTAACACATTGACAACTTTTTTTTTTTACTGCAGGCACGTGCAAAGGCGAGTTTTACATAAAGAGATTCAAACCAAGTGGACAAATTAATATCAAAGTAAAACAAACCTTATTGTCGCCAAGCCTAAAGTTTGTTGTTAAGAGCCAACGCCGACGTATTTCACGCGCCGCTATGTCTGTTATAAATGCCGCTCTTGTCACAATCGATGTTTTATTGTTTCAACTTATCATTTGTTGCAATAGTTTTAATTAAATAACACGGCTCTCTTCTGCTTTGTTGCCAATTTATAATGATGAGTAAAATGAAAGAAAATTAGTTCCGAAGCGGAAAAACGTAGTGTTGCCACTTATAGTAAAAACAGAAATGCTTCACCGCGTACACGTTGGCGAGTCGTTTGCATCTATACCACGGTGTTTCAATGTTAATGAATCACCTGTACGATTCATCAAGAAATCCGAAGAGAAATAAGGAATTCTATCGCTGAATCACAACTGAATATCAATCTGAATTGAAAAACCCTTTAAAAGCGGTAAAACCTGACAGTAATGATTAATAGAAATTTTTCAAAATCTCTCATTAATTGATTTTACTTTGATACTTTGATCATTTCAATTTCATTTTGGAACCTTGGAACGTATCCCCCATATACCCATGCAAATTCTTCTTCTTCTTCGGCTTTCCCCCACTTATAGGTTTGCCGTCTTCAGTTTCCATTTATCTCTATCATTCCAATCTCCCTCTTCCAAATTCCGATCATCTATTATAGTTCTGACGTAGGTTTTCCATTTCCATCTTGGTCTACCACGTTTATTTCTTCCAGGGGGTGACCATTGGTATATATTTTTTTGCCATCTTTCATTTTCCATTTTTTGTACATGGCCATACCATTTAAGTGTTTGATTTTCAATCCTCTTAACAACAGATGTGGTGACATTCATTTCTCTCCAAAATAATTCATTTCTTATTTTATCCTGTCTTGTTTTTTGGAGGCTTCTTCTAAAATAATCAAATTCAACTGTTCTAATTTTGTTCTTTTGTAATTCCGTCAAAGACCAAGTTTCACTACCACATGACAAAATATTCTGTATTATGCTCTTATAAATTTTCATTTTAGTTTCCTTTGTAATATTTTTTATTCCAAATTATTCCATGTAATGTCTTAGTTGCATTTTTTGCCATTGCAATTTTAGTCTGTACATCTCTCTCACAGGTACCAAAACTTGTAATTATTGACCCAAGATATTAAAAAAATTCACACTTCTTTATTTTCCCTGTTTCAAGTATGAGGTCATCCACATCCTTTCCCAAACACATATATTCTGTTTTCTGTAAATTTATATTCAGTCCCCATTTTTTATATTCTTCCATTAGTTTATTTATCATATATTTCATATCATCTTCATCCCCCTGCAAAAATTATTTGATCATCTGCAAACAGCAATGAATGCAGTACTTTTCCTCCTATAGGAATACCCATTTCAGAACATTTTTTAAACCACAAGTTAAGAGCCTGGTCTAAATGAATGTTAAAAAGAATTGGTGATAAACTGCATCCCTGCCTAAAGCCTTTATTCACTGTGAATAACTCTGTTAATGTATTACCATGCAAATTACCGTTCCATATTTGCGGAACACATCCCCCGCGAAGGAGGAGCTTTTACTGTAATTATTCTTAGCTTCTGATGTTGCATTGATCGCAAAATAGTCCCAACGTGAGTTTCAGTTTTTCATTAGACTAAATCACTCGCGACTTTGATTTTTTCAGAAAAAACACGACCTCTTGTTAGATTTCTGTTAATAATTCTATTGCGGCTCAAGTTTCCAACACACATTCTAATCTCACTTCACTTTCACGGATTAAAATTAACTACGACTTAAAGATATTTTAAACATTTTCTAAATGTTTTTACATTACATTTAAATGGAATATTTAGCTGTAATTACAGTTTGGTGTAGCAGCCATATTATTTTTCCAGCCATTTTATCACTTTGTGTGAATGCAGCCAACATATGCTATAGTTCAGAATTTAAAAAAAAAACATGCTATTTACACTACCTATTTTTGGGCGTTTTGCCATTCTATTTCATATTTTTACAGGTTAGAGTACTTAAATTGCGTTGGTTCAGCTTTCGGATTATTTTAGGCCTAATCATACTTTATATTAAATTATACAAACATCATTGTGTATGTTGGCAGTATTGCGTGATTGAAATTTTATCCACTTACATCTCCTGGCGCATGCGTGTAGTGTCAGCTTCGAACTTAGAAAAAAAGTTTAGTGGCAGTTGTTGGAAACTTTATGTTTTATTGCTTTTACTAGTATTTATGATTTTAATTTGGCAGTTCTACATCTCAGATTGTTTACTGAATTTTGGCGGAATTATCACTAAGTTATTTTGTTTTATTTATATTTTTTATGTTATCAATTGAATGATAAAATAATTTACTACGTAAAATAGAGCATCCCATCAAAACTTTAGAGGATGAAGAAGGCCTAAAACCAAATGGTGTTAATATGCTGTCAGTTTATGCTGATGATGTAGTATTATTGGGCGATAGCGAGAAGTTACTGTGCCAACACACATACTCCATTAACACTAAGAAATTGGGGCTGAAAGTAAACAACAATAAAACTAAATATATGTTGTTCACACATAGAAACGCATTATATTATGTAAATGGACAGCGAATGACAAATAAAATAAATTTTGAATAAATGCCTAAATTATAATACCTAGAAACAATAGTTACAAACAAGTATGAGATGCACAAACAAATTAAACATAGACTCAAATCTAAAATAGGTGCTTTCATGCATCTTGTCATCCCAACTCCCTTCAAAAAAGTTAAACTCTATATATATATATATATATATATATATATATATATATATATATATATAACTTATTCTACCAGTTATATTATCTATATGGATGTGGAACAGTGACGCTTACTTTAAGTGAGGAAAGTAGATTAGGAGTATTTGAGAATAAAGTTCTTACGAAAATTATTTGGACCAAAGAGAGATGAACAGACAGGTGAATTGAGAAGACTACATAACTATATGGTCTCAATAGGACACTAGATAATAAGAACAATTAAGTCTCGCAGATTGTGATGACAGGACGTGTATAACGAATGGGGAATGAAAGAAGTGCATGGGAGCTTCTTATAGGAAACCAGAGAGAAATCGCCCAGTTGGTAGACAAGAAATGCGCGGCCTTGAACCTACGTGTTCCAAAGTCACACGTGAGTTAGTTAAATTTGATATGATGTTTGAAGATATATTTAAATTGTATCCAAATTCAAGTACAAATTATTCTAATTTAATAAAAAAGTAGGAAATGTTTGTATCTTCATTATTTGTAGATTCAATGAGACGTATGAGGGGCACATTCTATGATTATTCAAAAACACAAACTGGCGACTCTTGGGAGGTTAAAGTTCACATCTTTTCTGAACAAAATGTCATACCGGTTGTCAGCTGTTGTAGAACGGAGACTTTATGTGTCTGGTAATCATTTCATGATGTCGCCAGAATATTTATACTAATTTAATTTACTCAACAATGCTTCGGTAAAACTTTCCTGGCTGATTTCCTCATCCGTAAGCGAAATGACAGGAATCTTTAAGGCCGAACGGTCCCCGCACATCTTATTAAAGCCATGTTTAGTACGTCTGTGTACGTTAAGTGGTGTATTTCTTCTTATTGTTATGTTGTCTCGGAAGAAGCCTCGACACTTAGCTGATCCCTCATTCGTGGAGGCCCTCCCTGGTCTTGTGTGGTCAAAAAAGTATGTGTGTGATCCATAGTTAAAACCCGACCTTGAGACTCAGGTGGCGTGTGGTACGCAAAAGTGCCTGTAAGGTCAGGCATTGAACTGCGTTAATCGAATGGGAGAAACATAAATCGTTTTCTTGGAACTGTGTTTAGTTTTCTTAGCTCGGGATTGGATATACTGTATCACCAGGTTGTGTTTTATCACATTTCAGGCTTTCTCTCCTAGCATAGGCAGAATTGTAATCCAGTTCTTAGACTGGGGTAAAATGATGATGGAGTTACGTCACCCCGATGACACGATGGGTGATAAATGATAATGAAGCGCCAGGAGAGACGTTAACCTAAACTTAACCTAAATTCCATACCATGGGGAACCACAGGAATTAAGAAAAACATAGTATGGCCTGACCGGAAATCGAACCCGGGACTTCATGAACTATAGTCACAAACGCTGACCACTAGCCCATGAAGCTTGTCTGATTGGATATAATTACCTAATTTATTCGTTCCTAAATATCAGTTGTGTTTTAGATCCAGTATTAATGTAGAATTTTTGTAGGCCTATATGTAGAACAAAATAGTATTTTTCTGTTTCTCTATATTTATTATTTATATTTAATGGTGAATATGATGAAATGAGTCCAGGTAATAAAATTCCAACCAATAATTTGCTTCGATGACTGAGGGAAACGAAGAAAAATAATCTATCGGTTTAATCGGCACGAGAATTTAACTCGTGACATACCGAATAGGAATATTCAACGCTACCCCTTGATGCAACACGCTCGATTTGACAATTTATTGTAATTCCAAAACTGTGACGTAATAACGTAAAATTAATCACCTAATGAGCTCCATTTTAATGAACTCTATGTATAAACAATGGTTAATCGGAGGGTTTACATCTATTTTGTCTATCGGTGCTGTTAGTTACTTATTTCGCCAAACGCGGCGCAAGTTTTACTGTTGTAGGTATCTTGGATGATGTACTCTGTGTTATTGTGATATGTTATAAACTCTGAAGTATTATTGAGACAGAAGTGACCTGCTCGCCATTTTCTTAGTTTATCCGCGGTAATGTCGCCGAGTTTTTATGCATATAATGTATTTAATTCAAGTTACTTAAATGAGCATTTATGAATTTTGGAAACCATTGCTTTTTAATATATTAAGTTTGTGTAACAATGTGAGGTTAGTTGAGGAGAAATAGGAAGAATTCAACTGGAATAGCAGTAGTTATTGGTAAGTCAATAAATCCACCATATTCTTTTCCGGTGCGCGTTTTTTCCTATTCTGGATTTTTAAAAACTGGTATTTTTACATAATTATTCACTCACTATTTCTTATAATACTTACTTACTTACTCACTGGCACTATCGAACCCGAAGGTTCATGGCCGCGCGAACATAAGCTCTCCATACATCCCTATCCTGAGCTAATGCTTTCCAATCATTCTATTTCTTATAATACTTATCGCTATTACTAGAGGTTAGGTGAGAATGTTAGATATTGCTTTTGAGAACACAGAAAGAGACTAGGCTCATGGTATTTGTAGTCAGAGTATCTCTCTACAGATTATGAGACATAGGTTCGATACCCGCTCATATCGCAGGATTTTTTTCTCTTAGGGAATTATTTATGTAGTCTCCAATTGACTGCAATTTAGGTTAAATTTACTTTTAATAATTAATGTGGTGTTTTTTCATCAAATATGACCTATCATGTCATCGGAATAGCGAAATCTGCATTCCAGGTGTCCCAACCTTAGAAGTGGATAAAATTTCACCACTGTCAGAAGAGAATGCCAGAAACAAAGTAAGATAACGTAGTGGGATTAAACAAATGAAGATCGGGCATATGTATAAGCGATATAAATAAGGGAAGAAATGGCTTAATTGTGAACGATTGTATAAAATTAACCATCAATTTCATATTCGCAAAATGTGAGTACAGGTATATCAAAATAGCGCAGAACTGTAACAATTGAACGTATATGATAACAGAAGAAAAACTCAGAGATAACAGAACAACTGAGCACTATATTGACGTTCATTTCCACAATGTTGGCAAAATATTTCTAAAATAAGGAGTAAATATACGAATCTTTCGCTCAGGATTCCTATACGTCATTGTTGCTATCACATTACCTCCAATATGGCTAGAGGTTGTCAATGTAGACGATTATAATCCTGAACGACAAGTTCTGTGAAGTAACCACACAGAGAGTAAACAAACTTGCTTGATGTGTATTCCATACTGTTGTCTCTACCTAGATCCTCCCCCCAAAGCTGTGTAAATAAGAAAATAAACTATTATTAATCATATTCTCGGAGGATTTGTTATAAAAATGCCGTTACGATTCTTAACCATTGACCTGTCTTGTTAAACATTATTTTATATTAAGATTTCGGCTAATCAGTGCCACCGTAAATATATAATCTAAATTAAATCTAAAAATAATCTAAAATCTAAATAATAACACATGTTCCCGCTAGAGCCTACTGCCAACATATTTACAGGGTATTCTATCCCAGGAGTCTACTTACATTATTGGGGAAGTTTAGTGTTAGATGGATAAGTTAGGATGAGGAAATGAGCGAGTTAGTTCACCAGATTAGTTTAGCGTTCACTTGTTTGTTTTTGTTATATGTTGACTATATTGTCTGAGTATTAATACACATTTTGCATTCAAAATATGCTGATTTTAGGTTAATTTGACTTCAAGATCTCACCTTATTTATGACATTTTCACTTGTTTTAAAAAATCCAACATATATAGTTCTCTCAGATAATTAATGATATGCTGCAACAATAAATTGTGTGTTTTTGTAGTTTTTTTACTTGCATTTGAGTGGTGGCATAGAATCCCCTCGTATTTGAGTACTGACAGAAACTAAAACATTTGTTTATCTTTATTTCAGTAGAAACGGAGATATTGAACAAAGATAAAGAAATAAAGAGGGCTTCTATATGCCACCATGCCACGTATATAAATTGAAATAAAAACAGAAAAACACACTATTTATTTTTGCACTATATGAATAATTACCCGAGAAAAATAAATATGTTGATTAACAAAAAGTAAAATGAAGTGAGAATTTGAGGTCAATCTAACATAAAATCGCCATATATTATAATCATTTTATTGCAGCCAAATAGCCAGGATTATAGTAAGATACATCTTAAATTTACATTTTTACATATTCACAAATTTTCTTTGTTCTTTTTGTTGTGCATAGCTCAATGTGATATCGATCACATGTTTTTTCGCATAGCATACATTTACAGTCTATGTTTGGTTCATGGAATTTTTTGTTCTTGTATATCAGGTGGTGGAGTCCGTGGATTGCCAGCCTAGTGATGACGTGTCTCATTTCCAAATTTTCTTTTGTCCACGCACGGACCACCATGCCCCCGGTGCTGTAGAATTCTGGGTGTATTCCTTCTCTTTTTCTATTCAATGTTGCCAGCAGCTTCTGAGATTCGCTGGTGCTGGGTAAGAGTATGCTTGTTCTGAGGTCGTCGATGAGGAAAGTTTCCTTCGCCAGTAGGTATGCGAATCTTGAATGCGTTACTTTTGTTACTCCTAATACTGCCTTTATATATCTCGCTTTCATCCTTTCTAGAGAGGAAATATTCTTCATTGTTAAATGTATCCAGATTACAAAAATCGCCATATATACAATGTAAAATATGTATTAGTCATTGCTCAGACAGTGTAGCCAACTTAACGCAAAAACCCGGCAACAAACAAGTGATGTACTGACTCGCCCTAACTTTCCAACTAGTGTAGTCGACTCCTGAGACAGATATGCCAGTAAATATGTTGGCAATTGACTCTACCGGGATCGTGTGTTATCACATTGGTCAACATGACGCTTGCAGTCACTTGTTCTCCGATCGAATATTCGCAGGAGACACGGCGACACAGAATGACCAAAATGTCTGTACAAGCCATAACGATCATTTTAAAATTATCATGCTGAGTTCAATATAGAATACAATATATTTTATTTCCACACACACACACGCACGCACGCACACGCACACGCGAGCACACGCGCACGCACGCACGCACGCACACGCACGCACACGCACGCACGCACGCACACGCACACACACACACACACACATATATATATATATATATATATATATATATAGAGAGAGAGAGAGAGAGAGAGAGAGAGAGAGTAAAGGGTTCTTTTCACAGTCGTCGGGGACGGTCTACAGAATTAAAAATAGGCCCATACAACATGATAGTTTTCATAGAAAACAGTGTATTTTATTTGCCATATACAGCTTGTATCGTTAGTAAAAATACGAAAACAGTTACATCGCCAGATGTATCCTCTAATAAATAAATATTAGCTTTAAAATATATTTGTGTTATTTATGCGTTTTCGTTAAATTAAATAAAAATGCATGTTTATAATTGTGAGAGATGACTACAAGCCACTTAGCTGATGGCTCAGTACTGGTACAGTTATTTGGTAGACTGCAGCGTCATTTTAAATTCATTAACTTAAAATGTCATTCACAATTCAAGAATATAATAACGTATTATTAATATATGGAGAAATTCGTCGTAACTCAAGGGTGGCTAATTAAATGTATCAATGACGTTTCTCTCAAAGAAAGTTACCAATTCGGCGAACGTTTGTATCAATTTTTCAACGGTTAGGGAAGCTGGGAGTGTCCTACTCCGTTACGAAAATCGTGCACCTCAACGACGGACAGATACTTTAGCTATTGAAGAATACATAGGCCTATTGAATATTGGTGAATTCCATAGTAACTGAAGTAACAAATGCAACTAAACAAATTAATTTTTTTTTTAGATCTTAGACCACTACTTTTCTCTTCTATATACCTAGGTTTCAAACTCTCTATCAGAAAGTAAAATATTGGGTTTCTATCTTTAATAAGTCCACCGCCGTGGTCTCAAGGTAGCGTGCTGCCTTGTCACGCAGCGGGCCCGGGTTCGATCCCCGGTCGGGGCAGTTTTTCTGGGTGAGGTTTTTATCGGGGTTTTTCCTCACCTGTAAGACAAATGTCAGGAAAACTTTAAGACCCAAACTGTCCCCGAAATCATATGGCCATCATATCATCATCATCCTTATCATTATCATCATCACCATCATCCTTCACCGGTGTGGAAAGCAACGGGAAGCTACCACACCTACACAATTCCCTAGTAAAGCTGCAAGCATAGCATGGACATGCTATGATTGCAGTGAAGGACCTGCCTTCGGGAAGAATTACTATGGATGGATCTTTAATAATTGTTCTTAAAATGTAAGGTTTTATATCGCTAATGACGTGAAAATATAACAAAGTGAGAGCAGAATATTAATCCATATGAAGTTTCAATTTTATTCCAACAAGCAATTATTGTGAATGTAATAAACCCTCCTACTTTCCTAGGTATCATATGTGGTACCTTTGGCGTTTAATATTTTTTATCGTTTCGGGATTAACTCCAAATCACTACTGTATGATCTGTGGTATCAAATTCAATACGTTTACAGCTTCAAGATATATACTTCGTTTCCAATTGCAGATTTTAAGTGGCAACATTAATTAAAGAGTAAAATGTTGGTTGCGACCGATGATACCATGCATAAAAACCTCTCACCTAAAAAATCCATTGTAACTTTTGTTTCTTGAAATGCGTTATTTTAACCCCTATGAACCCATTAAACGCGAAAATAAAATTAGAATTGACAATATCTCAATTCAGAACCACCATAAATGCCCCCCACAAAAAATCTTCGGGAGGCAGAAGATTAAATAGAAATTAAAAAATACATGTTTGAGTTTTATGTTCTAATAAACTTTAGTCACAAATTATACAAAATAAAGGTAACTGACGTAACAACTAACGTCTCTGTGTGGTAGGAGGTTTTCAATTAAAATAACTAAAAATTGTTTGTTACTTACGACTTTGTTCGTGTTATACAATACATTGGGACGTAGGGACTTGAGAAATATTTATAATAGTCCATGTAACACTTTGGGAAGCAGGCTGATGTGTCATGTCACGTGTGCAGCTCGTAGTACCCGTACCACATACCTCATTCACAAGACAACGCGAACGTTATATCATATGCGGAGAAACTTTACATTATGTGACGCAAAAAATGTAAGTCACGGGATACAGCCAACATAATAAACAGGATTTTCGAACCAAAAGAGAGACGCCCCAAACATCTGTACAACATAACAATCTCTATATTGAATCTTAAACTTAAAAAGCTAACTAAAATAAAAATAGTCACTCTTAGATCTTTCCAACAACTAATGGAACAAGTTCCAGAAGTTTATCCTGTAGTTTAATTAGTTGTTAGTGTGGTTTTTGTGTTAATACTGCACTTAGTGTAAATAGTTAATTAATACGTATTAATTTATAAATTCTATTTTGGCTGCATTGTAATAAGTTGATGTTTTAAAATATATATTGCATGTGTTGGCTGCATTGGAACACAGAATATTCGATAGAATGAATATGAAATATCATGATATCTATCTAGACTTAGCGTGGAAATGAACTTCTTTAGAGGAACAAAAGGCTGCACAAGATTGGATCGGTTAAAAATTCAAGATATAAGAATAGAGGTAAATATATATCCAGTGAATAAAAAAATCGCAGAATACAGATACATGGTTTACAGATATAAATGGTTTCAGATATCTAGAAAAAATGAATGAACAAAGTTATCAAAAACAGCATTTAACAACAAGCCAAAAGGAACAAGGAATGTAGGAAGGCCAATGAAAAGATGAACGGAACAACTGTGAGGCTGAAGAGGCAGTTTGCCTAGCCTGTGAAGTGGTATCCATCTAATTGAACATTGTAAAGTAATACATTTAAAAAATCGTTAGGAAACGTATATAAATGCTGTAAATGTTAATAAATGACTTTAAAAAATGAAACCGTTTAAATAAAATGCGATAAGAGATACTCGAGCCAATTGTAGAATAATTGTAGCACCCTGTAGAATCAGTAATTTGACAATATCATCAGGTGGTTAGTTCAGATAATTTCTTGATTTTCTTCATTACGCACGTGACGATTTAATTGCGATTACTGCACAATAGAATTTTCCAGTAGACGGATGTTTTGTTTGAGTGAAGTGGGAAGAAGGAGAGAAGGAAACCAATTCCCAAATAAATTCAGAATCGCGGCACAATATCGCGGCCGGAAGAACAATATATTCCGAACGGTTCTAAAATGCGGCACGGGGACGACCTATATGGTGCGGCAAAAATGAAGGTATATATCCATGACCCTGAGGACAAAATGTTGGGGCCAGACCTCAGTTCAGAGGTCCGTTAAAGGGCCAGTAGAGAATGGACTGTAAACTAAAACATAGGTAAACGAAGAAAAGAAAATTTTTATTATTTTAAAAATAAAAGTCACACGGAAATCTTAACATTATCACAATTTCCTGAAATTTTTTAATCAGATCTCTTTCACTTGAAACTATTATACTTACACTGAATTTACTTGTAAATTTCTATTAATTAGAATCGAAATGTTACGTCATGTACTTATCCGGAGAAACGAGGAGCAGCACTAAATCAACTCCGTTCTGAAGAACAAAGGAAGTTGCTTAGTATATATACCCTGTGGGCGGTACTTTCTGGAAAATTCTTGAGAGTTAATGTTTTATGTTGGCAGCTCTGATATTATGAGGGCTGACTGCGAAATACTGAGATATCCAATAGGAAAATTAATATTTAATAAGTGCCTCCTATGTGAAAGAGACAAAACAAAGAGTACCAAATCATGAATTAATGCTGACTCATTAAGACTGACGCAAAACTGCGATACCCCGGATTACGGGTTCACAGGAGGCAGATGTTCAGAACGACTGCGTGTCTAGATCATTCTATGCATTTAAAAGTGAATTATATAACATACATATTGCACAACCATATGCAAATCATATATAACTTGAAATTAATTAAAATTAAAACATTGTATTAAAATGAGGTGAGGATTCGAATTTGACCAGAACCCTCCAATTATTTTGCGGGATAATGCTCAGGCGCACACGGTACATCCTGTAGCTGATCCCTGGGTGTGAAAGTGCCACATTCACCGGACCTAAGCCCCTGTGATTATGATCTGATTACCAAATTGAAGGAACACTTCGTCACATTCAACTCCAGACTGTTCTCTGGATTCTGCTGGCATTAAGGCGGTCAGTCAGAAAGATCAACAGAACAGGAGCTGCTACAGTGATACCAGCTGGCAACGAGTTGTATACAATACACAGTATTACACTACAGCCGCTTGATCTCCGGATTTGAAATTTATGTTATACGAGGGGTAAAGGGAGAAACTCGCCCTCTACTGCCAATAAGGAAATGGTTGGGTGTGAGCATATGTCTGCCACAAGCAATCACTGCTCTTGACGCAGCTATAGCGCGCTAGTAAGGCTTGAAATTGCTGAGATGTTGTCAGCCGTATGTCTGCTAACCGCATACATAAAGCGGCCCGTCCCACTGAATATCCATATCGCAACACTGTCGTGAAAAGTCAGGGCCGGAGAATCAGTGGCTGCGATATACATCGAAGGACTGTAGAAGTTCCATAGGTCTGTCACTTGTATACAAGTAACAAGTAAATAGTTGCCACAAAAAGTTGCAACCTAATTAGCATATATATACATGTCTGAAAAGTTACTCAAGTACATTCCCAAAGTTAGTCGCTCAGTATATATTACGTAGCGAGATAAGATAATTGTGTAGTGATTCAAACAATGTTTATAACAATAGTATAGATTATTTTCTCTCATAAATAACTTAGTGTAAGCAAATCATACCCCCCCCCCAAATTTTGTAATACATTGTCTTTCACCGGTACTCACCAACCGCCGTGAAGAATTTTGGTAGTTACAATAAACTGCACTTTCATATTAAAAAAAAAAGTTATAAAGCTGGTGGATCCTACATCCTGATCATATGTCATCCCTATTTAGGCCAAATGATCATCCTCTTTTGTATATGGTACAAGTGGATGTAATCGGCTAGTTGATCAAGGACTTTCCAGACTGCCGCAACAAGGATTTATATTTATTTTTAAGTTAATTACAGCGTACTTGCATGTTATTGCATAATCTGATTTTATTCGTTGAGTGATAGAAAGAAACTTACGTCCATAACTCGGCCAGTTTTAATAAAATCAATACTAATGATAATGATAATGATAATGATAATGATAATAATAATAATTATAATAATAATATAATCTCATTCTTCTTCGCTGTTTTGCCTTACAGCATTAATATTTCCTCTATTCATCTCTATAAAAATTATTATTATTATTATTTATTAATTAATAAATAAAATAAAACTTAGTTTTCTTTTATTTTCATATTTATTAAGATATAATAATTCAGTGACAACTGTTTCGGTACACTGTTAACTTGTCTGAAGTATACCGAAACAGCTGTCGCTGAATTATATCTTAATAAATATGAAAATCAAATAAAACTAAATTTTATTTTTATTTAATTAATGAATATTGATTTTCATCAAGTAAACACCAACTAAATCGATTAATAATAATAATAATAACACTAATAATATCAATAACAATAGTAATGATAATAATCGTCGGCTCACAAGCGAAACCCACCAAGTGGAAAAAGGAACTTTTGAGAAAAGAAGGTTCGAATATTTCAGCATTTTATTTTCTAATTTCACGTGAGAGTGCATATTTTGTGGCCATTTTAACAAACGCTTTTGATTCTGTATTCATCTCATTATGTTAACTATAATTTTCTTGGAACTTGTCACAGTCAAAATGGATTTACTGTCGTTCCCTAGAATATCATCTCAAATATTTCGGCAATAACATTTATTTAATGTGATAACTCAGGCACTGCTAAATGAACATGGTTAAATTCCGTTTCATAATTATTAAATTTAAAATACATTAGGCCTAAGGCTGCAGATGATTTAAATGCAAGGTATAGTTATACCAATATTAAATAGACTTATAGTGTATTATAAAAATTCTAAAAAACATAAGTAATATCAACAATAAATATTTGTAATTTTATTAGGCTCGTTCCTTATATAATTTCCTGATGATGAATTTAATTTAGTCTTATGTGTAAATTTTAACTGAGCAAAACTGTCATCTTTAACATGCAGTATTCATCAGTTGAGTGGAATGGCCTTAAATCTGCCTATTTATTATTATTATTATTATTATTATTATTATTATTATTATTATTATTATTATTATTAATTTTGATTAAATATTGCACATAACATTATCTTCTATGACAATGCTTCATTTAGCTTTCCTTATCAGGCTTCCTCCTCCATGTCGTGGTGGAGTAACTTGTGTGCTTAAATGACTCCGAGAGCTACGCCGGCCGTACCATTACTACCGAAATGGCTAGCCATGGTGGACAGGTGGAGAGTCACAAGCCAGACGAAATATGTAACTTGTCGAAAGAGTACGAACTTTCACCATAAATAAGACAACCGTCAAGAAACGCGGACATGGGTTCCACCGGAGTAAATTTTCCCGGAGGTAAAATAGTACCCCATTCAGTTCTATGGGCGGGGAGTACTTCAGGGAATCCATGTCAAACGCTCAAACTGGCAATTGGAGAAAGTTTCACAACAGTGAGTTACATGATCTTTACAAGAAGCCAGATATAACAACAAAAGTTAAGTTTCGTAGATTGGGATGGGCAGGACATGTGGCAAGAATGGGAAATGTAAGAAGGGCATGAAAACTTGTTGTTGGGAAACCAGAGGGAACGCCTACTTAGTGGACCAAGAATAAAGTGGCGAATAACATAACCATAATTTGAGGAAAGTAGTTAATACCCGGCGTGCGCTGCTACTCCTAAATAAACGTTAATGTATAATTGTAGGTTTTCACGGCCGGCGTCTTGATCCATATTTGGTTCGTCTTCCGGGCTTATAGGCCGTATAAGCCCGGAAGACGAACCAAATATGGATCAAAACGTTAATGTGTTTTTACCACCAGCCGTGTGTTGTTACACTTGCTTATAAGAATGAAAGGTAAGACCCAATCCAAGGTGAGCAAACAATGCTTACAGCAATTTGTTACGACCACCAAATTAGAAATATAGATGTGAAATTTTGGGCAGACGAGGTTAGGAGAGAACTCCAAAAGATTGGGATGGGTTGGATATGGGGAAGAAGGGACTGAAAATCGCAAGAACGTGTGGAGAAAAATAAGGAGGAGGTACTTAGATATAAACCAACAAGATATTTTCGCCGTATGTACGGGAAAACTCTCTCTGTGTTTACAAAGAGACCTACAACACGTTTGGGGAAAAGAATCTTTTATACTCAACCTAGGATTTAAAGAGAGATCATGGCTTGCTTGGTTTAGGCTAGGGGCATGGACATTTCTAAAAATTAGCGACGATCAGGATATACGAATATGTCCAATGTGCGGGAACTTTGAACACGAGATACATATACAGGAAAATGTAATGATTTAGAATATTGGAGACGTCAGTTATTACCGGAAGGTTTCTGAATTCAAATCGGGAAAGATTGGCATGCTACGGGTTATTGGTAAATCCAGAAAATTGGATAAACTTGGGTAAATTTCTGGATAAAACGCGGAAAATAAGAACAACACTCATTCATGAATAAATATGTTATCAAAATGCAATACCATTAATTCTTAATAATTCTACATAACTTAATTAGTGTATAATGCTATTGTATTATTATGTAATTGTAATATTATTGTGTTTTCTTTATGTAATTGTAATGTTATTGCTTTCTTTTTTTGTTTTTCTTTATACTATTACCAATTATTACTTTATTGTAACTAACTGTCAGCAGCACGTACGGCTTACTGCCCGTGCGACCCATATTTGTAAATAATATTGTAAATATCTTACTTTTTGTCTAATAAAGTCCTACTACTAGTACTACTTGCTTATCCCGATCTTCTTGTCATCATTGAAAGACAAAAATGGTTATTGTGAGTTGTACGTAGAAGTTAAACATATGCTGTCGTGGACTTATTTGTAGAGTTTTTTGAGATGTTCAATTCTGTGTATATTAGTTTGGTGTATTTGTTATGGTTTAGGCAGCGTAAGCCATCTAAGCGTCAAAATAGGGACAGGGACTTTATTTCACTTTTTCACTATAAAGGGTGATTTTTAGGGGTGGAGTATTACAACTCTCTTATAGCCTATGTTCATTCCCGGAATCTCCTGAACATTTTTCAAAAAGCCCCATCTCAATCGGATGAACGGTATGGCAGAGCAAGCTTGCCCAGGAATCTACTACCCGATCTTCTTGGTATCAATGAAAGACAAAAATGGTTATTGTCAGTTGTCCGTAAAAGACACATATGCTGTCGCGAACTTTTTCTGTAGAGTTTGTGAGATATTCAATTCTGTGTACAATAATTTAGTGTATTTGCTATGGTTTAGGCAGCGTAAGCCATTTACGCATCAAAATAGGGACTTTATTTTACGTTTTTCACTACAATGGTTGATTTTTAGGAGTGAAGGGGTTGAATATCACAACTCTCTTATAGCCTATGTTCATCCCGGGAATCTCTTGAACATTTTGCAAAAACCCCATCAAAATCGGATCAACGGTATGGCCGCACATAGAATACGAACAAACAAATCAACGAACAAACATTAATTTTTATATATTAGATTATTGCAAAATAATAGCTGAGGATAAGAACGTATAGAGAGCTTATTTCCGCGGACACGATAGTGCCAGTCAGTTAGTTATCAGACTTTACAGGCATCTCTTTTAATAAATGTAGCTCAGTGGAGAACGCACTCACTCATCTTTACAATGGACCTAGGAAAAGGCTTTGAATACAATTCCAAAAATTTGATATGTCTTCATTAGATCATTTGGTTTATGATCTTGTAAATCACATCATCTGAACTTTCCTTTTTTTACCTTCAAGCATCTAAATCTCAACGTTCCTCTTCTAATGGTTTGATTATCAGCTGTAGAAACCCACTGAAGTAGAATTCTTTCATAGAATAAGGGCCTTTCTTATTTTCAAGGCTTCCGAGAAAACATTTTTTTTTCATCCAATCATAAACAAAAAAAATCAACATTGGATATTTTATTTTCTCAATTGAACAGTGGATGGGATGTATTTCCTTGAAAATTATACAACTTATGTTTAATGCACTAAATAGCAAGTGTTTGGTGAGTGCAGATGTTTATACTGTAATCCCCACAAGACAATTAATCTTCCTCACTGATATTAGAAGGTAAATTATATAAGTAGCAAGCTGCATATGATTTGATTTCATATAATCTTTTTTTACAATTTCTTATTTCTCTCCAGAAGTACCAATGCCCAGCATTTGGTGAAATTGCGTTTTACATAGTAAAATTTTAAAGATTCAATTTTTTTGTAATTCGTACTAAAATCTGACCTGGTGGTAAGAATGTTGTTGAGCAGAAGGATGGATCTTGCATAGTTTCTTCTTTGTATTTCGATTTAGAACCACAGAGTATATATTTGCTATTAATTTTTGCCATCAAATCTTTACAGGCTGAACAATGCCTAAAACTCAAAATGGTATTAATAGCCTAAGCTGTTATTTTATGCTGATGATGTACCATTATTAGGCATTAGTGAGGAGATAATTAAGGCCAAGACACACACACGCTTTATTAAGTAACACTAAGAAATTGAGACTGTAAGTGAAGATCAATAAAACTAAATATATGTTCACACATAGAAAAACATTATATCATGAAAATGAACAGCTAGTGACAAATGAGGGAAAGTTTGAAAAAATGGCTGAATTCTAATACCTAGAAACAATAATTACAAATAGGAATAAGATGCACAAAGAAATTAAACATAAGCTAAATTCTGGAAATGCGTGCTATTATATATGGGTCTTTTGTCGTCCCAACTTCTCTCAAAAAAGTTAAACTAAAAAAAATATATAAAATGTTATTAATCAAATTATATTATATGGATGCAAAATATGGACTCTTACTTTAAGGGGGAAAATTACGAGTATTAGAGAATATAGTTCTTAGAAAATTTTCAGACCAAAGAGAGATGAACAGACAGGTGAATGGAGAAGATACGTAACAGTGAGCTACAGGATCTTTATAGGAATCCAGGTATAAAAATAACAGTTACGTCTCGTAGACTGAGATGGGCAGGATATGGGAAATTTGTGAAGGGCATGAAAACATCTTGTAGGGAAACCAGAGGGAATACGGCCAGTTGGTAGTCCAAGAATGAAGTGGGATAATAACCTTAATCATGATTTGAGAGAAGTAGATTATATAGGGAATGATTGGAAAATATTTGCTCATGATAGGGATATATGGAGAGCTTATGTCCGCGCGGTCATGCACCTAGTGCCAATGAGTTAGTTATATAGGTATCTACCGCACAAGTTAACCATTCACCTTCATTCATTTCAAGAAATATTATATAAAGTCAGACTGATACCGAAAATTCCGCGATAAGTTATAACCATATTGATTTATTTATTTTTATTGAATCTCCAATAATATGAACCCTATTTCACCACCCGGTATGTTAGGGTTTTAGTTACAATACAATTAATTATTTACAATAATTTAGGGTATGGTTAATTTCTAGCGTAACATAACAACGTAATATGAACAAATTAATTACTTAATTAACAAACCCAAGAAAAAATTAACTCAAAGTCTCTTAAAAATATGATGGATAAAGTCACACAGCTTTCTATAGCAACACTTCTTACATAAAATATTTAACAAAGGCAGGTGAAATCTATTATGGCAATAACCTAATTTTTTAATAAATTCATGTCTTTCGGAATCAAATGCGGGACACTCAAATAACAGATATTGTTTAGACTAAACCCGACAATCAGTATTATTCCTTGTTCAGCTGAAATATGTTTGAAATGTTTATTTTTTTATAAATCCCGACATTCAGTAATATTCCTTGTTCAGCTGAAATATGTTTGAAATGTTTATTTTTTTATAAATCCCGACATTCAGTATTATTCCTTGTTCAGCTGAAATATGTTTGAAATGTTTATTTTTGTATAAATCCCGACATTCAGTATTATTCCTTGTTCAGCTGAAATATGATTGAAATGTTTATTTTTTTATAAATCCCGACATTCAGTATTATTCCTTGTTCAGCTGAAATATGATTGAAATGTTTATTTTTTTATAAATCCCGACATTCAGTATTATTCCTTGTTCAGCTGAAATATGATTGAAATGTTTATTTTTGTATAAATCCCGACATTCAGTATTATTCCTTGTTCAGCTGAAATATGTTTGAAATGTTTATTTTTTTATAAATCCCGACATTCAGTAATATTCCTTGTTCAGCTGAAATATGTTTGAAATGTTTATTTTTTTATAAATCCCGACATTCAGTAATATTCCTTGTTCAGCTGAAATATGTTTGAAATGTTTATTTTTGTATAAATCCCGACATTCAGTATTATTCCTTGTTCAGCTGAAATATGATTGAAATGTTTATTTTTTTATAAATCCCGACATTCAGTATTATTCCTTGTTCAGCTGAAATATGATTGAAATGTTTATTTTTGTATAAATCCCGACATTCAGTATTATTCCTTGTTCAGCTGAAATATGTTTGAAATGTTTATTTTTTTATAAATCCCGACATTCAGTAATATTCCTTGTTCAGCTGAAATATGTTTGAAATGTTTATTTTTTTATAAATCCCGACATTCAGTATTATTCCTTGTTCAGCTGAAATATGTTTGAAATGTTTATTTTTTTATAAATCCCGACATTCAGTATTATTCCTTGTTCAGCTGAAATATGTTTGAAATGTTTATTTTTTTATAAATCCCGACATTCAGTATTATTCCTTGTTCAGCTGAAATATGTTTGAAATGTTTATTTTTGTATAAATCCCGACATTAAGTATTATTCCTTGTTCAGCTGAAATATGATTGAAATGTTTATTTTTGTATAAATCCCGACATTCAGTAATATTCCTTATTCAGCTGAAATATGATTGAAATGTTTATTTTTGTATAAATCCCGACATTCAGTATTATTCCTTGTTCAGCTGAAATATGATTGAAATGTTTATTTTTATATAATTCCGACATTCAGTATTATTCCTTGTTCAGCTGAAATATGATTGAAATGTTAATTTTTATATAAATCCAGACATTCAGTATTATTCCTTGTTCAGCTAAAATATGTTTGAAATGTTTATTTTTGTATAAATCCCGACATTCAGTATTATTCCTTGTTCAGCTGAAATATGATTGAAATGTTTATTTTTGTATAAATCCCGACATCCAGTATTATTCCTTGTTCAGCTGAAATATGATTGAAATGTTTATTTTTGTATAAATCCCGACATTCAGTATTATTCCTTGTTCAGCTGAAATATGTTTGAAATGTTTATTTTTTTATAAATCCCGACATTCAGTAATATTCCTTGTTCAGCTGAAATATGTTTGAAATGTTTATTTTTTTATAAATCCCGACATTCAGTATTATTCCTTGTTCAGCTGAAATATGTTTGAAATGTTTATTTTTTTATAAATCCCGACATTCAGTATTATTCCTTGTTCAGCTGAAATATGTTTGAAATATTTATTTTTTTATAAATCCCGACATTCAGTATTATTCCTTGTTCAGCTGAAATATGTTTGAAATGTTTATTTTTGTATAAATCCCGACATTAAGTATTATTCCTTGTTCAGCTGAAATATGATTGAAATGTTTATTTTTGTATAAATCCCGACATTCAGTAATATTCCTTATTCAGCTGAAATATGATTGAAATGTTTATTTTTGTATAAATCCCGACATTAAGTATTATTCCTTGTTCAGCTGAAATATGATTGAAATGTTTATTTTTATATAATTCCGACATTCAGTATTATTCCTTGTTCAGCTGAAATATGATTGAAATGTTAATTTTTATATAAATCCAGACATTCAGTATTATTCCTTGTTCAGCTAAAATATGTTTGAAATGTTTATTTTTGTATAAATCCCGACATTCAGTATTATTCCTTGTTCAGCTGAAATA
The DNA here is from genome assembly GCA_030220185.1 of Diploptera punctata. Lineage (NCBI taxonomy): Eukaryota > Metazoa > Arthropoda > Insecta > Blattodea > Blaberidae > Diploptera > Diploptera punctata. The sequence continues at coordinate 528,298 of JASPKZ010007971.1, read as the reverse complement.
TGATTGAAATGTTTATTTTTGTATAAATCCCGACATCCAGTATTATTCCTTGTTCAGCTGAAATATGACTGAAATATTTATTTTTGTATAAATCCCGACATTCAGTATTATTCCTTGTTCAGCTGAAATATGACTGAAGTATTTATTTTTGTATAAATCCCGACATTCAGTATTATTCCTTGTTCAGCTGAAATATGACTGAAATATTTATTTTTGTATAAATCCCGACATTCAGTATTATTCCTTGTTCAGCTAAAATATTATTGAAATGTTTATTTTTATATAACCCCGACATACAGTATTATTCCTTGTTCAGCTGAAATATGACTGAAATATTTATTTTTGTATAAATCCCGACATTCAGTATTATTCCTTTTTCAGCTGAAATATGACTGAAATATTTATTTTTGTATAAATCCCGACATTCAGTATTATTCCTTGTTCAGCTAAAATATTATTGAAATGTTTATTTTTATATAACCCCGACATACAGTATTATTCCTTGTTCAGCTGAAATATGATTGAAATGTTTATTGTTATATAATCCCGACATTCAGTTTTATTCCTTGTTCAGCTAAAATATGATTGAAATGTTTTTTTTTATATAAATATTTTCTCTGAAATTATTTTCTCATGTAGCGGTCATTGGCACTTGTTCAGGACGAATTCTCTAAGGAAAAGTACTTTGTAGATCTGAAATATAAGAAGTATAAAACACGAAGAAAAGTTTTAATATTAATTTAATAGTAATTAGTTTTAAGATTGTGATCTAGAGAAGGAGAAAGTTTGCTTTCTTGTATTGGAATTCAAGTGGCGGCAGACTTGTCTTTTTATTATAATGCTACCAACACACTGACACATTATCTCCAAACGGTTAACAATCATTAAACATAATACAAACATACGATGTTCTGACCACATATCACTCACTGACATCTGTAGGAAAATATGCGTAACTAAATTAGCTATGTCAAGAGGGCACCGCTATTTCCAGGAGGGTCGCATGGGGACACGCCGTAACATAATGATATAATCGGGGCTCCCTGTGGCTTAGAATTTTAAACTGGGAAAAACCTAGTGGGGGTATTATGATCCTTTGATGACTCAGCATCTAACTGAAATGAATACTTGAAATGAGTCCTGATGACAAAGACAAGTAGTTTACTGTTTAAAATATAAGATACGCAAAAATCATAAAAAACTAGAGCACATTCAGCACATTCATGAATATATTCGTAAACTGTGCACTTGAAAACATAGAAATTCGCTGAGATATCTAGGGCAAGAAAAGCCTTTTTTTTTTTGTAGAGCTATGTTATTCTAGCAGTTATATTATATGAACGCGAAACATGGACTCTTACTTTAAGGGAGGAAAGGAGATACGAGTATTTGAGAATAAAGTTCTTAGGAAAAATTTTGACCAAAGAGAGATTAGCAGACAGGTGAATGGAGAAGACTACATAACAGTGAACTGTATGGTCTTTATGGGAAGCCAGATAGTCGAGTCTCGTAGACTGCGATGGGCAGGATATGTGTCACGTATAGGGAATTAAAGATGTGCATGGAAGCTTCTTGTAGGAAAATCAGAGGGAAAACATCCAGTTTGTAGGCCAAGAATGAGGTGAGAGAATAACATTGAAATGTATTAGTTATGTAAATTATACAGGGGAGGGTTTGGAAAGGATTTTCTAAGGATAGGGATGTATGGAGAGATTGACCGCCCGGTCACGAACATCGGGTTCGATAATGTGAGTGAGTTTGTTATGATGTTCCTCCGTTTTGTTCAATAAATATTTTTATTGAAATGTAACACAAATTTATTAAGAATATAAAATTGAGCCTTGTTGCATAGGATTAGCAATTCCATATGTGACTGACATTTACAATACACTTTTGCAGCAAAATGGTTGCATAAATATTATAATTGATTGAAATTAGGGGTGATATGATAGAGGAAAAGTGTGTGATTAAGACAGTACATAAATATACAACTTCTGAAGAAAAACGAAGTTATTTATTATCTATCAAAGTATGTGTGACTGACTGACGTAAATGTCAACTCATCATGCAGCTTAACATGTTCAGCTGCATCTTTCTCTGCAGTGTGATTCCTAATTCAATTTTCCAAAATACCGTTTAAGGACACATTTCAAATTACATTCTCAATAAAAAAAACAAAGCAAAAATCACAATTAAGACCGGAATTATAACCTAATATGTGATGTGTGACTGACTGACTACATTCTGTGACTGACTGACATATCTGAATTTTATTAAGGCTTTAATATTGTGGAGCTGCAAATATTATACAAATGTTACAAAATAATACGTGGAGTTGCCAATCTCCCATCGGGCGCCTCCCCAGGTGGCGGATAGGGGAATGCTCACCAGATGTGGCGGGTACATGGGAAAATAAAATACCCAGGGTGGACCAAAACTAGCGCTGCTGCCTTGCAGTAAGATACTGGACTATCAAAGGCTAGAGGAAGAAAACCTTGAACAAAAAATTACCCGTCCCCAGGGCTTGATGCATCGGGCCAGCTCCTCGTTCGTCATAAAAAGAAAAAAAATGCTAAAAAAACAAACATCATACCTCGGAATTGTGGGTGTACAAGAGGAGCCAGACATCATAGACATTATATAAAAGAAAAGATTACAGTGTTATGGCCATGTCTAAAGAATACCAGAACAAAGATTTCCTAAAATTGTTATAGAATGGATCCCAATAGAAAGGAGGAAGAGATGAAGATCGAAGAAAACTTGGATAGAAGGGATACAAGCAGGTATGAATATCAGAGGATTGGAGGAAGATCAATGGATGGACAGAGAGGAATGGCGTTTGGTTTGCGGAAGACAGCGGCAGCTGCCATGATATCGGATGATGATGATGATGACAAAATAATATTAAATTATAATAGATAAAAAGCGATAATATGGAGATGAATAAAGAACTACACTCATTTTATCATGTATAGGAAATGTACAATTTGATATGCTGTAAAAAAAGATAAAATAAATAGTGTAATTTATTTAACTTTGTTTTCATGTATCATTTTAAATTTTACAAAATAAAGAAAATATTAACTTCTTAACAACAAAGGGCCTTCTCTATAGTTAAATATGCCTAATATGCGTATAATTCTCTTTACATCCACATTAACTGATTACAATATATCTGATGCTGTTATTAGATTGAAATATTGAAGTAAAAAAATATATCGATATGGAATTTGCAGTGTTCGTTCCAGAACACTAAAATTAGCTTTCACACATCTCAACTTCAAATACACAGAAATAACGAAAAACTACAGTATACAAATGATTAACGTTTTTATTAAATTTGGAAAATGCTGTTATAATTCTTTCAAAACCACTGATTACAAATTACATTGCTGACACGAGTTATATTTTTAAACTAATGAAACACCTCAAAGAACTAATTACTAAATTCAACATAAAATTACTCACAAGATATGTAGACGACGTATTAATGGTTTATGACAGCGAAAATAGAAAATACAAAGAAATCTCTCAAGATTTAAATAACATGCACAACAAAATCATCTTTACTGATGAAACAGAAATCAACAACAGTATAAACTATTTGGACCTAACACTAACAAAAAACTTCACCAACAACAAAATAGAAATTGGCATTTATCGAAAACCGACAAGCAACACACTAGCCATAAACAATACATCGAGACATCCTTTTCAACATAAAATAAGTACATTTAAAAGCATAATAAATAGGTTGTTAAAACTCCCTCTAAATAAAGACAATTATAATAAATAATTAAATTACATCAAACACATGGCAAAAATTAACGGCTACAACAAACAAATAATAAATAGCATTATAAATAAACAAAAAAGAAAAAACAACATTACCAACATAACCAAACTTGAAATAGAATCCAATGACAACAACAAAAAATGGATAACTCTCACATACACTGGTAAAGAAACATTAAAATTGGCCAACACACTAAAAAAGCTCGATAAGAATATTAATAGAGCCTACAGAACTGACAACAAACTAAACAATTTAATAAACAACAACATCGAAGAAATAGATGAATTCGACAATAAAGGCATCTACAAATTAACATGTAGAGACTGCAATAAATTCTACATTGGGAAAACTAACAGAAGCTTCAACATTAGATTCAAGGAACATTTCAGAGATTTCGTTTACAATGGAGGAAAATCAAGTTACGCAAAACATGTAATTCAAGCTGGACACCATATGCATAACATCGATAACACCCTCACAATAGTACATAGAGAAAACATTCCAATGAGAATAAATATACTGGAGGAAATCGCAATCCTAAGAGAAATCAACAGCAACCTGATTCTCAATGAATACACACCTAATCCACACAATCCTCTGTACAAAATTCTCACAACCAAGTCAGTGCTTCAACAAGGGTCAACAAGAACGGACCTAATGCATTCTGCTGATGATGGGACTAGTCCCGAAAGGCCTACAGAGTTTTAAAAGAACTTAAGTTGAGGAGACGGACCTACAAGGTAACTATATTATAGTTTTTAACCGTACATTATATTACTGTAGACTAATGAATTGAAACAAATCTCTTACAATACGCGAAGTCTTACCTTACGACTGACGTGTCTGTTCCCACCTGGCGCACGTATTACTACAGCGTTGTCATACGCATTTTCACTCTGTCGGTTTCCAATAATGCTTCACCCAATAATTATTTTCCTTTACACTATGGGTTATACTTAATCGCATATACTCTACGCCAATGGAATTTTTTATACAAGTAACTTCATATGATTTAAAACTGTTGTTTAAATCAACATGCAAGAATCTGTTTCACAAAGTGGCAACCCCGAAATAATACAACACGCATGGCATGTGAAATGTCAAACTAGTTCTATTACATGATCACCCATACTTGTTTTTAATTGCTTGCGGTACAGCACAATACTCTAGTGACTTACTTAATAATGTACATGTTGAAGAATCGCATAACGAGGAATCATTTAAATGCCGCTAATAAAAATATAATGTTCTTTCACACACGAAACTTGTAATATTTTCGCACTGATTGTTCATTTGAAATTTGTGCATATTCTTTGACATATGGCTTCAATGTTTTCACGTGGTGAACTCTATGAGTTGCCGGGATAGCTGCGAGATGTTGAAATCGCTTTTCTAAAAAATCTCTTCCCTTCTTCTACCAAATTTTGTGTCACCTCTTGAACTATTATTTATTTAGTTTTACTACTATGTGCCATGTATGACATAACACTAGAGCATAGTATTTCTTCTGTACTTCTCTGTACTAGGCAACGACAGTTAATATTGAGATATGCTTATTGTTCCAATGAACTGCCTGGATATCATTTTGGTCTTTGTAGGTATAAAGGTAAAGGTAGACTGATCCCACTACAGGCCTCGGGAGGCCTATCCTGAGCTAATGCTTTTCAATCATTTCCTGTATAATCTACTTTCCTCAAATCATAGTTAATATTATTCTCCCACCTCATTCTTGGTCTACCAAGTGGGCGTTTTCCCTCTCCCTTTCCTACAAGAATCTTCCATGCACGTCTTCCATTCCCCATATGCGCAACATATCCTGCCCATCTTTGTTTACCAACTGGGCGTTTTCCCTCTGGCTTTCCTATAAGAAGCTTCCATGCACGTCTTTCATTCCCCATACGCGCAACAAGTCCTGCCCATCGCAGTCTACGAGACTTAACTCTTCTTATTATATCTGGCTTCCTATAAAGACTATGTAGTTCATTGTTATAAAGTCTTCTCCGTTCACCTGTCTGTTCATCTCTCTTTGGTCCAAAAATTTTGCTAAGTACTTTATTCTCAAATATCGTAATCTCCTCTTCTCCCTTAAAGTAAGACTACATGTTTCGCGCCCATATAATATAACTGGTAGAATAATAGTTTATTTCATTTATTTAAGTAATTTATTGTCAGGTTTTTTTAATGTGTTTGATGTCATCCGTTACTTGTTTCAAGATTATGTAGTCAGTCTCCACTCCTCTCTATTTTCACATGTCCCCTTCACCCAAGCCTCTCCCTTCCGGTTTTATGACTACTACTTCTGTTCCTTCTTCTTTCCCGTCGGTTTCCATTCATAGATCTTTTTCAGTAATGTCTTCCGTCATTTTTTAATATGTACAAATATTTTAATTCTGTTATTTTGATAGTTTCTATTACGTAAATTTGTACTTTAGTCTTTTGTACTATAACATCATTTCTGATTTCCTCTTTCATTACCAAACCTTGTTGAAAACAGCCAGTAGTCAGTTGTGTATAATATAAATTTGTCCAAAGCATTAATTTATTTTCAGACATTTATCTTACAGACGAGGAAAAATCTCAACAAATCTCCTGAATCAGGAGCATGTCCCGACCGGGAGTAGAACCCGATCTCGGTACGTGACAATGGACTCGCATTAACTAACCAATTAACTAACTAACCAAGTCACTGACTATCGAACCCGTAGGTTCCTGGCCGCGCGGACATAAGCTCTCCATACATTCCTATCCTGATCTAATATTTTCAAATATTCCCTTGTATAATCTACCTCGCTAATATCATGGATAATGTTATTCTCCCACCTCAGTCTACTAACTTCGCGTTTTCCCTCTGGTGTTGCTACAAGAAGCTTTCATGTACGTCTTTCATTCCCCATCCGTGCCACATGTCCTGCCCATCGCAATCTATGAGACTTAACTCTTCTCATTACATCTGGATTCCCATGAAGACCATGTAGTTCACTGCTATGAGGTCTTCTCGATTCATCTCTCTTTGGTCCAACAATTTTCCTAAGAACTTTATTCTCAAATACTCGTAACCTCCTTCCCTCCTTTAAGGTAAGAGTCCATATTTTCAGTTTAACGTTTTTTGAAAGGAGTTGGAAAGAAAACAGTCCCTGTAATGTATTGTAGGATGCATTTGAAGCGTTGAGCCTGTTTTATTTATTTTTGTATCATATTCCTATTTGTAATTAATATTCCTAGAAATTTGATATCAGCCATTTATTCAAATTTTCCTTCATTTTTCATTAATCGTACATTTCCATTATATCACACATTTCTATGTGTGAAGATATATTTAGTTTTATTGATGTTTACTTCCTCTCCCAATTGTATAGTATTATACAATAGTGTTGGCCCTTAGTATCTCCTCGCTATCGCTCAATAATACTGCATCATGAGCATAAACTAACAGCCTAATAATGTTATTGAGTTGCAGTGCAGGCCTTCTTCATTCACCAAAGATTTGATAACATGCTATAATACAAAATACAATAGTAGAGGAGATTAATGCACCTCCTTGCTTTAACCCATTGTGAATTTCAAAAGTATCCTGAAACTGTTTACCTACACGCACATAACTCTTTGTGTCATTTAGACACATTCCTATAAGTCTAGCTAACTTATTAGGAATTCCGAACTCCAGAAGGATACTATATAACTTCTCGTTCTTAAATGAATCGTATGCCTTTTTGAAGTCCACATATACATTGATGTACAGTGTCATTATATTCTCATTTATTTTCTAAATTCTGTTATATACAGTAAAAGATCCTTATTCCGCGGGGATATGTTCCGCAAATATGCCGCGAAAACAGAAATCGCGAATATGGAATGGTAATTTGTAAGATTATATAGGGGATACGTTCCAAGGTTCCAAAATAAAATAAAATCAATTGAAAATAAATGTTGAAAAATTTCTATTAATTATTAGTTAGTCTTAGGCAATGGCTTAAAGAACTTGGTAATTTTTTTTTCGTGTTTTGCCGCTTTTGTAAGGTCTTTCAATTCAGATTGATTTACAGCTGTAAATTCAGCGATAGAATTCCTTACATGTCTTCGGATTTCTTCATGAATCGTACAGTTGATTCATGAACATTGAAACAGCGTGATGTAGATGCAAACTACTCGCCAACAGGTAAACGATCAAACATTTATATTTTTACTTTAAGCGGTAACACTACTTTTTTCCGCTTCGGAATTAATTTTCTTTCCTTTTATTCGACATTGTTTATTGGTAACAAAGCAGAATAGTCGCGTGTTATACAATCAAAATTATTGCAACGAATGACAAGTTGAAACAATAAAACCCCGATCGTGGCAACGGCGCACAGTGGGGTATTTGACCGATTTAGGCGGCCAAAAGTCGATTTTTCTAAAATTTATTCTAGACAGGATATTAATAGCACATAGCAGAGCTGAATAATCAGGCGATAATACGGTACCCAATTTTCATCAGCCAGTGTTACCTTGAGTCTGCACGATCAATCGAAAATAGACTGTCTCTCATACTGCAAGTATTTTTTTTCAGCCCTCGTTGTACAAGCTTATGTTCCACATAGATTATTGCTAATTAGGTATTATATTTTAAGTAAATAGTTATGGATTGGGATAAACAAATAAGAATTAACTTATTTTAATTGTTTTTATCCTCTTGATATATATTTTGCTTCAGATTAAAAGCTTCTTCAAATAGGGTATATTTTTCGTTATTTTCTGAAGCCAATTTTAACAAACTTCAGTATTTTAGTTATACTTCCGGGTATTTCCTGATACTTTCCTTTAGTGTCATAGAAAGATTAAAGTGTTGGCGTATCGATTTTTTGAAAATTGGTCGCGCATTCGCGCGGTTTTCCATGATGTATAGGTTTATTAAGGCATTTGTAAAAATGTTATTTTTTTACTAAGTGATTATTTCTATTTTAAATTTCTCGCTTTTTGTATTAGGGCCATCTGACGTCAATATAATGACTCGAAGAAAGCTGTTTAACATTACGCAACAGTAAAATTTGCTGGATATTAATGAAAACTTAGATTTATTGAAAAATTACCTTTTACAGTATAACAGTTACTCCGACGAACAAATAAAGGAAATAAAACACAAATTTTCACATTTTAAATCTGAATTGAAAAGCAAATGAACAACAGGACATAAGAAAGAGGATATATTTCTTAAGAAAAATAGAGATCGGCTTGAAGGGATATTCACAATTCCTAAGGTAGTGAGTCGAACAGGACGGCCAACGAAGATATTTCAAGATTTCAGCGAAAGAAGCAAGAGAAGGAAAATTGAGGATTTACTCAGCAGTACAGACACGGGCAAGTGAAATTAGGAACTACGGAAATAACAGTTGCTTCTAAAATACTCAAAGAAATAACCAGTTCTCCAAAGTGTGCAGGAAAATATAAGAAAGCATACTCTTACAGTATTCAGGAAGACAAAGCACAATTAGCGGATTCATTAAAGAATCTAATGACATAACTAATGAAGAACTAGATTATGCAAAAAGCTCAACAAATATTCTACAAAACACTAAAGTGACATTAGGAAAGATATTTTCTGTCAAGCACACAATGATGCTCACCATGGTTGACGCTAAGATATGTAATGCTGCCACTCAAAACAACTTTCACGTGGTGTAACATGTAAAGATTTTAATAGTTTAACAGATTCAAAAGAAGTCAAACCAGAAAACTTCAATTCAGTTTATCTATTCATGCCAGAACTCGTATATTTGAAAATGTATTGCATCTGTCCTATTAACTACCTGTTAAGAAATTTCAGTTACGATCAGATAGAGAGAAAGACATTGTCAAGCAAAGAAAGTCAGATATTCAACGGGACATCAAAAATAAAATGGGGTTGATTGTTGATGTACCCAAGCACGGATTTGACAATACCAATGATGGTAATAGTAGTAGAAGATATTTCATAGACCCAGAATTAGCTGCCGAAATAACAGGTATTGATTCAAATCCAATATACCATTTCAAAATAATACTAGAGACCATATTAAGTGGACATATGATTAACGTCCAAACATTTTCAGAATGTTCCATGGAAACTGCTGAGTTGTATGTCCAGTTATATCCATGGTATCCGATGACACCTATGATGCACACAATACTAATTCACGGTCCCATTGTAATAGAGAACGTCCTGCTACCTGAAGGTCAGCTGTCCGAAGAGACAGAAGAAACAATAAATAAATATTTTCGTCTGTACCGTCAAAACTACGCAAGGATATTTTATAGGGTGTCGTGCAACCTATAGACGTACTTTACTACTACTCCTAAGTTCAGATCCAGTTCTCACTGGTATGAGGCCACACCCTTGAAAACGCACAAAACTTACAAATCTAGAACCAGATACAGCTGAATTATCAGATGAAATGGAAATGTCTTCTGATGAAGAACTGTGACTCTAATAATCACAATCATCATCAACGTGATAACATGTATAAATATTTATGTTAAGTTTGCGATTGGCCTTAACTGCTAGCAAATGGAAAAGTAGAAATTTCAAGGATATCTTACAGACGGACAAATTGTGCACATAATACTGCAGATTCTGGACATAGACTTAAAGTTCAATGCTTGTAGTAGTGCCTTAATTGATTGTAACAATGCTCTTTTTGACGTGTAGTTTCTTATGTCTCTTCATAGTACTTAATAATTGGATTATATAGATTAAAAACGTGAAATATATTTTTATTCTCTAAAATGTACTACAGTTCTCTTAAAATACAGCTTATTTAGTAAGAGGGCACATTTATACTCAACTGAATTGCAAAAATAATTTTGGCCGCCTAAAACGGCAAAATACCCCACTGTGCGGCGGCAGTTATTAACGGTCAAAGCGGTACATGAATTACGCCGGCGGTGGCTTATAACAATGAAATTTAGACTTAGTGACAATAAGGTTTTTTTTTACTTTGATATTAATTTGTCCATTTGGTATCAAAAACTCTTTGTAAAAGCCGCCTTAGCACGAGCCTGCACTAAAAACAAATTGCCTAAGCAATAATAAAGGTTACTCATCCTTCTGATATACCGACTCTATCCGCGAATAAATAAATTTTTAAACGCGGATACAGGAACTGTGTCGCAATTTCTTAACCCTCGAATAATGAAAACGCGAATAAGAGAACCGCGAATATGGAGTTTTTACTGTACTAAAATCTCATATGTTGTAGATCTGTTTCTTCTAAATTCGCATTGATGATCTCCTAGAATATCATCAATATAGGGAGTAAGTATGCTTACTAATATATTTGTATGGCTCTTGTACGCATTTGAGAGTAATGAGATGCCCCTGTAATTGTTTCAATCGGTTTTATTTCTTTTCTTACAGATTGGTACAGTAATAGATTCTTTCCATTCATTTGGAATAACTTGTTTTTCCCAAAACGTACAAAGTAAGTGACATATATTTTCTATATATTTTTCTCTTCCTGATATTATCAGTTCTGCTGAGATCCCATTTGAACCTGATGCTTTGTACATCTTCAATTTTCCTATCACCATTTAAACGTCTTATGCATTCGGTTCTGTGACTAGCATTCTGCTGTCTGTATTTTATCCCCTTGAGTATCCTGTTCTGTGTGTACATTTAATAATTGTAACATTTCCATCTATTATAATCCTGGAATCTGCAATCATATCCGTATTATCATTACTACTTATATTTGTTCTAGCCTGATATCCTTCCTTCTCCACCCCAATTCCCTAATATAACACTCTGATGTTCCTATATTTTGCATTAATTTCAAGATCATTATTTTTTCATGTCAAATATTCCCACTTTTTACTCTTTAATAACCTTATGGTTTCCCTTCTAATAGTACCTAAATGTTCCTACATTTACTTCATTTGGCTCTTGTTACCAATCCATGTTTTCTTGCTTTCTTTTCTTTACAATGTTGGCAAAAATCCTTATCAAACCACTTCTTGTTTTTACCCTTTTTTGAATAACCAACGATTTGTGACCCTGAAAATTTAAAAATATATATTGTAGCCTCCCATTGTTTATTTACATCAATTTATTCTTCGATTGCCTCATTCTCATCTGAAGATTTCAGTATTTCAAATCTGTTAGTAGTTTTGATATGGTATTCTTGCCATAGTTAATCATTTCTCAAGTTTTTCAATTTATATTTTCAGAATCATTTTTATTTTTTGTTCCTGTAGTGAGAAATACCCGTTGTCTGATTTTCACCCTGACCAGATGATGATTCGAATTGCAGTCTGCCCTTCTAACTGATCTGACATAGTTGCTGCTACTGTGTCCAATAATACATGAACAATCTGGTTGCGAGTTTCGCCATGTGGAGACGACCAGGTACATTTATGAATATCCTTATGCAGGAATGTTGTGCTCTTAACAATAAGATTATTTGATGTGACAAAGGTGAATAATCTAACTCCATTTTCGTTACTATCTTCATGAAGACGGAATTTCCCTATTGTTGGCGTGAAAATATCTTCCCGCCCCACTTTTGCATTAATTTCTCTTAAGACAATTTTAAATGTTATCGTGAAAGTTATCAAATGCGCATTGCAATTCCTCATAAAACTCGTACTTGATTTTTGTCATCCGTATCTTCTGTGGGACCATGTGCATTTACGATTACAAATTCATATTGTTTACCCTCCAGAATAACACATTATACAATATCGCTGACTTAGTATCACGGATAGCTGAGACAATCATTTTTCGGACTAAAAAACCTGTTCCAAATTCAGGTCTCGCTGCACCCCCGTGATATAATTATTCAAAGCTTCCTGATTCCCAACTACCTTTTCTTGGCTATCAAACTTCCTGTAAAGCTAATATATCCAAGTGTCATTTATCTAATTCCTGCGTTAACATCTGTAGAGCCCCGCTATTATAAAAAAAAGACCTAACATTGCATGTTGCTAGTCAAGGATTTCCTGAAGTAGTCCCCGCCCGGAGAAATGAATTGGGGACTATTTTACCTCCGGAGAATTTTAACCCAGTGGAACCGTGTCCGCGTTTCTTGACGGTTGTGTTTTTACGGTTAAATATCGTCACTCTTTCGACCAAGGTATTTTTTTCGCCTGGCTTATCATCTTGTACCTTTACGGCTTGGATAACCCTTTCAGCAGCAATGCTACCGCCGGCATAGCTCTCTCGCTTTTAATATGAATTGCTTTATTTTACCTGGCAGAGTCAAGGCCTTAAAAAAGCCTTGTGTACTACTGTCTATATGTATGACCATATATTTACATTTATTGATGTGAACGTCCAGCGTTATTCAATAGAGGTGCATGTTGGTACTGGGTATTTCCGTGCTATCGCTAATAATACTATATATTAAGAGTATAACATTAGCTTATTAATACCCTCCAGTTGTACGGTTTATTTGTGCTCTAAAGATTTGATGGCATGCTCTAGTACAAAAATTAATAGTCGATGAAATAGCGCATCTATTTGTTTAACCCATTGTGAATTTGGAGAGAATTTAAAATACGTTATCCTACCAGCACCGACTGTAATTCAGATGCAATGTTTGTTTTAAGTGTTTTATAAATGCTTCAGCGTAAATTACTGTTTTTGCATTATCTGTATGTGTAAATATTAATGTGAAAGTCGTATTCAAGTAAATAAAAAAATAACATCTTGAAAAAATTAAAACATGACCTAAATGTTCAAATTGGTCAGTAACAAACATAACAAACTGCTTCCTAGTAAAGACTAACTTTAGCTACAGGCTCAGGAATTATTAAAAAATTAAGTAGTAGTGGATTTATAATATGTCGGACATAACTCTCTGAGGCAATGAATTCTACATATCAATGCTGATTGTTTGGAGAGAAGTATTGTGGATGATAGAAAAAAGACAAATAATCGTGCGAAAAAATGTAAACTGCATGCAGAAAGTGTAAGACAAATACAAAATTCTATAACTTCAAGTGAATAAAAAGAAAATATGAGGCAAATGTCATGTTTCTTTATGCTGTGAGGTACATTGGTGGTGGAAGGGAGGATGGCAATCAGTATTCTCTGCAGCAAACAATATATTGTAACAAGTGTGTGATTAAAGCTTGAGAGATACAGCTAAACAAGTTATTTCAAATATTAGAGATTGTGTTGTCTTAGATTTATCAGTTTCTTGTGAAAATGAGCCTAGAATGTTCGTGCTGAAAAAACTATAGATTATTGATGTACAAATGATGCCTATCAATGCACTGTTCTCGCCTTGTATAAGCCTGAAAACAATACAAAATCTACAGAAATCATTCCAAGAGCCGCAGCAAAAATTATTTTGGTTCCAACGGAGGTATGGACCCTAATGGAAAAAAATGACCTTCAATCTTTCAATAAAATCGTTCGGAGTCAGAAATATCAGTTATTTAGCAGATGGTGATTCTGGTGCTTTCAAAGTGGCGAGTGAGAGCTGATCATTTAATCAAAAATCTTGAACGCATTATCCACATTCAGAAACGAATGGATGGAACACTGAGGCAGCTTGTAGAGCACAATGAGAGGAAAATTCTAAAAGATGCGAATCCTAATGCAGGAATGAAGTGATTAAACAACGTAGATAGATAAGAGCATTACCACTGCAGTGCAAATAGAAACGTCCTAAAATAATAATTTTCAGTCTATAAGACTAGCTCTGTCCGGTTCCATTAATTGTCAACCGACGGCAAACCTCAACATATTCTTTGCTTTGAATCATGGTTATAATAAAAAAATTATGCAGAAAAATAGAATCAAAGTATGAGATTAAAAATAGTCCTCCAGAAGAAATACCACTAACAATCAAGCCAGTTTATCAAGTTATTTCTGATCCTGAACCATTATTGAGTTGTTTACATTGCAAAACTACAAATCCCAACGATTGTTTCATTTCTCTCTTGGAACAGATATAAAAAAAACATTTTAAATCTAATCTTGTTAGAATAGCAACATTTGCTCCTACTTACTTAATAATGGGGATATAGCAAAGCCTCCATAACCTTGAGAAATGAGGTTACACACCAGGAATGTTCATGAGACAAATTTTGAGACAGATTGGTGAACAACGCACAATATTTACAGAAGTCAGAAGTAAAATTTATTCCAGCAGGATAGGCAGAGGAACAGGGGAAAGAAAAGAGTTGTAGAAAATTAAGATGAAGAGCAATACTGTAGTTACTGTGGATTTAAACTTTTTTTCTTGTTCGTGCCTACTATTGAACTTCCAAATCAGGAGCTGTGAACCACACATTAAACAGGTCAATAATGACTGTCCTAATTAATTTCTTAAAATATATATGCAGTCAATATGCCCATTTCACCAATTAATGTTTTAAAATGGTCAACAAGTTTCTACAGCCAAGCTGTCATTCTCAAGACCAGATATTGACTGAAGACAAAATTGATAATAAATAAATAAACAAATTCAGTTAAAAACAAACTACGTCACATGACGCAATCATTCATAAGTAAACAATAAAACATAATAAAACTAATCCTCTTTTGTTTCAATTAAAGAAAAGAGGGCGCTGTACGGAATAGGGCCCTTGTCTTTATTCATTATTTTATCCTTATTTTTATAAATTTCCAAACTTTCAAGGACGTCAAGGAATTTGAAATCAATGACCGAACGAATCAGCCTAAGGTTACTTTTATTGATAGCATGACCGTAATCAGAAATATGCTGGGCAACCCCAGATTTTTTCAATTCTGTTAAGTCTAAAATGGGCAATATGTTCATTAAATCTAGTTAAAATGGATCTTCTGGTTTGCCCAACATATTTCATATCACAGTCATTGCATCCAATTTCATAAATACCGGATTTTTTTAAACAATCGACTTTATCTTTAAGGTTTCCAAGTACACTATTTAATGTCAAAGTGGAAGTAAAAATTAATTTAGTATCTAATCCTTTGAATATCTTGTTCAAACCTCTAGTTAAAGAGGGAACGTACGGCATAATTGCAAAATTAATGGAAGGCTGTAGAATCAGTAATAAGTTTTCTAAATTCAAATTTACGAATCAAATTATCAATAAATATTTTCATTGAAACCATTACACTTAGCGATATCTTTAATGGTTTGTAATTCCTTATTATATCTATTTTTACTTAACGGAAAAGTGGTAAGACGGTGGACTAAAAAATTGAAACTGGCCATTTTATGTTGATTACAATGGTAAGAATCTGCCGTGATATATCTAAATGTACTGGTTTTTTTTCTATAAATATCAAATTCTAATCTATAATTATTTCTAATTATTAGCATATCCAGAAAGGGCAGCCTTCCATTCTCCTCCTCTTCATAAGTAAAATTTATGCTGGGAGTCCGGTCATTTAATATTTCAACAAATTCCTGTACATTGCATTTTTTGTTATCAAAAATAGCAAAAATGTCGTCAACATATCTGAGCCAGAACCTGGGAAAATAATCTAATTCCTTTTCAAGCTCTGTCTCAAATCTGCTCATAAAAAGATCAGCTAGGAAAGGAGACAATGAATTAGGCTGATTCGTTCGGTCATTGATTTCAAATTCCTTGGCGTCCTTGAAAGTTTGGAAATTTATAAAAATAAGGATAAAATAATGAATAAAGACAAGGGCCCTATTCCGTACAGCGCCCTCTTTTCTTTAATTGAAACAAAAGAGGATTAGTTTTATTATGTTTTATTGTTTACTTATGAATGATTGCGTCATGTGACGTAGTTTGTTTTTAACTGAATTTGTTTATTTACTTATTATCAATTTTGTCTTCAGTCAATATCTGGTCTTGAGAATGACAGCTTGGCTGTAGAAACTTGTTGACCATTTTAAAACATTAATTGGTGAAATGGGCATATTGACTGCATATATATTTTAATATTTTATCACCAAGAATATCACTTGTGTATTAAATAATTAATTTCTAGTTGTCAGAAATCCAGAGGCATCATAGAAGACAACACAGGACCACACAATATAAAACACAGGCCTCTGCAGATGTTACTCGTAGTATTTAATTAAATGCAATCCTAATAAACATCAGCGCATATTTAAGAGTGTACGACTTTGTTGTTGGTGTAGGTGTTTGCATGTTTCAAGACCCCAGGACTAATCCAGAAGTGCTATAGTTATTGGTAAGACCTCATTTTAGGAAATACTTTTGGCGAGAAAACAAAGTAGGATCCAAAAGGCCATGTTTTAGAGCATCAATGGGAGAAGAGAACGTTTTACTTTTAAACGGAACAGGTGGTGGAATATGTTGGTACAACACTATGGAGTAAACATAAGAAAATATCTAAGAAATAATTTCTAAGGAACGTCCTTAAGTCAGGTGTTGAATTTCTAGAATTACTTCGTTTTAACAAGTTTTTAAAGATTTAAGATCATTAGGGACACATTTAAAATCTGAGTGAGACAGGTCCAGAAGGATTTTGGTCGGAGGTCCATTTTTTCATGATTAAGTTACTTTTAAGTGGCCGTAAATCAAGAAGAAGTAACCAACGTCTTCAGTTTTCTTCTGAAGTAACCCATAATCAGAATTTTTAAACTCTATAAAATTCAAAATTCATGTCCGATTAGAAGCAGTGAACCTTTGCACGAGAGGCGAGGATGATTACCACTGACGTACCAATATCGATTGCAGTACCTAATAATAATAGTAATGATAATGATAATGATAATCATAATCATAATCATAATAATAAGAGAAGTAATAACAAATATTTTCTCTACTTGTAATGATATTACATCCAGGAAAACTATTATCAGGCTCCCCTTGAAGGCCACACCATGGGTGAGAAACTAGGTAAGTAAATGATCAAATATATCAGAAAACATAAATGTTGACATTCCAACAGGATACATGGTGATAAGAGAACACATTATCTGTAAAGAAGGTAATAGTCATTCTACAATGGTGTATCAATACAATGTTGGGCCTTAATATCTATTTTTTTAAGATTCAGTAACTAACTCACTGGTACATCGAACCCGTATGTTCATGGACGCGCGCACATAAGGTATCCATATATCCCTATCCTGATTTAACGTTTTTCAATCATCCCCTGTATAATCTACTTTCTTCAAATCATGGTTAATGATCCCACCTCATTTTTGGTCTACCAACTGGATGTTTTCCCTTTTGGTTCTCCTATAAGAAGCTTTCGTGCACCTTTTTCGTTCCCCACTCGTGTCACTTGTCCTGCCCAACGCAGTATAAGAGACTTAACTCTTCTTATCATATTTGGCTTCCTACAAATACTATGTAGTTCATTGTTATGCAAGTCTTCTCCATTTACCTGTCCGTTCAACTATATTTGGTTCAAAAATCTTCCTATGGACTTTATTCTTAGTTCCTTTCTTCCCTTAAAGTAAGGATCCATGTTTCGCATTCATATAATATAAGTAGCAGAATAACATTTTTATATATTTTTCAGTTTAACGTTTTTAGAAAGGAGTTGGGACAACTATGATTTACTAGAAGAAGTTAATTTCGTTATGCTTATATCCTTACAGATGTCTTGAATAGTATATGTCAATATACCAATCAGGCGTCAAGTAGGTGATTATGTTAAGTTATCATTAGGGTGATAAAGGTAGAGTACTCTTTATTCAGGCCTATGCTTCTTTTATCAATACGAAAATCTTCAGCTTGGGACCCACGGCTTAAAGTCACTTCCGGAAGAGCTGCTTGGATTATTCCATCCTAAGAATTCATTAATACCAGCAGGGTTTGAACCTGCGAACCGCAGGACCAGATGCATGGAACATTACCACTAGCCCAACGCGGTCGACAGATAACCATGTTATAGGGGAAAAGTCCTAAAAAAACTGGTTTTCCAAGTTGTGGGATAGGTTTTAGGGCATAAAAACACTCAAGTATATATTGTCGGGGAAACCTAGGATGTCAAAGTTTCATTCTGTTATTATTACGATTTATGAACACTCTGTAACAACTAAGATTATAAACATCGAAATTCAAGTTCGCAAGAATGGGCTAACAAATTATTCTCTTTTCAAGTTCTAAGTTCATTTACGGGGTGAATCATAAATGTGGTTATACGTTTGATCGCGTTGTGTGATGAAAATATTGTCGTGACCTGGCCCTCGGGTAGATCAGACAATTTGAAGGTAGGATTCGTAGTGAGTCCAAGAACTCCAGTGAATGCAGAACTTGATTTAATATATTTATTAAAGACGATGATTAAAAAAGTTACAATATTGTGTCTCTAACTGTCATAGAGACGAGTTCGGAACCATGAAGAATAAGCCCTGATGCCAAGGGCATCAGACGTTGTAAACCCTCTGATAAGCGGGCGTGGCATGGACGCTGAGTTGGAATGTATCACCCTCATTTCCAAATAAGGACATATCTCTTCTAAAGTTACGTATGAAGACTGGAATTTACCAGCCATGTTATCTTACTGTATTCAACTAGGGGATGGAGAGTAATCTTATCTTGACTCGACGCCCCTGTATTAGACTGGGGGATGGTGAGTAATATTATCCAAACTCAACGCCCCTGCCTATTTCAACTTGAATATCCACATGTAATTATTATCATATATTAGAGTGTCCAGTACGCAATTTCCTTTCATAATATAATATAAATATATTCTGATTGTTAATTCAATACTTTAATATACATATATATATATATATATATATATGGATTTTATGCTATTGGCTAACAGTGCAATAATTAATTAGTATATGCGATAATAATTCTACAGCCAGCACACTTGCGCCCTTAAGATAAAGCAATGGAGCTTAATTTTAAGCTTCTTTCTTTACTCTATTAGGATCTTGAGATTTATTATTACTATTACTTACTTAAGTAATTTGCAAATGTATGAATAACCTAAAAGAGAACAAGTTACGCATAAATGTGAACGTTAAACACAGTAATGGAGTATTTGCAAACTTGCACTGGACACGTCTATTTGTATTACACTTTACCTAAAATAAAAGAAAAACATTACATATTAATGACATCAATAAGTGATCACAAGTTACATACATGTTATAAATACATTGTTATATATATATATATATATATATATATATATATATATATATACTTTTCGAACATAGTAGTTACTGTATAGTATTGCTTTGATTTCTCTCTTTCAAACGTCTGTCCAAAGTTCTTTTTAATATTTGTTTATTTCTTTACTTATTTTATGATGCACTTATTATTTCTCGTGGTCACTTTCACACTTTTTTTTTACTCGGTTGCACACATCTATTGTTCTCATCACTATGTTCTCTTTGAAGGACACGGTTTTTTGATTTTACTCGCGGACCTCGTACGAGATACGATCGGAGTCTCTTCTTCTTTAGAATCTTCGTCATCTATTGCTGTGAAGTCCTTGGTTCGGTCTCCGCTTGTGATAGGTAGTGACACAGTGCTTCCCTGATAATGAACATTGCCCGTGTGTATAGTTTGTTGTAAAAAGCAATGTTTTCTCATACCATCGATACAATCCATGGGTTGCCATTTCTTCCGCAGCCAAAAACCAATTTTTCTGCAAGAGCTGCAACAACAGCAGCTACAGCAAACTCCGATGAAGATTACGGTGGTCAGTATACCTAAGGTTGCTGCCCATGACACATAGCCTAATTTCATTGAGGGCTCTAATTTCCATTTCTCATCATTAATCATATCGTTTGATTTCATCAATTTTATGGCTCGTTACTTTCGGATCATCTGTATGCGAAAGGACATTACTAATTGGAAGGTTTAGTTGAATTTTATCAAGGAATTTCAATTGGTCAGAGGTTAGACAACAGTCAAAGTCAATTGGGAGGATAGGAGTGATATCAGGAATGGTAACATTTTTGGAGATAGTAGAATATGCATAAATCGTAGTATGAGCACTGTAACCTTTACATCCTGGGTTCAGTCTCAGTTTTCCTCGTCCGTTCAATGTAATGGATTGTGGAGCTTCGTTAGGGCACAGGAACGTGAAGATCTCGAGGTAGTGGTGTCACGTGAAGGAACTCGTTCCCCATTAGCCTTAACCATAGTGTGTTCTTAAGTTCCATCATGCGATGTGAGCATGAACTCGGGACCGCCGTCGTCGATGGATGCACAAGTGTTGCTTCGCAGTCTACACCCTCTTTATAGATAAGTATTGGCTCCATTTCCTTGCAGACATGTTTAATTTTATTTAATTGGAAGCATGTGTCGATTTGGTATTATGTCAATTTTGCGAACTTCTGACGTAATGGATCGCTGATAATGTAGTCCTTCGTAGTTTCTAAAGCAGATGTACTTGGACGTATCTTCTTGTTGTCCTTGGGTTGGGAAGGGAATGATACGGTTATAAATGATAATGCTCAGGTAGAAGTAAGGGAACTTCAATAACATAGACAAGATACTTATCTTGTAGGTAAATGTGTGTGGAAATTATTTGGATTAGTTCTTGAGATGGGAGGTTAAACAGGGTAATCAAGTCCACTTAATGCTTGTTCTTTACTCATCAATTTTCTTATCTTTGATGGGGTGATAATTTGTGCCTGCAATGTGCCATCTTTAGAATGAATATTTGCCTCAACAATCAGATTAATAAATTTCGCGAGTACTTTCTATTGTTCGTTCAATTTGCAATATGTGTTCCGATAACATAGCTATCGATTGAGTTTCGTAATATATTTCACTAGTGATATTGTTTACATGTTGGGGTTAATCTTGTTATAAACCACTCTTTAAAGTTTTCTCATTCCTATCAACTTCTCGCAATGTTGAATTAAATGATGTTACAGCTGATTTTATAACTAACATCTGGTCTTTTGCTATTCTAATAAAATCTTTTTGCTCACTTTCTAGCTCGTTAATCTTTCCTGTATAATACTCGGCATCTTCACTACTTAATGTTCCAAAAAGAATTTTAGTAATTTGGCCTACGAAATTTAACACACCTCGCTTCTTACGAGTACTACTTGGTTCGACTTCTGTGTAGTCTACTACAATATTCTTTAAGTTTTCGATCTGTTTAATTTTATTGTTAATGTATGACTTAAAAGAAATACAATCTGTATAGCGATACCAAGATCGTCTCTTTATTGACTCGCAAAAATTGAAAACTAATTTAGAATGTTGTTTTACTTGGTTTAAAGAACCTTTAGCCTGCTACATATTTATGTAAGTTAATAATTTCCATTGAGATGAGTAAAGTTGTACGTAACCTCGTGCGTCAAAATAAACATCCGCGGTTTTGTTGATGGTTTGTGTTCGAAACCTAGTGGGAGTACTGATGGTAGTACAAGGACTAGGGTAATGAGTGTCGGCAGAATCATCCTGCAAAGAAGAGGAAAAATAAGGTTTCACTCTGTTTGCATGTACTACTCGAATCTTACTTTTTATTTTAGCTACCCTTGAATTCCTATTGTTGTAATTATTCTTATTTCCTATGAACTGTAGTGCAAGTGTACCGTTATCATTGACCTTTACAATATTGTAAGGTCCTAACCATGGACAACTTAGTTTCTTAGACACTCCAACCTTTGTTGCGTCGTTACTTAATAAAACCTTCATACCTTCTTTGAACTCTACATGATTCGCTTTATTTTTATCGTACTTTTCTTTTTTTTCTTCTTTTATTTTCACTAAATTTCTTTTTGCAATGTCATGTGACACTTGTAACCTATATCTGGTATCAGCTATTAAATCATCATAATTATATAGTGGGGTAGTGGGAGGTTTTTGCAACGCTCCTGGAAGATTAGCTAATCTACCGTACAATTACTCAAATGGAGTATACTTTGTAGCTGTATGTGGAGTGGTATTGTAAACAAACGTTGCGAATGGGATCCATTTTTCCCACTCTGTCTGCTTATCTGTACAAAAACAACGAAGATATTCTACTAACACTTTGTGTGACCTCTCTAGTGACCCGTTGCTTTCAGGATGGAAAGCTGATGTTGTAATTTTTTTAATCTTAAATAATTTACACATTTGTTTGAATAGATTACTCGTAAAGTTAGCGTCCTGGTCACTTAAAATAATTTGTGGAATTCCATGCACAAGACATATCTTTGTAACGAATGCTTCCGCTACCGTATTAGCTTCCTGGTTTAAAATTGGGATCGCAATAATATATTTAGTAAGGTTATCCTGACAAGTCAAAACATATTTACATCCGTTTTCTGTCATCGGTAAGGGTCCTACTATATCAATCGCTACTTTAGCCCACGCTTCTGATTGCGTATCTGTGATTGCTAACTCTTGCCTTGTTAACGGCCTTGTAGCCTTGTTTCTCTAACATACATCGCAATTTCTTATATAATTTTCAATTTCTGTTTTCATATTTTGCCATGAAATGTATAGTTTTATTCTTTCGTAAGTTCTGTGAATACCTTGGTATCCACCAATAGGGCACTCATGCATTTCTTTAATTATGTTTTGTTTTCGCTCATGTGTTAACTCACTTTCATTTATTAAGAGACAGAGATTCGGATCTCTAGATAAAGCATCCGCATTTGTATTTCTTTTTCCAGCTTTATATTGGATATCATACTGATACTCTTCTAACAAGAGGCGCCATCGAAGCAACGTCGAACTCGGGTCTTTGACATTAAAGATCCATGTCAATGGCTTATGGTCTGTTACGATTGTAATGTGGCGTCCTAAAAGATAAGGTCTGAAATGTTTGCATCCCCATACTATAGCAAGTAGCTCTTTTTCCGATACAGTGTAATTTTTCTCATGACTGTTAAGTGTCCTTGACCCATATGCAATTGGCAAATCTTCTCCTATCTTACCTTGGCTCAATATGCAACCAATAGCATTTTTACTTGCATCTGTTGTCAAACTGAATGGCCTTGTGAAATCTGGGTATTGAAGTAGTGGTGGGTTTACTAATTTTAACTTTAATGCATTAAAAGCTTCTTCTTCCTTATCGGTCCATTTAAACGAAACGTCTTTTTTTTAATAGCTCGGTCAACGGCCTTGCTAATGAACTGAAATTTGGAATAAATCTCCTATAGTAGCCTGCTAGTCCCAAAAATGATTTTATTTCTGTCTGCGTCGTCCGAGCCGGGAATTGAACCACAGACTCGACTTTCTTAGGATCTGGTTTAACACCGTCTCCTGACACAATATGTCCTAAATAAGTTAATTCTGTCTTTAAGAACTCACATTTATCTGGCTGTAACTTTAATTTATACTGCCGAAACCTATCGAAAACACTTCTTAACTTCTCATTATGCTCCTCTATTGTTTCTCCGTACACGATCACATCATCAAGGTAAACTAATGCTTTAATACCAATTAATCCTGATAAAACAGTATTCATTAACCTTTGGAAAGTCGCGGGCCCTGCCTTAAGCCCAAATGGCATCCTAGTATATTCATAATGTCATGTAGAAGTACTAAATGCTGTCTTTTTCCTATCACTTTCCGCAATTGGAATTTGGTGGTATCCGCTAGCACAATCAAGAGCTGTAAAATATCTTAACCTACCTAGTTTGTCTAGAATGTCCTGAATACAAGGAAGGGGGTAAGAATCACCTATAGTTACGTCATTTAATCGGCGAAAATCAATACATACCCTGTATTTGCGTTTATTGGAAGCGTCCATCTTTTTTGGAACAACTAAGATCGGAAAGTTGTAAGGACTCGAACTCGGTACTATGATTTCGTCCTCTAACATTTGTTCTATTTGCCTTTGTACTTCCGCATTGTGCGCTTCGGCGATACGATACGGTTTTACATGAATGGCACGTTCCGGGGAATATCTGGTGTTGGGATAGAATGGACCGCACCTGTCGTCTCAGTAAGCTTGTCCCCTGGCAGATGAAAGATATCCACATACTCGTGACATAGTGACCTTATGGATTCTTTCCCTTCTAATACGTGATCTAGTCCCAGCTGTTCATTAAGTAATGTATGTCTTTTTTCGTTTGATTTATTTTTAGATTGGACGTTTACAGCACAAAAGAATTGGGTAGGGGGTCTCTCGTATTTTAATTCAACTGGACCTAGTTCACTTTCCTTTTCAGTGGTATTAACAATACAAACAATTACTTTATTATTCTGAACTGTGGTCAGCACATCGCCTATAAAAATACCCGGTTTAATTTCTTGCTTTGTTACCAAGATATCGCCTCTCTCATTTAATGGAAATTCGACAACCCTTTCTGTTCTGGGGGGGATCTTTATCACAGCCTGACCTGACTTAAAGTTTAATTGTACGTCATACTCTTTCAAAAAGTCTTGGCCTATCACGACGTCAAGGTTTTGTGGGAGGTCATGCACAACATAAAAGTTATGAATATACTTAAATTTATTATGGTACACTGGCATTACAATTCTACCTACTACATCTAGTGTAGATCCTGTCACACCCTGTACTATCACATTCACCTTTTCTACATTTGGCACATTTACTAGAGAGTTGTATCGAACGAGGGACACTTGCGACCCTGTGTCAACGGGTGTCCGACCACACTTTAAATTATCTCCTCGGAGATTGATTACCATTAGATCATCATTATGTGAACACCCTTGGTTCACATCCAAACTCAACACATGTGTTTTAACTTCCTTTATCTCATTTTCGTGTACACTTATTTCCTTTACCGTACTTATTTGAGTTACCTGTTTTTCATGGGATCCCATCTCTACTACGCAACCTGCCTCTTCATCTTCGGATAACCCCGGTTGCTTGGGCTCCGTCAATGAGACTTTCCCTGCCGGCCCTGTTCACGACAGTCCTTTGTTTCGTGTCCCACCTTGGAACACGTCCTACACCGCGGAGCGTCTCGGCACTCCTTGGCAATGTGCCCTTCCTTCTGGCACTTAAAGCAAGTGACATTTATTCGAAAATACCTATCTTTCCTGTCACTACTTCCTCGGTAATCAGTTCGATCTCTCTTTACAAAGTTATTAGTTTTCTGTGGCACACCCTGTTTCTTATATCTACCTGACAATATTGCGCTTTCTTCCTCTAAAGCAACCTCGATTGCGTTAGGGAGAAGCATGCGTTCGTCCCTATCTCTAACTACAGTCTGAATTCTTTCCTCATGTAGACCCTGTATAAAACAAGCTTTCGTAATATATTTTAAAAATGCTATCGCACCTTCATGATGTCTGTCGGGCAGAACTCTAATCATGGCTTCAGTCAATTCAGTCGACATAGTGTCTATTCTACTGCCCCAATTTGCAACACCTTCACTTGATCCTTGTTTGCTATTAAATAATTTACATGCGAAGAAATCTATTGTCCTACGCACTGTATAGTTTTCCTCAAGACTTTGTTTTATATCTTCCCAACTTGACCTATCTGACCTAGCGAATAATTTTG
Source organism: Diploptera punctata (assembly GCA_030220185.1). Lineage (NCBI taxonomy): Eukaryota > Metazoa > Arthropoda > Insecta > Blattodea > Blaberidae > Diploptera > Diploptera punctata. The sequence continues at coordinate 502,211 of JASPKZ010007971.1, read as the reverse complement.
TTTTAGCATCACCCGTTATTTTAGACTCAACAAATTTAAGCATCAAATCATAATTATCTGGATTAATAACCGAAATAGCAGTCTCGACATTTGAAATGAATTCTCTCAACTCTGATTTATTACCATTAAACGGTTTATTAATTAATTTAATGGCCTGAGGAACACTGATATAGTTAATTTCATCGTTATTACTAAGGGAATCGACGCCTGCGTTCTGTAATGACATATTGCAGCACTAATATCAAAACACTAATTTAGAATAATAGCACTGAATTTAAGAAACAGGTAGATGAGTATAGACTTGATTATACTGGGCTTACCTTCAGGTTTTAGGAGTGGAGGTTGAACAGGGGCCCTCGGGTTATTGATCAGCCTCGTTGATGTTCTTATTCACTGTAGCCGTCCGCTCAGCTCGGGGATTGTCTTGTGGAGTGGTACCGTCTCCTCAAGTGGATCTCCTCGAAGATCTCTCCAGTTCTCTAACCTACGAACCATCGCTAACGATCCACCGCCGCTGCCACTAGAGTTTTTGTCGTGACCTGGCCCTCGGGTAGATCAGACAATTTGAAGGTAGGATTCGTTGTGAGTCCAAGAACTCCAGTGAATGCAGAACTTGATTTAATATATTTATTAAAGACGATGATTAAAAAAGTTACAATATTGTGTCTCTAACTGTCATAGAGACGAGGTCGGAACCATGAAGAATAAGCCCTGATGCCAAGGGCATCAGCCGTTATAAACCCTCTGATAAGCGGGCGTGGCATGGACGCTGAGTTGGAATGTATCACCCTCATTTCCAAATAAGGACATATCTCTTCTAAAGACTGGAATTTACCAGTCATGTTATCTTACTGTATTCAACTAGGGGATGGAGAGTAATCTTATCTTGACTCGACGCCCCTGTATTAGACTGGGGGATGGTGAGTAATATTATCCAAACTCAACGCCCCTGCCTGTTTCAACTTGAATATCCACATGTAATTATTATTATATATTAGAGTGTCCAGTACGCAATTTCCCTTCATAATATAATATAAATACATTCTGATTGTTAATTCAATACTTTAATATATATATATATATTGATTTTATGCTATTGGCTAACAGTGCAATAATTAATTAGTATATGCGGTAATAATGCTACAGCCAGCACAATATTACCATTATAGGAAATATGAAATTACCGTTGGAAAGGCAATTATTCAAATTACAACAATGGAGTAAAACAAAACAGTGTAGAACTTACGTCATTAGTCAAAATGGCGTTGAATATGCAACAGAAAATTACAATTGCTGCATGGGCAATAACGTATGTTAATAATCGTGAGGCCGCAAGACGGGCAAGACGTGAGTTTAACGTAGCATTGCAGTCGTCGACTGTGGGGAAGTGGAGAAAAACGACTGCTGGAAACGGGAAGGATGCAGAAAATCAAACCTCCTGGAAGGCCTCACATTATCACGGATGCAGAAACAACGAAGAGAATTGTGGAGGCGTTCGACGCTAGACCACAAAAATCAACCCGCCAAGCTGCATGTGGTCTTCATATTAGTCAATCGAGTGTGTCGTGTTTTGAAGCGTGAGAAGTACCACCCCTTCAAACCGATTCGTGTCCACGAACTTAATGAAGACGACCCTGACAGGCGGATGAAATTTTGTGAATTTGTTGTAAGGGAATCAGCAAACGACGAACATTGGTACAGAAAATTGCACTTTTCTGATGAAGCTGTTTTCCATATGAACGGACGTGTTAATCGACACAATTGTCACTATTAAGGTAAAGAGAATCCTAATGTTATTGAAGAGACACGTTTAAGATGCGGCAAAGTCAATGTTTTGGGCTATGATCGGATGGGAAGGAATGTTAGGAATGCGATTTTGGACGAGACTGTTAATGGTGATCGGTATAGTGATATCCTAGACAAATTTTCCTGCTGGTAATGCAAAGTGCTGAACATGAACAATGTTTATTCCAGCAGGATGGTACGCCTCCTCACTATGCAATTGCGGTGAGGGAAATTTTGGATGATCATATGCAAAACGGGTGGGTGGGAAGAAGAGGCCCCATTGAATGGCCAGCCCGTTCCCCTGACCTCACAGCATGTGACTCTTGGTTGTGGGGTTATTTGAAGGAGAAGGTTTATGCCCGGAAACCTCAAACGTCGATATGCTGAAATTAGTGATTGAGGAAGAAATTAGAGATATTCCTCTAAACATGTATCATAACGCAATGAATGACTTCCCAAAGCGATGCCAATTATGGTTGGATGTAAACGCGAACAGTTTGAAGCAATAAAGTGACTTGCTTAGTGTTATTGTAAGTGATTAGTTTTGTTTTGTTCTACTTTTGTAATTTGAAGGATTCCCATTCCAATGATATCATCATATTTCCTTTAATAATAATATTTTCGTCACAAAATGCGATCAAACATATAGCCACATTTATGAATCACACTGTACGTGCCGTAAATTTATACGCGGACCCACATGTATAATTCTGATCAGAAAGAAACCATATTCAGAATTTTACGACCTGAAAGATCAGTAGAACGAAACATGATTTGAATATGAGGACCTTGGTAAGAGACCCGAGCATGTAACCGTTATTCCATCAATATTGACTACAGGATGTAACAAAAATATGGAGGCGAATTAAAAGGAAAAGAATGAGAATGATTACCTCATAATATGCACATTACATGACCAATATCGTTACATAAAATTGTAAATTAATCTTATGTTTTTGTTGATACAACATTGGTTACGAATATATTAACAGGAGATTCCACGATAACATTGAATATAATTTGCTACTTAAATTAATACGAGGTCCTTAACATACGTTAAATTATTCATAACATATATATCAAAGAAATATATTTTGCTTGAAAAGTTTAAAAAAAATATCCTTGTTGCCGAGCGACAACAAGAATTGTGACATATAACACTGTAACGTTACGGAGCAACGTCACTGAACGTAAAACTAAAAATATTACTCAATAAAATTAACAAAATACTAATATTCCAGTTTCGTCTGTCAACATAAACAGCTTGAGAGTTGTAGACAGACCAATTTACAACGTTTCCTCCAACAGGTAAATGTTAAATATCATATGTTTCTTAGTTTAAATATTATTTAATATGATGTCACGATGTGCTGTTTATTTTAAAGCTGCTCTTATTGGTTATTGTAACAAATTTAACTTTAAAATCACAAATATTCTCTTTTGTGTTCACTTAGAAAATATGTTTTATTGTGGATTAAAATTAAGCCTACCTGGTGTTTAAAAGTATATTAAAATCCATGGCCTATCAGCAGCCCTTCAAGGCACTTGGAGTACCAAGCCGTTTCCTACTCGTACTATTTCGCTGATGTAGTAGATGTATGATATCAGTCTGTGGAGTCTGGGATCGTTGTCACCTCTATTTACTACAGCTTCTTCAATTATACACGTTTATGTGCAGACAAAGTAATATATTTAACCCAGCGAGATAAACTTATTTATAAGCCAAAATAGTGAGAACAGCTCAAATTCCAAGTAAAAAAAGTCTTGCCCATGTTCGGTCTAACTAGTATCGATTTTATACGTAATTCTCCGAGTTTTTTATGTTAATTCATGAAACTAATTTGTTCACAGAATTATACAATTTGAAGTTACATGATTAAATAACTCAACAGAATTTAGGTCTAGTTTAAGGTACAATTTAACAAATCATTGAAATTTCATAAACAAAAACACAACAAATCTTGAAAAAGCTAGTATGCAACTGAATCATTTTCTTTCACGAGTTATATTGGGCAAACTAAATAAGTTTGGCGCAAGTTGTTTAATTTTAGAAGTTGTAACTTAATACTATTACAGATATCAGGAGATCCATGTATTACACTTTTTTAGGCAGACATGTGCTGTACATCACTCAGGTTGTTAGCACTACGTGATGACAGTTTTTACATCAAGAACATATATCAGGTACTCATTGATATTAGAGGCTGAGTCGACCTCAGTGCATGGTTCCGCAAGAATGCTTAGGTAGATGGTGAAAATATCGACCACATTGGAAATCAATTGTGTTCGACCTTTCGAATTTCACAAAATTGCCAGAACCAATTATGTAGCTTCTCTCAAGTTAATTTTTTCAGCTCATTGAATATTTTGGTTTATGTTGATGCTTCTTGTCCCGCGCCGTAGCCGAGTGGTTAAGGCAGGAAGCCTTGGCGCAGAGCTACGAGACTTGTGCTGGTTCGAGTCTCCATGGGGGAAGAAATTTTCTCATGGTATTTCGGCCAGTATGGGACCGGTGCCCACCCAGCATCGTGATGCATTTGGGTAGCCACAATAAGTAGCGACTCCAGGTTGAGAAAACCAGCTATAGCGGCTGGGGGACTCGACATGCTGACCACATGTCACCCCCTACACTGGCTGATTATCATCTACCTCTGTGATTGACACGTGTGGATGTGAGGCCAGCAGCCGGCTGGTAGGTTAAGGGCCTTGTAGACCTGTCGCGGCAGGAGTTTTTTTTATACTTCTTACTAAAAAAAATAAAAACACTCTTTAAAGAGGTACAATATGACTGGACATTCTAGATCCATATTTATCAAGATTTCAGATCCAACATCAAAGAGAGAAAAGTGCAAAACGTAATAATAAATAAATAGGTGTACTCAGAGACCGGAAAAATTGAAACATTGATCTCATAATAATCCTAATAAATATCTCCAGCCTCTAGAAATTCCATGACTTGATGCTTGTGGGTTTCTGTCGGGTTTCACGATCTGAAGGACAAAACCAGATTTAGTATAGCTACTGGCAATACATCCCATGCTGTTCAAACCCTGAGCAAGGACCAGACTAAACAGCAATCCATAAGTTTATATAAAATACTCTGTAGTACCAATGACGGAAAAAACAAATTTATAATTTCACCGGCAAAGATGTTGGAAGAGAGATCAGTGGAATTGTAGGAACATACTGGCCTTGGAAAATATAATATTCTTACGGGAGAAATCCTAAACAAATTCTGGTCCTCGAAGTTGGGAGTTGGAATTAAGGTCATTATGCATGAAAAACACAGTATAAAGTGCCTAAATGTTTACTATTTTTAATATATGATATATACAACGGGAATATTTATTACTTAAGATGATTTGTGTCGCAAGTGATATTTGGATTCTGGACGAGGAAGGGCGAACAAAGCTTTATCCTATGCTTATTTGTTTTCAAGCATTAAGTTATTTTACGTGCCATAAATAAGGACAGGAGACGCTCGTTTTTTATCATTTCTGATTGTAATAATACTCAGCAATTTTAAACCCCGAATAATGAATGTATCCCGACTAGTTTGACACTGTTACACCCTGGATACAGAGGGGGTATTAAACCAAGATCGTTTACAGCGTAGCAAAAATTAGGAGATGAAATCAGGAGGGAAATGTGAAACGTATGTTCTAGTTATATCAATATTAAAAACCAAACGTCAAATTATGTAAAATTGCAACTTGTCTCCTTTTTCGAGGAAAAAACTGTACTTGTGAATACATTAGAAGGTGATTCCACAAGGAAAAGGTATTATTAAATACTTGTTGCCTACTATCGTTGTATAACTAGCTTTGTTGCATTTCTTATGGTATATGTATGCATTTTATTCCATTATCTAATGTAGAAAAAGTGCATTAAAATACTTTTTTTTATATCTTCCTTTATTTTCATTATTTTTGGCGTACACAAGTAGGAGTCTTTCGTACAAAATAATATCATGAAAATATATTGTCATACACTGAATTTTATGGTATGTTTCTGGCGTATGCGCAGATAGATCTTCAGCTTTTCTCACACGTGACAGAGTAAAATAGAGCTAACCAAGCGAGAAACAGAAATATTTCAAATTAGCCCTACAATAGCGGAACTTTTGATCCTGAGCCTTGTTGTTAATCGTGCTATAACATAAACTCACTGATAATTGAAATCGATTGAAACAAAATGACAAATAGTTAGAGATCAATGCAATTGTTGGTAAGAAAACAGATTTTCTTATTTTCTTTGCCGGTTAGGAGGACCGCCTGAGTGATATTTTTAAGTACCGGTAGCTGTTTCACTCGTTATCTTGTGCCATTTAACATTTTCCAATACTGTTATTTTAACACAGTTCCAATAATGGACAATATTATAATATTATAATGATATTGTGAAAAGAAAAATTAATGTCTGAACCAGAAATCGAACCTTGGACCTCTTGTTCTCCGTAATGAACCATTATTGGAACTGTGTTAAAATAACACTACTAGAAAATGTTAAATAACATCGATTACTGCTTATAAAACTAGTGGTGTAAAATTCTCAAATATAGATACTTCTAAATGAAGCCGGCCGTTGGCGTTGGTAGTGACACCTACCTGGCTGCGGAGGAAACGAGAATTATAGATTTTTATATGTGGAAAGAATTGTTAATGTTTGTGCCATGTCTAGAATGGTGTAGTGGGCTGCACACTCGTACGGAGAACGAGAGGTCCATGGTTCGATTCCTGGTTCAGACATTAATAATTCTTCTTTTCACAATATCATTATAATATTATCTTGTGCCATTACGCAATTTGAGCGAGTTAAGGTTTCGTAATAGTATAATGGGTGATCCGATGTTTACCTTCAATACTGGGCGGATTTAACGAATTCCAAAAAGAAAATACTGGAAAGTTCACACTTTCGTCTTAATCCATCGTTATGTCAACCATATTACACATTTCTGCCCTGTATCATTTTCTCTATCCGCTAGTTTAATCTTCGCACTATAACATTATTTGTAGACAAAACCGCTCGTTCATACGTCCACTCTTCCTTCAGGCAGTTCGTTTCTATAAGCAGAATCACTTTTTCATTAAGTTTTTCTTCCATTGCAAAATTCGTTTCTTAAAATTAGTTTACCAGAGTGTGTATCCCGGGTATAGATACCATTTCCAATTCTCAAAAGATATTCGGCAAAACTTCAATCTCCGATTTCATGTTTGATTATTGCAACCATATTTTCTGTTAAAGAAAATTTTTCAATACGATCCAAATATGAATAGCTTTAAACATGTATTTATTTCAACGGCCTATGTTTATTTTGGAGTTAGCCGCTAAATCTGAAGAAAATATATTGTTAAGAGGAATAAAATTCCTCCCATTAGTGTTGTGTTCTTCCGAAGTTGTTGCAATGCTTTGTCTAGCGCTACAAGTGTTTTTCTACTGGGCACTGTACATTCATCCCATAAAGTTATATAGTATCGGCTGACCACGTGCCGTCATATCACAGACTATCGACCGAGTGGAGTTAATCCTAATTTTAAAGTGCAATGCGCCCTTTTCTCGCCCTTCAGTAATATGACCTTGTAACTGGAAGATTTAGCTAAAACTAAATTAATAAGTAACAATTTAGCAGTACTCCCTGATTAGTCAAAATAATATAGCCTAATCCACCATTCATTTATTTCAGAAAGATTTATGATCCTGCGGAACACAATAAGCTGTGTTTACACGCAGCCCACATAGTGTAGACTCGCGGTTACTAACACCAGAGGTCTGCGGTGGGTAGTTATACATACAAGGTGAAATGTACTTACTTACTCACTGGCACTATCGAACCCGTAGGTTCATGGCCGCGCGGACATAATCTCTCCATACATCCCTATCCTGAGCTAATGTTTTCCAATCATTCCCTGTATAATCTACTTCCCTCAAATCATAGTTAATGTTATTCTCCCACCTCATTCTTGGTCTACCAACTGGGCGTTTTCCCTCTGGCTTTCCTACAAGAAGCTTCCATGCACATCTCTCATTCCCCATACGTGCAACATGTCCTGCCCATCGCAGTCTACGAGACTTAACTGTTCTTATTATATCTGGCTTCCTATAAAGACCAGGTGAAATGTACAGATACATAAATCTATATGTGAGTTTGTATTGATTTAATTTTAAATAAGCCTACTTCCTCAACGTAAGATTAAACATTTTATTAAAAATATACTTTTGTTAAAACTTTTGTATAAAATGGGTCTTGTTACTTAGCAATAACAAAAATGATGAAATAATAACTTACGTTACGGAGCAACGCCACTAAATGTGCAATTGAAAAGTAACTTTTTTAATTCGATATTAATAAAACAATTAATATTTCACAGATTCAATCGATAACTGTTTAATATATCAATTTATAATCAGCAATTAGTAGAATGAACAATGATCGACACTTTCTTTATCAGGTAAATACTAAATACATTTAGGAATGCCAGTTTATCATATATTAAATGCTTGTAAATATATCACGCGTTATACTGTATACATTTGAAAATTCATTTATTACACATTGTAACAAATTTAAATCTAAAATTGTATATTTTCTGTTTTATATAGCCTATTCTTACAAAACATTTTTTTTCTCTTTTCAAACGTAACTTTGAAATTAATATGTTGAGGCTTGTTGTTCGCATGTAATAGTTGGTAAAAACAAAGATAGTTTCTATCTAAATCGAGGTTCGAAACCGAGATTTCAACATTTATACCCTGACGCACTAATCGTTTGTACTATATGAGCAATCCAGGGGCAGAAACAAATAGCTCTCCATTCAAAATCACTGTGTAACTAGAGTAGTGAATCTCTATCCAGAGTACAGTAAGGTTCATTCCATTAAGAACAAAATATTACAATGGATTTTATTCCACGCCATATCAGTTAATTATAGGCATAAGCTAGATATTAGTGCACTCAGTCTTGCTGTTCGCATGTAATAGCTAAAACTACTGGAAATAAATAAAAAATAAACAATCAACCTAACCGATATTCGAACCCAAAATCTCCAGACTTGCGTCTGCTCCTAAATTGCTTAAGTAGCACAATTGGTTAAAACAAGAACTCGTAAAGTTGGAGATTTTCTGTTCAAATTCCGGTGTAGAAAAATAATTTTATTACTTATTTGTATTAACTATTACATGCGAATGCGATATCAAGTTTGCAGTTAGCTGACATAACATGGAATAAATGGCATCATAATGTGCTCCTAGCAGTAGCGACCCTGTTGTAATGTGAACACAAGTTCACTAATATGGTCACACGGGGATTTCAAATACAAACATATTTGTGTTTGCTCCTTGATTGCCCAACTAGCACAAATTGTTAGTGTGCAACATAAAGCAGGATGTCTTGTGTTCAAGTCCAATTTAGGCAATTTTTTTCTCTTTTGTTGAATTAACTAGTGCAGCGAACAGTAAGCCTAATCACATTAACTTCAATATCAGCTGACACGCCCTGCGCATTAGCCGAGTGGTTAAGGCAACAGGCCTTGGCGCAGAATACGGGACTTGGGCTGACTCGAGTTTCCATAGGAGAAGACCGGAGCACACCCAGCATCGTGAGGCATTTTGGTAGCTACAATAAGTCCCGGTTGAAGGTTAAAGAAAACAGCTGTAACGGCTGAGGGACCCGATATGTTTAACATACGTCACCGTTATACTAGGTGGTTGATCGTCTACCTCTGTGAATAACACATGTGGATGTGTGGCCAGCAGCCGGAAGTTAGTGCAAGAACCTTCTAGGCCTGCCACGCCATGCAGTTCTTTTTATACGTGCCACACACCACCCGGGGATTACAGTGGCTCTACCTGTCGGGAGAGGAATTTTAACTACGGATCAGCCACATACTTTTTTGATTATATAACGACATGGAGCGACTACCCGAATGAGTGATCAGCTCGCTATCAGGGACTGCCTCGATACAATACGAAACACACAATCACACTAAACATGGCTTGTATGGCAATAATGATTATTATAGCCGGATTATATTCGGGAACCGTTTGGGCCATAAAGACTCCCGACATTTGTCTTAAGGGGATTCCAATTGACGGAAATGTGTGTCTGGTCCTGGATTTTCCAAGTAGAAAAATTGGTTATGCGATAGAGCGTAAAGATTTAGATCATGGGTTCAAATCCGATAATATTTTCAATGTAGTTTTATTTTGTTATTGTATATTACATTTACTTTTTATCGTTATTTAAATAAAATAAAATTCCATGACGAGTCAGGTCTGCAGGGCTCTTGGTCTGCCAGACGACAATCGTGACACATTATGTTGATGTATGGTCAGCCTGATGAGTCCCCTAGCTGTTGGATCAGCTACGAATTATAGATACCCAAATTCGTCACGATTTTTGGTGGACAACAGTCATACTGGGGGAAATTACTCGAGGAAAATAATTCTCCATATGGACTCGAATCAGCGCATGCTCCGTTGCTCTGCATGTATTGTAGATTGTGTTAATAAATTTAATGTTATCTAATTGTTACAAGTATTGATATTCATTATTTTAATCCATTTCACCCTAATTAGTTCTGAGTTTTTAAAATTATGTTTATTGTAGACTATAACATGTTTTAATAAATCTAGAACATCTTTTTATCTAGTAATTAGTTATGAAGTTAATAACACAATTTAATTTTACACAAAATCATGAAATCTCCAGATTAAATCAGAATTTAAGGTAAAATATGTTTATACAATTATCGTTAAAATACATAATGTAACTCAAAGATTTTTAAAATGTGAAAAGTTAACCATATATGTACATATCTTGAGAGAGAATGAAATTCCTAATGAAATTACTAGAGCAATAATATCAATTAACACACACTGCAAAACAGTAATCAAAGTAAAAGAACAGCAAACTGAAGAAATAACCCTCACAAAGGGCATCAGGCAAGGTGACTATTTAAATCCATTCTTATTTAATATTACAATAGGTAAAATTATTGAAAACATACCACCACTTTTGGGTTATAAAATGGGAAACACTAGATTTCACTTAATATGTTACGCAGATGATGTCGTTCTCCTTTCAGAATCTGAAGATAATTTACAAAGATCTCTACATCAATTTAATATAAATGCCAAAAAATACAATATGGAAATTAACACGAATAAGACAAAATGCTTAACAATATCAAAAGAACCAGTAAGATGCAAATTAGAAGTGGAAAGAAAAATTATAGAACAAGTGTCAGAATTTAATTATTTAGGTGTATTAATAACAAACACTAAAAATTTAATAAAAGAAGTAAAGAAACAAGCTGATAAAGCAGCACAAATATCAGGGTGTATGAAAGATTTAATTTGGCGCAACAAACATATGTCAATAGAAAGCAAAACTCGCATATACAAAACGATAGTTCGACTAGTTATCGTATATGGTGCAGAAACTAGGGCTGATACAACAAAAACTAAACAAATAATAAGCAGATGCAAAATGAAAATCTTAAGAACTATTCAGGGGAAAACATTATTTGAAAAAATACACAACACAGAAATTAGGTACAAATGCCATATTCAAGACATAACCAAATTTATTACAGATAGACGAAAATATTGGAAGGGTCATATAGAAAGAATGGAAGAAAACCGGCTTGCAAAAAGAGCTAAAGAAGATAGACCAATGGAAGGGAGAAGAACAAGAGGAAGACCAGCCAAGATATGGATAGACAGTGAATGCACATCCAATACGTCTTCCTCCGAGGAATGATTTTGGAAATAAACAGGATGAAAATCCTACAAATTAAGTTTAAGAAGAAGAAGAAGAAATTAACCGTCCCAGCCGTTTATTAACGTGATTTTTAGAACCAGAAGCGATCGTGATAACCACTCTACAAAGAATACTGATTACAGAACTTTGAAAAAAATGGTGAATAAAGAAAATGTTACGTAGAAGAAATGTGCCTTCTAATTCTATGCACATTACATACACGTTAGAAAAATGATCTGAAATTATATTGTAATGTAAATTTTCTAAACCTAGAACTGCGATTTTGAATACTTAAACAATAGGAAACTATTTTTAATGTGTTATTTATCTTGATATTACAGTTTTTTTCGATTATTCAAGTTAAATTAAGTTTCTTATTAAAAAAATAAATCTTGTATAAAATGCGTCCTGTTGCACAGCGATGACAATGATGATGATCTGATAACAGTAACGTTACGCCAAGGAATGTAAATTGAATTTAATTAAACATTAATTTTTCACATATTAACTACAAAACAGGTTAATGTTTCTATTGTAATTTGTAGGTAGACAAATGGACAAACGCTTCCTCATTCATGTAAATATTAAGTACATTTTCATGTACATTTATCTTAGTATAATTGCGTGTTAGGATGTGCTGAATGTAACTCTTAAATTATGATTATTTTGTTGTCCAAACTTCCGGGCAACATTCTGATATTCAATATTAAAATTTAGCCTCGTCACTTTTCACACTAAACTACATTCCATGGTGCCGGGTACCAACTTATAACATTTTATGTAGCTGACGTTTATACGGACTGAGATGTGATGAGCAGTTATAGCTACATTCCTCAACCTGCAACTTTATTTATTGAAGACACCAAAATACCTCACGATATTGGATGGGCACAGGTTACATAGAGGTCGAAACGTCATTCGAAAAATCCTTTTAAGGTTTTAAACCAGAGCACTTCCCGTAGCTCTCAGCCGAATTACGTGCATTGAACTGCTGCATTTTTTCACACTGTATTATTCGTTATTATATGCAAATTTTTTATTAATTGTTTTTCTGAAAATTTTATTGAAAAACGTCAGTTTATTTAGTTGTTCCTAATATCGATCTTATTAATATAATGAATTCCCTTCATTTTTGTCTATCTTTTTGAAGATAACAGCAGGCGATTTTGTAAGATTATAAATTCTTAAAGTAATTTGATTCGATATACGTACAACATATTTACGATCTAATTTATGAAAAAAAAAACAAATATTTGTTAATCATTGTGAAATCTCAAAACCAAGATTGAGTAAGAACATAAATGTTTTTCTCGAGATATCTGAGGGAAAGCACACAAGTTATGTCACATCTAGACGTCTAGATGATTTAAAATATATATGAAGTGATTCACTACCAGACTTGGTATTGTAGAGGTTAAGGCTCGCGCGCTTCTAGAAAATCTGTGACACCAGACGTGTTTTGAGATCTTTCATACGGCCTTTTTATTCAAATAACACACGTCTGGAATTCATTTCATTTAGATGCCGAGTGGATTCTTAGGTCAATGGAACTAAGTAAATATATAATCAAAGTTGTAAAAGTATTGATCCCAAGGTATCGAAAACCGCGACCTTCTGATATGTAGCACATTGCCTTAACAAATTTGAAACGAGCTTCCTTATATTTTATTATTTACTAAATTCTTCATATTTTGGGTGACGTTTTTATTTATATTTAATCACACATCTACCCTCATTTATTTTCTATTTTACCCTAATATTATTTTGTTTGTCTACCATAATACGACCTCATAATATATGTTAAGGACAGAAAACAGGTACCGTAAACCACACATTGCATAGGTGCACAGTGAGTGGCCTTGCTAGATCCGTAGTTACCAATTTTCAGAGCCATCATGAAGGACAGCACAGAACCACACAAAATGAGAAATAGCGAGATGTAAGTTTGACAGAAAAATTGTTGAATACATAATAATTGTGAGATATATTTGCTTGACTTTGATGTTGGAAAGTTTTCTTTGCACGTTTCAAGACCCAAAACACTAAACCACAAAAGCCTCTGCTTATGTACTTGGTAATGGCAGGTCGAGAAGAATTGAAGGCTCAAATTATTGAACGCATGTCATATATACCTACGTCAGCTGTCCAGACAACTTGAAAAGAGAAGATAGGACGAAATATATATATATATATATATATATATATATATATATATACTAGATGGCCCGGCGAACTTCGTATCCCCTTTAATTATTTTTATGTTAATTTTTCCGTATGGTTTTGTTGATTGAGATGAATTTATGCTGTCTGCATTCTCAGTATCATCCATAAGTGTATCATAAGGATTATATACATTTATTGATAGAATATTTTTGAGGAGGCTTGCTGATTTCATTATACTTTCGTTTTTTTCTACGAACTTGTTGGCAGTTTGGATTCTAATCATCATCAAGAAGTCTCTGAATAGTAATATCATCTTGTGATATATTATAGTCATCTTGTTTTTCATTTAATTGAGGCATGGAGATTGTTTCTGTAATATTAGACATATTATTATAACTAACAGACTTACTTAGATTTCTGTTATTCCGTTCCTTAGGACCTTCATATTTTTTTAAATTGACATTCATCTTAAATGTAAGATTTATGTCACATAGGCGTATACAAATTTGTGGAAATTCACTTGATATCTTATCATTCGTGGTCTCTAGAATTGATTCGCCATATTGTTCAATGTCCCTTCTCGGTTCAGTTAAATTTAAATTATGTTGCTGTCTTTCAGCCAGATTACTTAAAACTAATACATACACACGAAATTAATGTTATCAATATATTGAAAATAAAATGAACCCTGAACACACTTAAATTATGAAATAATCAATATTTGTAATTCAATTAAAATTTCGCGGTTACAACAAAAAGCACAGCCACCTGGTTAAATAACAAACCAATTACCTTACACCATCATTTATTAGAATCGTATGGAACTCACAGATAATTATAACTCTTTGTTAAATAATAAACAAATAATTTGCAATAAAAAATAATGCGACTATAAATTTAGTTATAAACAACCGTAGGTCTCAAGTTGGATCAAACAGCACACAGTGTGCAAAATTTTATTAAAATCGGTTCAGTAGTTTAGGATTCCATCGCGGACAAACAACGTGACACGTAATTTTTATATATTAAGATATATATGGCGAGAGCACTGAATAGTGGTGAAACTAATGTTTACATCGGAGAAAATGGGAGGAACCCTGAAATAAACCAGCCCTGAATCCGATTCCACCAAAACCAAATCACAGAGTCGTCAACTGGGATCCAACAAATGAAGAACGGATGTTAAGCACTTCCGCCACGGAAGAACTTAAACCAAATGCAGCATTGTTATTTTCAATGCCCCCTTATCCGGAAATACCTTGCGATAGGAAGCAGACAATAAAATCCATAATAAGCCAGCCTTCATATATAGGCTATATATATATATATTTTTTTTTTTTGCAAATGCCCCAAGCTGTCTTTCGACATTCCTGGTGTTCTCTCCTGGCATGGCGTACTTGTAACCCACTTCTCAGGTTGGGGCGCCTGGAAGGCGGGATTACGTTGCCCCGTTGATATGAGTGATCATAGTGGTGCGCCAGGAGAGTCCCTAATCCTAAGGTTAATCTAAGATGAATATGAATCATGATGATTGCGATGGCCATATGATTTCGGAGACCGTTTGGGCCTTAAAGTTTTCCTGACATTTGTCTTACAGGTGAGGAAAACCCCCGATAAAAGCCTCATCCAGAAAACTGTCCCGACCGGGGATCGAACCCGAGCCCGCTGCGTGACAAGGCAGCATGCTACCTCGAGACCACAGCGGTGGACAGCCTTCATATATAAATCCCTACAAAAGACATTCAAATATGTATGTTCGGGAAAAACAAAATTCAGAAGACCAAAGCGTTCAATCATGTTATATTATTTCCTTTAATGATGCGTTATAACAACTAAGATTATTAGTGTCGAAATTCAGAAGCAGACCAGAAAGGGCACAAATGTTGCTCGTATATTTGTATTGTTTACGTGTCGTAAATCTAGAGGAGAGCCAAAGTATTTATCCGAAGGAACCGATATTCAAGACTTTTTCCGACCAGTTTGAAATTGTGAAAATATCAACTCAACTGAGATCGACTACAGAGAATAATAAGAAGAAGAGGAGATGAAACTTTTGCTCTAATTTAATGGATAGGCTATTACATGCCAAATTCTAAATAACCTAAAATAGTATTTTAATGTCATTTTTAAAGACAAATTAATACTTATTAATATTTAAACGGTCATTCCACTTCAAAACTACATTAAAGTTGCTATTTAAATCGATGTGAGTGGTTCTTTCGCTATATATAAACAGGTCTAATACATTTGCTAATTGAATCGTATTCCTTTTTTTTAAGTCTACGTATACTTGATGTACTGTACCATTTATATTCCCATCGATTTTCTAAAATCTGTCTTACACTAAGAATCTGTTGTAGACCTGCTTCTTCTAAATCCACATTGATGATCTCCTTGAATGTCATCAATATAAGGAGTAAGTCTGCTTACTAATATATTTCTTAGGATTTTGTACGAAGTTCAAAGTAATGAGATGCCCCTGTAGGTGTTGCAATTAGTTTTATCTCCTTTCTTATAAATTTATACGATAATCGATCTTTCCATTTATCTGCATGAGCTTCTTTCCCCCAAATCATGCTAAGAAACCGGAGTATCTTGTCCATTAATTTTACTCCACCCTGATTTTATCAGTTCTGCTGGGATCTCATATGAACCTGATGCTTTACACATTTTCGATTATCCTATCGTCATTTCAACCTCTAATGCACTTGGTTATGCGACTAGCATTTCTGCTGTCTGTAAATTATCCTCTTCAGTATTCTGTTCTGTATACACATTTAGTAACTGACTAAATTTACTTTTCTATCTATCTAATATGCTCCTAGAATATGCAATCATATCCCCATTTTCATTCTGAATTATGTTTGCTCTAGCCTGAAACCCTTTCTTCTCTATTCTAATTCTCTGATATAATTATCTAATGTTCCTATGTTTTTGCATTCATTTCCAGATTATTAATCTTCTCTCAAATATTCCCTCTTTTTACTCTTTAGTAACGCTGCGGTTTGCCATCTAATATTAGCTCATTGCTCTAAATTTACCTCATTTTGCTCGTGTAACCATTTCATTTCATTAATAAGCATTTAAAGATGATAAATATGTTTCCAGTATTTACGTGACGGAGGGACCTTTGCCCGTTTATCTAAAAATCTCAGCTTATAACTCTTTAGATGAAATAGTTTTTCATTAAATTTATTAAATGTTAATATTAATGATATACATTTCTAATAATATTCATCATCATCCAGGGATTAAACCTGTTGGCTCGTTCCGGTTTCATGAAAGCTAGAATTGTTAAAATTGTTCAGACCATCTTCTGTGTGGGTGTCCAACATTTCTCGTTCCGTGCGGTTTATAATTTAGCAATCATTTTGGAAATCTTCCTTCTGGTATTCTATCAATATGTTCTTTCCAGTCGTTCCTATATTTAATTATTCGGTCTGTAAGTTTGAAAATATTTAGTTCCTTTCTTAGGCCTATATCTTCATTTATTTTCTTATCCAGCAGAGTATATCCTGCTATATTTCTTAAAAATCGAATCTCAGCTGCTTCCAGTCTTTGTTCTTCTCTTTTAGTGATCGTCCAACAATCTGATCCATACATCAATACAGGAACAGCCATTACTTTATAAAATTTAATTTTTGTTTCTTTTCTTGTGTTTTAAGGGTTCTTTTAATAGTGCCACACATTAGATTAAATTTATTTATTTTGTCATTAATATCTTCAATTTGAACATATGATAAATTGAAACCTAGATATTTAAAACTGTTCACCTGCTCTAAAATTTTATTATCAATTACTATTTTTGCTCATAAGGTTGTAGCAGTGGTAATATATACTTACTACACATACAGGTTAATTGTTCACGGAACTTTATTTCTAAACCTGTAAGTAGCTATAAAGTTCTCCTCTCTGAAGTGGACTGTATATTTAGGAGTTTATTTACTGTGACACAAAGGATTAAACATATGAAAATAAGACTATATTTCAACTAGATAATCACATACATTAAGGTTACCACGTGCTCACGTCGTGTTCAGTTCTCTCACAACTCACCACACAGAGCGCACCACAAGACACGACTGCTCTCTACGATCCACACACACACACACACACACACACAGGAACGATGTGCACACAACGCCGCTCAATCCATGAGAAGACTCAGGTTAGCCAACACTGACACATCCCGCTAACCACTCAAGGCAGCTAACCTGAGGCGTCAACATACTCCCCCCTTTGAGAGATCTCACGATTTAACACATCGGTGAATCTCTCAACACAACTGGGTAAGGGGACAAGTTTCACAATGGCTCGTCGAAATAATCCAGTTTTAGTCCTAATGGTGACCACTCGTACCACACCGTCGATCCCAGGGTGAAGCTGTTGGATCACACCAGTTTTCCATACCAGAGGTGGTAAGTTGTCGTCCCGAAGGATCACAAGATCACCGACAGCTGGGCACCATCTTCCGGCAGACATCCATTTCCTCCTTTGCTGAAGCGACTGCAGGTATTGTCTGGACCACTGTTGCCAGAAAGACCTGTAGAGAGCCTGAACTACCTTCCACCTTGCATCGTAGGAAAGGGGACAGTTGGCTATATCAGGAGGAATAGTACTAGTTAATAGTCTACCTACCAGGAAGTGACTTGGAGTTAGGTACATTTCTTCATGGGATTCACTGGGCGTGCAGATAGGTCTAGAATTTAGTACAGACTCGATCTGACACAACAAAGTACACAATTCTTCAAAACTAAGAATAGTTTTACCTATAGTCTTTTTCATAAGGGATTTAACCGATTTTATTCCTGCCTCCCAAAGTCCACCAAAATGGGGACTAGAAGGAGGAATAAATCTCCATTCAATGTTCATATTTGCTATGTTCTCGGTAATAGCATTCGCATGTTTCTTTACAAAATTCAATAACTCGTTATTGGCCCCAACAAAATTTGAACCATTATCACTCAATATGAGACAAGGGCGTCCTCTGCGGGCAACAAATCTATAGAGGGCAGCAATGAAGTCCTTAGTAGTAAGGCTCCTGACAACTTCTAAATGGATAGCCTTAGTTACTAAACATACAAAAAGTGCTATGTAAGCCTTGAATTTCACCTTAGATCTTGGGTTGTCTCCCTTTATTACAATTGGACCTCCGTAGTCCAAACCTACCTTAACAAAGGGAAGACTTTGCTCTACTCTATACTCAGGAAGTTGTCCCATCATCTGACTAGTTCGAGGTGGTTTAACTCTGAAACATTTGTAGCAGGACCTAATTACCCCACGAATAGTATTTCTACCACGAGGTATCCAATAACGGGTGCGCAGTGAACACAGAACTGCTTGAGCACCGGAGTGAAGTAACATCTCATGTTCATGCTTCACTAACAGTTTAGTCACAACATTTTTAGCTGGTAATATGATTGGATGCTTCTCATCAAATGTCAACTGAGAATTCTCAAGACGGCCACCAACTCTGAGAAGTCCATTTTTATCCAGGAATGGGTTAAGTGATCTCAAGTCACTTGAAGAATCTACTTGTTTCTTGGAAGTTAACTCGTGGATTTCCCTCTTGTATTCAACGGCTTGAATGCGATTCACCACCATTAGTTCAGTTTGTTTCAACTCGATTGAAGACAAGGAACCGGAATATAATTTGTCTCTATTACGAGTATTATGGATAAATCTCAGTACATATCCATATACTCGTTTCAGTTTGAGAAATGAAGAGTACTTCTCAAATTCAGGCACTTGTACCTTAGACATCAGTACCCGAATTTGTGTCTTCAATTCTGAGTCCACTCTAGTTGGCGATTCATTGTTGGTCGTTGTACTAGACTCTTTAATTACGCAATGATGCGGTAAGTAGAAAGTACTCTTGTTTCCTTCTAAGGGTGGTGCAAGCTCCATGTGTCCTAGATCGCTGTACTCTCTCATAAATCCGACATAGTGTTCTTTTAATTGAGAATGTTTATCAAGCTTACTCTCAATGTGCTTAAATCTCTTAATAGCAGTATGCTTAGATTCAGCGACCGAAGGAACATCAAGACGTATAGGTAACTTCACAATAAAACGACCAGATTCATCTCTTTGGACGTTTTCAACGAAATGTTGTTCACACGCTTTCTCTTCTGGACTAAGAACAGGGTTTTGCAGTTCGTCTAGCTGCCAGAACCTTTCCAGTTTTTTATCCAGAGAATCAAGTTTCACAAAGTTTACCGAACGAGGATCTACTCTTTTCTTAATACAAAGTTCAGGAAAGGCACCTGAAAATATGTAACCAAACTCTGTTTTGATCAACGTGGGGTATCCCTTCCTTCTCAAAGTCTCAGAACAAACAATATCATGGTACACGTCTGCGCCGAGAAGAAGTTCAATCGTAGCAGGTTTATTAAAGTTTGGATCACTCAACACAATGTTAGACGGAATATTCCAGTTTGAATGATCAATCTCGGTGGCAGGACATTGAGATGTGATATTATCTACGACAGCACAATTCAAGTTCAACCTATAGTTAGACACTCTGGACAACAATTGCACCTTACAAGTAAGACTGACTGGAGAGACATCTGAGTCTCCAATACCTACAATAGGAAGTTTGCACGATTGGGTTGCAAGACCTAACTTGCTCAACAGATTTGTAGTCATAAAAGATAACTGGCTGGCAGAGTCCAGTAACGCTCTAACCTTAACTAACCGCCCTAATTTATCTTTCACATTAACACAGGCAGTGCTAAGAAGTACGTTTGAGCCTAGCCCGGAGGTTATCTTCATAGCAGTGGGAGACACAATAGCTGGATGCTCAACATTAGGCTTTCTTTCAAAATGTATTAGAGTGTTGTGTTTGCGTTGACATTTGGAACAAGGTTTCTCTTTACAAAATCTCGCTGTATGCCCCTTTGAAAAGCAATTATAACACAATCTAATCTGACCAACTAAATGTACTCTTTCATCTACTGTTAATTGGTTGAATTCCTCACAATCTGGTAAATTATGTTTATTTGATTTGCAATTATGGCAATATCTTGATTTGTTGTCATTAGCAATATGGAAAGATTTGACTTTAGGCTTTACATCTGGTTTCTCATTTACTACAATGTTTTTACATTCACTGAGCTCCAAGGTTTGAGCTTTTCTCTCCAAAAATTCCATAAAATCGACTAGACTAGGGATATCCGTAGCACCATGTTTAGCTTCCCACTCTGACCTATGAATACCTTTCATTTTACTCGATATAATTTCCTGCAACATTAGATCTGATAACAGAACATCACTCTGAAGGTTCTCTATGGCATTAATATTGCCCTTTACTTGGTTAAGTACCTTCCTATACTCTGCAGCAGTACCTGTACTACAAGAAGGTAAGCTGAGTAAGCACTTAACATGCTGAGACAATATCATGCGTCTGTTGTCGTACCTTTGCTGAATTAACTTCCAGGCCGTACCAAAATTGCCTTCAGTTATCGCTAAATTACTGAGTAATTGCCTAGGTTCGCCTTCCAGTGACGATAATAAATAATGAAGCCTTTGAACATTATCTAAGTTAGTATTGTTAATTACAAGGGACTCAAAGGTATTCTTGAACGAGAGGTATTCAGTCAATTCTCCTTGGAAACGGGGAATCTGAATAGCCGGTAACTTAAAACTACAACTCGATCTACTAGATGCACGTGGATCATCAAAACCATGACTATTTGTGGGTTTTTGAAGACTTTCTATTAAATCCTGAACCTTGCCACACAACTCATAATATTCATTTTCAAAATCCTCATGATCCCTTGCATGATCCTGACCTGGCTTTGAATCTACTTCAAGCTCTAAGAAATTCTTAACTGCCTCAAACTGTTCCCAAATATCTCCTAGTTTATTTTGTCTAGCTACTAATGTGTTTAGGGAAATGGTTTCACTATTAATATAATTTTCCAAATTAGTAAGGCTTCTTTTAAGAATGCCTCGCTTTTGGATAGCCTTTGTCTCACTTTCAAATGACATTTTGATAAATAACCAATTACCGAACAATATAACACAGCAAATATTTTATAAAATAATTAAAATATATATAAATCACACAAATAATATGGCAATTTGAAATATCATGTCAGCTCGACTCAATACTAATTTAGTCAATTTGTTCTCAAATATCAAGTCTAGGTTTATGGAATGAGGTGGGATATCAACTCTAAGATAGGAGATACAAGCATGCAATAGTTACTTAGCTTTAGGCCTCTACTAAGGTTTCCAATCGACCAGACATCTGTGGTACTCTAGAATGTGCCACCACGCTACTAGAAGGTCACAGCACCGTTGATATCAAAGGATAGCTCACTCTAAGACAATTCACTATCAAAATGATATTTCCTTGCACTGGAACTAGACTTCTCGAAGCTCGAAGTTCTGCAAGGGGGTCGCGGTCCACTAGTTGATCACGGCAACACCACGTGGTAACGCTTTCACTGTTCTTTGTTTAATATAGTTCTTCACGTAAGTAATACCTTTTGTGTCACAATATTACGACTTTTCACAAGGCGACTGTTATATCCGGCCCGGAGGACCAAAAAATATGTAGCAGAGGTAATATATACTTACTACACATACAGGTTAATTGTTCACGGAACTTTATTTCTAAACCTGTAAGTAGTTATAAAGTTCTTCTCTCTGAAGTGGACTGTATATTTAGGAGTTTATTTACTGTGACACAAAGGATTAAACATATGAAAATATGACTATATTTCAACTAGATAATCACATACATTAAGGTTATCACGTGCTCACGTCGTGTTCAGTTCTCTCACAACTCACTCACACAGAGCGCACCACAAGACACGACTGCTCTCTACGAGCCACACACACACACACACAGGAACGATGTGCACACAACGCCGCTCAATCCATGAGAAGACTTAGGTTAGCCAACACTGACACATCCCGCCAACCACTCAAGGCAGCCAACCTGAGGCGTCAACAAAGGTATCATGTCCTTTAAATGCTAAAATTTTAGTTTAATTCTTTGACATTTTAAAATTGTAATTGACACTTATTTTTTTGCAAATTAAAAATAACTCTTTGTTGATCTTCTGAACTGGAAATCACTACTTGATCATCGGAAAATAATATTGTATCCAACACTTTATTATTTATTTTAAAATGTTTATTTAAATTAATCTGCCACTTTAACATAACTTCGTCTAAAAAGAGAAGGTGATAAAGGACACCCTTGTCTGACACCACGATTTATTGTTACCATTTTTTTATGTCTATTACAATTTTATTATTTTATTATTTACATATACATATAAATTTTGTATAGCCATAATGAAATGATGTGGAATGCCTTTATTTGTCATTATATTCCATAATGTATTTCTAATTACCATATCAA
Organism: Diploptera punctata; assembly: GCA_030220185.1. Lineage (NCBI taxonomy): Eukaryota > Metazoa > Arthropoda > Insecta > Blattodea > Blaberidae > Diploptera > Diploptera punctata. Next base: position 479,127 of record JASPKZ010007971.1, on the reverse strand, counting down.
AAACTTTTTCATAGTCTATAAATCCTATATATGTTGGGATGTTAAATTCTATATGCTTTTCAAATAATTGAACCATTGTGAATATACAGTCGGAATAGGATCTTCCCTCTCTGAATCCATTTTGAACATCCAATATGATATTTTCTATAATTATGTTTAATAATACTTTTCACATTTAACCTTCTGAACGCCATGCCCGGCGTGCGCCGGTGAAAGTGTGTGTACAGCTGTACGCCACGCCCGGCAGCTCCGGTTTTCAATCTTATTACTTTAAATATTTTTTTCCCGAAATTTTTACTTCAATAAACTAAAATTATTGTTCGTTCTATGTTTGTACATCCTTTCTTAGCAATACTTTGCACATCCCTTACAGAATAACGGTACAGGCTGGTTGTAAATCGGTTTTCTAAAGGAGGGTGTACATTCATGTTTCAAGGCCCCTTTTTTTTTTTTTTTGCTATGGAATATTGCAATTTCAGGATTTTCTCTTTATTTATTTTATTTTTAGTTGAAAAGATACCTGAGCAAGGGATAGGTCGTGTTGTGAATACAGTGATTCATGTCTCGAAGTTGACGGAAATACAATTCGCGAGTTTATTGTGACAGTTTTATCAGAAGATGAGAGTGACAGTAACAGTTCATCAAATGGTTATTCGTTTGACGAATGTGGTAGTAGTCCTGTTTCTAAGAGAATATTATTACAATCTAAGCCTGTAAATAGTAAAGCAAGTGATGTAGACCTAAATGAACAGAGTGTGACTGACAGTAGTTGGCGTGTCGCGACAAACGGAACACGTGGCATAAAACAGCTGTTTGACTGGAATTGATTCGAACCCAGGACCACAAAAAATGTTCAACAATATTTAATATTATAAGTGTTTAGTGATAATACCATCAAAATTATTCAGTAGAATAAATGTTTTAGTGATAGTGATAACAAATTTCAATAAAGTCACCGTGCTGAATTCGAACCTGGGATCTTTACAAGTGGAAGCAACACCGCCTAACCTTCAAATAAATGTAAAATAGTGAGTTTAAATTAAATTTACCATGGCACATAGATAGTTAAATATACTTTATATAGGTTTATATTATATAGTATGGCATAGTACTTTAAATTTAAAAAACCTGGCACCCACAGCCCAGCTGGCAAAAGGAAAACTCGGCAGTCAAAAGGTTAATGAGGTTAAACTTAATGTGCCATCGTTCATGTTATCGCTATGCAAGAATGTACAGTTATATGAATATTTATGGAATCTGTTTTTAATAACAACGTTAACCGAACATAGAGGAAAAAGGGTCAAATCGATTTAAAAAACAATTTACACCTATCCTTCTCCTGTGTAAATATTCGTAAGCGTAGTTTTATTTTAAAAATTATATTAATTTCTATTTCAATAATATGACATTGGGTATAACATATTTGTGCAAGAGCCCTTTATTTTTTACTTCTATTGCAATTCTATCGATCAGTCAGGACTAGTTGAAACCTCCTTCGGAAGGGAACTAAAGACCTGGTCTCATCTCTAGACTTAGCGTGTAAGAACAGGTCTCTGAGAAAATTTAACACTCTCTCGACTAGATATGAATTACGACGCTAATGATCATAGTTATTAAAGCGCGTCGTTAAATAAAAATGATAACATAATACTAACAGAGCTCATTTGTTTTCTCAACTATGTTTATCCTGATTATAGGCTAAATATTGTAGCTACTTTTGTAGGCATTTCATTTAAACCTCTACCACTTCTGCAGCTCTATTGGTGCTATCTTCTGAAGTGATTATTTCTCTGGATTTTCATCATTTTTTCACAGTAAGATGGGAGCTAATAATAATGTCTATAGTACTCCTGGTTTAGTCTTTTGTATCTTAAACAGTCCCCACCAACATGTTATCCCTACAGGAGTCGTGTATATTTCCTTAGGATTATTCCTACAAATTCCTCTACCTAGCTTATGCCTGGGCACCAATGTATTTCTTAGGTTGTGTTGTCTTTGCTGCCTTGATATTGGCATTGGATTAATGACAACTATGGGTCTAACGAGGTCAGTTATTATGTATCTATTTAATGTCTGGATTATAGTTCCTGTCGTCAGTCCAAGTCATTTACGTAGAAGACCTAATGTGGAGTACGCTGAAAACATTACAGTATTTAATTATATAAATACATGCAGGGACTCCCCGACTGAGTGATCAGCTCACTGCCAGGGACTCCTCCGAGGCAACACAACATTAAGTCCAAACAAACCATTTTCACACACATTCATACTGAACGTGGCTTTTATGGTAATAATGGTTACGATGGCCGGATGATATTTGGTAACGGTTTGGGCCTCAAAGTCTCCCGACATTTGTCTTACGGAATTTCAAATTCAGCAAAATTTGTGTCTGGTCATGGATTGTCAAACAAGTAAGTAGCAAGACTGTTAGTACGATAGACCGTAAATATTGAGATCTTGGGTTCAAATCCAAATACATGGAGAATCACTTCTCTTTAGTTTCATTTTGTTATTCTGTTTTAAATTTACTCATTGTCGTTCTATAAACAAAATTAATCCCCACGACGAGTCAGGTCTACAGGGCTCTAGGTCTGCCAGACAATCGTGACACACTATGAATATATTTGGTTAGCCTGACGACTCCCCTAGCTGTTAGAGACGCTACGAGTTATAGATACCCAAATTCCTCACGATTTTGGAACTGGAGGAAATTACTGGATAAAACTATTCATCTCTAGGGACTCGAATCAGCGCATGTCACGTTATTCTGTATGTATTGTAGAGTGTGTTAATACATTTAAATTTGTTACAATTATTGATATTCATATTCTAATTTTTTCTTTCAATAATTCCGAATCTTTTGAACTTAACTTTTCTTCTTTCTTTAAATCACGTTTGTTGGATGACTTGTTTTAACAAATCAAGAGCATCCTTTTCTCTAGTTAGTTATAAAGTAAGTAATACAATTCCATTTTATAACAATCGTGAAATATCCTGAATAAATCAGATTTAAGGTAAATATTTTTCTACATTTACCTTAAAAAAATTCACACACAACTCAAAGAAAAAAATAGACCGTCCTCAGCCGTTTGAAAACATGATCATCATAACCAGTCTTCAACGAATACAGATTACAGAGCTTAGAAAAAAATAGAATGTGAATAAGGAAAATATTACTTAGAGTAAAATATTCTTCTAATTGTATGCACATTTTATGCACGTTAAAAAATGATCTGCTATTCTAATTTAACTTTTCTAGACATAGACTTGTGATTATGAATATTTAAACAGTCGAAAAATATGCTTAATTTGTTATTTAACTTGATATTGTGTTTTTTTCTATACGTTTGATGAATTTTCTCATAAAAAGAAACAATTTCCATGACAGTACATCTAATATATAAAAATGCATATTTGTTTGTTCGTATTTTATGCGCTACCCCAATTGTGTTTTTTTTAAATGTTCAGGAGATTTCCGTGACGAACATAGGCTATAAGAGAGTTTAATACTCAACCCCTTCATCCTTAAATTCCCTCTTTGTAAAAAAAAATAGTGAAAAGTCCCCTTCTGGACGCTTAAATGCCTTACGCTACCTAGAACATAACAAATACACAAGATTAATGTAGTACACAGAATTGAATATAAAAAAACCGTACAAAATATACCGCGACAGCACGTGCTTATCTTCAACGGATAACTCACAATAACCACTCTTGTCTTTCATTAATGCCAAGATGATTGGGATAAGTAGATTCCCGGGAAAGCGTACTCTGCCATACCGTTTATCCGATTGCTTTTTGCAATATTTTCAGGTTTTTTCCCGGGAAGGTTATAGACTATAAGAGAGTTTTAATATCCAAGCCCTTCAACCTTAAAAAATCACCCTTTGTGGTGAAAAAGTAACAAAAAAGTTGCTCTTTGTACTCTTAAATGGCTTACGTTGCCTGAACCATAACAAATACAACAAAATAATGTACACAGAATTGAATTTCTAAAAAAAATCTACAGAGAAGTCCGCGAAAGCATATGTTTATCTTTTACGGATAACTTACAATAACCATTTTTGTCTTTCATTGAAACCAAGAAGATCGGGATAAGTAAATTTCCCTTGCAAGGAAAGCAGCACAGGGCGCTATTCTTTATGGTTACCTCAAGATAACGATTTTTTTCAGCTCATTTAAGCCAAGTACATCGGGATACGTAGATTCCCGGGCAACGCCGAGTTTTCAGCACGGGGTATCTAAAAAATAATTACAATATGGCTTTATTTATAGTGATTGCTTGAATATATAATTTTTGGAAGATGAAATTTTATTTACTATTTGGATTGTATGAAAGGTAGTTTGGAAATATAATTAATGTATTTATTGATTGTTTTAGGAACAAAATGAAGAGAGCAAGTTTATAATTATATATCCTTTTCTTTACAATTTTCGTCTTTCAGGTAATTTATGTCAAGAAGATCGGAGTAAATAGATTCTTGGACAACGCCGGGTAATTAGCACGGGGTAACTAAAATAATAAAGGTAAATTTTTATAGTTATTTTTCTTTTCGCTTATTCAACGTAAAAACACATAATTTATTAGGGCGCAGCAGCGCACTCCGGGTGTTGGCTAGTATTGTATAAAATTCGTCCGGTTGCTCAGCGAAAACAAGAATGATGACGTAATAACAGTAATGTTACGAAGCAATGCCACGGAATGTGAAATAACATTTTAATTGAATTTAATTATATATTAATATTTCACAGATTAAATACAAAACAGGTTCATGTTTCTACTTATGCAGCTATGATTTGTATTTAGACAAATGCACAAACGCTTTCTACTTCATGTAAATATTGATTACATTTTCAAATACATTTATCGTCGTTTAAACGCTTGTCAATATGTACTGAACATATATTTGGTAAGGAGACTAAGTTAAATTAAAACAGGTACAACTCTCTAATTATGTAATTGTATTTTCCATCCTTCCGCGTAACATTTTGATATTCACTATTATATCTGACCCACTTCATTATTTACACCACATGGCGCATAAGGTTACCAACTTATAACATTTTATCTAGCTGGCGATTACACAGATAGTATAGGATTGACATGTGTTCAGCGGTTATAGCTAGTTTTCTCAACCTGGAGCTACGATTTATTGAAGACATCAAAATTCCTCACGATACTGGATGGGCACAGGCCGGAATTTCATTTTAAAAGTCCCTTTAAGATCTCAAACCAGATCACTTCCCGTAGTTCTGAGTCGAGTAATGACGCATTGAACTGGTGCACATTTTAGAATTTGTATTATTTATTATTATATGGTCCACCACTGTGGTCTCGAGGTAGCGTGCTGCCATGTCACGCAGCGGGCCCGGGTTCGATCCCCGGTCGGGGCAGTTTTTATGGGTGAGGTTTTTATCGGGGATTTTCCTCACGTGTAAGACAAATGTCAGGAAAACGCTAAGGCCCAAACGGTCCCCGAAATTATATGGCTATCATCATCATCCTTATCATTATCATCATCATCCTTCACCGGTGTGGAAAGCAACGGGAAGCTACCACACCTACAATTCCCTAGTAAAGCTACAAGCATAATATGGACATGCAATGATTGCAGTGAAGGACCTGCATTCGGGCAGAATTACTATGGATGGATTATTATATGCACATTTTCGGAATAATTGTTTTCTTCGTCTATTGTATGGTTTATTGAAAAAAAGAACACCAGTTTATCTCATTCTTTCTAGTATCGATCTTATTAATATAGTTATTTCCCTTTAATTTTCTCTACCTTTTGCAAGATATAAGCAGGTGATTTTGTCCTTAGGCTTCAGTATTGTACAGTTCTAAGTTACTTGTTTCCATGAATCAACAACATATTTACGGTCTAATTTGAAATAAAATTAACAAATATTTATTAAACATTCTGAAATCTCTTTAAAAAGATTAAGTAAGAACACAAATGTTTGTATGGAGGTACCTGACTGAAAGCACACGTTACTCACAGCTAGATCATTTAAAGAAATCCACTACCGGACTTGGTACAAGTTAAGGCTCGCACCTTTCTGTACATGACATCAGATGGGATGTGAGCCCCTCCTTACTGCTTTTTTATAAAATTAACATATATCTGTCGTTTAGATATTACTGGATTTTCAGGCCAATGAAACTAAACAAAGTTGTATAAGTATTGATCCCATTGGGTATGACCTCCTGATATATAACACATTACCTCAACAAATTTCCAACGAGCTTCCTTCCATTTTTTGAGCATATTTTCTTGAATACACTCTTCATACGTCGGGTGAAATCTTAATTCAAATTTGAACACACATTTATGCTCACTTCTTTCTTTCATGACCCTATTTTTTTTTTGTATATCACAACATGATTTCATAATGTATGTGTTGAGTGCACGACAGGAACTGTAAGTAGGTACACAGTGAGTGGCCTCGCTGGATCCGTAGTTATAAATTTTCAGGGTCATCATCAAGGATACCATAGAATAACACAACATAAGAAATAGCGAGATGTAAGTTAGAAGACTTTATGAATAAATAATAATTGTGCAGATATATTTACATGGCTTTGATGTTGGAGAGGTTGCTTGCATATTTCAAGACCCAAAATACAAAATCATAAAAATAACCTGCACTTTTATGCGAGGGATCAGATGAGTCGAGGATCCGTATTATTGAACATATGTCATATATACAGACGTCAGAAGTCCCGGCAACTACAATAGAGGAGATAAAATAAATTTAAAAAGTATATGGCATAACCACTGAGTAGTGGTGAAAGTAATAAATAACATTGGAGTAAAAGGGAGAAACCCCAAAAGAAACCAGCCATATTCCGTTCCTCCACAACCAACTCCACATGGAGCACAGAGTCGTGAACTAGGATCCAACAAATGAAGAACTGGTGTTAACTACTTGCGCCACAGGAGCGATTGAACCAGAAGAAGCATTATTATTTTTAACCCCCCTTACACGTAAATACCTTGGGACAGAAACCAGACAAAAACAATCCATCAATACGGGAAGAGAAACTTTGATTATCCAATAACGGAAATTGTGTAAGAGAGATTAAGGTGTAGTATGAACCTAGAGAAGATACAGGAGGGAACATTAAACAGATCTTCCTCCTACAATTTGGGAGTTGAATGTTAGGCCAGCTTTAATAAATACATTCCTCAACTATGCATTTTCGAGACAAACATAATTCAGAAGACAAAAGCTTTCAATCGATTTACTCTTATGATATTATTACTTTTTAATGATGCATTATCACAGCTAAGATATTTGGTGTCAAAATTTAGAACCAGGCGAGAAAGGGCAAACATTTTGCTCAAATGTGTTTATTGTTGAGGTACTTTTACGTGTCGTAAATCTAGGAGAGCGGCCAAAGTCTTTAGTTTCTATCCGAGGGAAGCGATATTCAGGACTTTTTTCGACCAGTTTTGAAACCATGAACACAAGAAGTCAACTAAGATCGACTACAGAGATTAAGAAGAAGAAGAAGAACAAGAATAAGAGATGAAAAGTTTATTCTAATTGAATGGATAGGCTAACATGCCAAACTCTAAATTTTCTAAAATAGTAATTTAATATCGGTTCTTAAAGGAAATATAGTGCTTGTGAATACATAAACGATGATTCCACGTGAAACCTACAATCCATTTTTATTTAAACCGATGTGTGGCTTCCTCTCTATGTACAATTAAGCCAAATTCATTTATTAAAGAAAAATGTATATTTAAAACGATCGTATGAAATGTGTTTAGATGCATAACAGAATTATGTATAACTGTAACGTTTCGAAACAAAGCTAACCGATTGTAAAATTAAAAAAAAATGAATGAAAATATTATTTTAAAAGAGTTTATTAAAATTTTAATATATTACAGTTTATTCGAAACTGCTTATCCATGATAATAGTAATAATAATAATAATAATAATAATAATAATGATAATGATAAATTAAATGGGAAATGCCATTTACAAAACTTATACATTACACGCGAATGTAATGTTCGAAACAAAGTTAAAGCAAACATAAATTTAAATTATTTTATTTAATCTAAAGTCCGGCAGCCCCTTATTTCATTTGGTAAAAAATCCAGTTGCGAGAAGTGGAGTGATGGGATGCCCTATGTTGCTCTATATTAAGCAAGAGTTTATGATGTGATCGTGTGTTTTTATTATGCTTTGTGGAGAGATGCAGGAAAAAGAGAGACTAAATAATTTGGAGTTGAAGTGTGTAGAAGCTTAAATAAGAAAAGTAGACAGTGTGATGTTCTTCTGTCTTTGAGATGGTCCTAACAGGCATTGGTACTTCAGTCGGCTGCCGTCTTGTGTCATTTTATACATATAGACTATCATCTGAGACAGTATACGCATGGCATGGTAGAGTTCCCAAATTAACTTCGTGGAATATACTGTAGCTACCGATATTCGTCAAGATTTTGGTTTTCCACCAGTTTCACAGTGGTCGCAATTCAATTATAGGCTATATTGTATTTCCCATAGGGATTCGAACCTGGGGATGTTCCATATATCTACGTCAGACACGATACCTACATTCTTAATATTCTTCATTAATTAATATATGAACATTTCGGAGAAAATGAACATACTCCATTGTTTGTTTTGTTCGTAAACTACCGATTATCTATTTGTTAAGAATATCCATTTTATTACTGAGCATGTGTGTGACTGACCGATATTTACAATAAATTTTTGCAGTAAAATACTTGCATAAACAATTGGTTGAAATTGGGGGTAATATCTATGTGATATGATAAAGGAAAAGTGTGTGATTAAACTGTAAAAAATTAGAACTTCTGAAGAAAAACAATGTTATTTATTATCTATCAAAGTATGTGTGACTGACTGACATAAATGTCAACTCATCATACAGCTTAACATGTTCATCTAAATCATCCTCTGAAATGTGATTCCTAATTAAATTTTCCAAATACCGTTTGGAGGGCACATTTTATGTTACATTTTAAATCAAAAACGAAACCTAAATCGCAATTAATACCGAAGTTATGACCTAATAATATGTGATATGTGACTTACTGACCTTATTCTGTGACTGACTGACATATCTGAATTTTATTTAGAATTTCAAAATGCAAATATTACAAAAATGTAACAAAATACTATGAAACTGGATAAACAGTTTCGGTAACAGAGATTAATAAAGAACTGCGAACATTTGATCAATTCCACGCAAATTGTTTAATTTAAATTGGCTGTAAAGTAAATATTAATTTAAATCAATAATATAATTTAAACAATGCTGGAACTCATAAAGAAGAGGAAAAGAAATTGGATTGGCCACTGGCTAAGAAGAAACTGCCTGCTGAAGGATGCTCTAGAAGGAATGGTCAACGGAAAGAAAGTTAGAGGCAGAAATAGACATCAGATGATAGACAATATTAAAATAAATGGTTTGTATGGAGATACAAAAAGGAAATCTGAGTTAAGGAAAGAGTGGAGAATGCTGAGTTTGCAGTGAAAGACCTGCTCTTGAGCAGAACACTATGAATGAATGAATATAATTTAATTAACTCGCCTACCATGTACCGTTTTAAATTATATAAAATGAGAAAAATATAAATATTTAATAACAAAGTGCCTTCTCTATTGTAAGATATACCTACTATAATTGTGTATATATATATATATATATATATATATATATATATATATATATATATGAAAAGAAAAATGAATGCTTGAGTCGGGATTTGAACCGGAGTCTCTAAACTCTGTACGTTTAGCGCTCTAACCAACTGAGCTACTCAAGTATTCCAACACATACATTTTTCTTATATATGTAGTATTCTCAATTCACATAAGAGGTAGCGGGAAGTCGATCCAACTGACATATTGTGGCCTACATAACAGTTAATCACATTTTTTGAAGAGAATATTTACCTTGGAGCAGTAACGCTTGTATATTTAGAAGTTATAACTATATTTTTGACATTTGGCAATGAAGGCAAATATGATTTGAAAAGAAAAATGAATGCTTGAGTCGGGATTTGAACCCGAGTCTCTAAACTCTGTGTGTTTAGCGCTCTAACCAACTGAGCTACTCAAGTATTCCAACACAAACTACATTTTTCTTATATATGAAGTATTCTCAATTCACACAAGAGGTAGCGGGAAGTCGTTCCAACTGACATCTAGTGGCCAACATAACAGTTAAGCAAAATTATAAATAGAATATTTACTTTATAGCAGTAACGCTTGTATATTTAGATGTTATAACTATATTTTTGACATATCTTATATATATAAAAATTAATGTTTGTTTGGTTGTATGTTTGTTTGTTTCTTTGTATGTTTGTTTGTATGTTTGTTTGTTTGTTTGTTCGTTCGTACTTTATGCGCGGCCATACCGTTGATCCGATTGTGATCGGGTTTCTTGCAAAATGTTCAGGAGATTACCGGGATGAACATGGGCTATAAGAGAGTTGTGATACTCAACCCCTACACCCATGAAAATCGCCCTTTTTAGTGGGAACCGTGAAAAAATTAGCTCTTTGGACGCTTAAATAGCTTACTCTGCCTAAACCACAACAAATACACAAAATTAATGTACACTGAATTGAATATCTCAAAAAGCTCCATAAAAAAGTCCACAGCAGCATATGTTTATCTCTTACGGATAACTCACAAAAACCATTTTTGTCTTTCACTGATACCAAGAGTCCCTTATCTCTTACGAATAACTCACAATAACCATTTTTTCTTTCATTGATACCAAGAGTCTCGCGCCGTAGCCGTGTGGTTAAGGCAAGAAGTCTTGGCGCAGAAATACGGGACTTACGCTGGTTCGAGTCTCTACGAGGGAAAAAAAAATTCTCATGGAATTTCGGTCAGTATGGGACCGGTGCACAGTGGGTCAGAAATGAAATCTAGCTGGGGAAAAAAAACTGTTTTGACTCAATCTCATCAATTTATCTTTTTTTTCACTCTAATATAATTGTTATATGAGTTATAGGGTACAATTCGAATGTTTATGAAGACAATTAAAACATCGGAAGTTGTCGATGGTTAAGAACTCATGTGGTCTGTATCCAAGTTGCGTTATTAGCGTTGTGTGTTCATCGCATTTGGATGATTTTTTTCTGTGTGTTTGAGTGGGTCTCTGGATGGTTTCGATTCACAATTGGAGTTGGTAGGTGGCGCGGCGATCGGGTTATAGGATTTTTTTTATGTCAGATGCGTAGTCATCTGCATTATCGTTATGTTCCGACATAACTATGTGACGTCATCATTCACACTTCTCGAGCCACAACAGAAGGCTGTAAGAGGTTTTCTTGCGAACTTATTTAATAATATCTAATTATGTCATAATTGCTGAATTTTATGGTAAAAAAGTAACATTTTTATCGTCCGCCCATGACATGAGAATTGAACGTTCGGGCAGGACAACGTCTGCCGGGTACGCTAGTATGTATATGTATATATATATGTAAATTATGTGATGCAGGATTTAATATTTTTGATTTCTAGATATTAAAACATTTGCATAAAGATATTAAAGAATGTACCAAAAGAAGATTTTAGCAATTATTATAAAAGTCTTTGGACTGACAATAGTTATGAAGATACAATTTTCCAAAATAATTATGATGTAGATTCCATAATATTATTGGAAGAATTGAACAATAGTTTAAAGAAATTGAAAAACTGGAAGGCAACTGGCACAGATGGCTTGAATTCTAAATTGTACAAATATGCAGGCAAATAGTTCCATGAAAGACTGTTGTCCTTCTTTAATAATGTATTAAAAAATGCAGATATACCACAAGAATGGAAGACAAGCATTGTTATACCCCTGTGTAAGAAAGGAGACAAGAGAAAAATGGACAACTACAGGGGAATCAGTTTGTTAAACACATGCTACAAAATTTATGCAGACATTTTAAATGGAAAATTGAAAAGTTTCAGCGAAAAATTCCTTATGGAATGTCAAAATGGATTTAGGAAAGGACGATCTTGTATTGATTCAGCATTTTCTGTTAAACTATTGCTTGAAAAAGGAAGAGAATTCAACTTAGAAACACATTTTGCTTTGATAGATTTTGAAAAAGCATTCGACACAGTCAAGAGATCAAAACTCTTCAATGTATTGGAAGACAGAAATATACCAAATTTACTTCTGCAGAACATACAAAAATATTTACAAAGACAACACCATAAAGATTAAATTAAATAACAGATTTTCTGAAGAAGGAATTACAAATCGTGGTGTGAGAGAAGGCTGCCCCCTATCCCCAACACTCTTTGTGATTTATATCAATGAAGTAATATGTTGCTGGAACAAGAAATATAAATTTGGAATAAGAATATGAGAAAATAGAAAATTAAACACCCTGTTATTTGCAGATGACCAAATAATAATAGCTAATTCAGAAGATAATCTACAGAATGGTCTGTATGAACTTAACAAAATTACAGAAGAATATAGATTGAAGAGATCTACAGAAAAAAAATTATGGCATTTCAAGGTGTAAATCCTGTCAGAAGTAAAATTGTACTTGACACTAACATTTTGGAGCAGGTGAATAATTTTACATATGTAGGATACAATATCTCATGTGAAGAAAAGGATGTAAATGCAAAAATATCTAAGTTTTTAAGAATTTTAGGGTTAATAAATTCTATCTTCAACCCACAGTTAGTCCAAAAACATTCGAGATTAAAAGTGTATAAAACACTGGCTCTTCCAACTCTTTTGTATGGTAGCGAAGTATGGACTTTGAAACAAAAGGATATGAAGGGGCATGGGGAAAACGATGAATGTCACAATAAACTCAAACTGAGATAAATTTATTTTAAGGTTTGAAACGCTATAACATTTTTAATATTGTTTACAGTATTTTGAAATAAATATATTATGGAAGGCATTATATTGGGTTATAAATGGTCTAACAATTCTTCCAACAATGTAAACCTCAAGTAAACTTATTTTATATTGTTGTCTCTTAGTACACAACTTACAGGGAAAGAAAGATGAATGTCCATTTTTTGAGCAAAAAGGAGAAAAATAAATGTCCATTTTTCCACAAATAATGCAGAACACTATTATTTATGTCAGAGCAAAGACTATTAACAGACACTTTACAAATTACACAACTATATAAGCAATGCAACATGGTACCAAAATAGTTGGTTGATGATTACTGTGAAATATTCACTTTTTTTTAATTTTTGTGAGTCCTTGCATTTTTTATATGTCTAGTGGTTCATTGTATTAGGGAACGCATAATATTTGATACCTCTTAATATAACAATACACAAGTTAATCTAACAATGTATAGTATCAGGACTCTTCTTTCACGAAACTCTCTACAGAGGAGGAAATTAAGTTTTCTCTTTTATAAAAAATGCAAAAAAAGTTTGTGAAGCACTATTATTAGATTTAAGTAAAAATGAGTCAATTCACAAGTTACAGAAACCTATGAACACAACAATGTTATGAAATACTTTAGTTGACTGGTATTTTGCATCGAAGGTTGTCATAAAACTCATGTGCAGATTTTTAACAGAACTTTTTTTAAATCCTGTAGGTCCTTAAATGTTTCGTGAGAAATAGGTAGTGGTCCATCATAGCTTCTTGGCGGATGCAGAAATTCTCCTTCCTGTAATTGTGTTTCAAAAATTATCTTGCGCTTTAGAAGTGTTATAACACTAGAAGTCCATGCGCCGTTGTACGTCGTTCGATGTGCGGCTAGTTGGGGCTGAGTGTGATCAATCTTACGCTCGCGTATTGGTCTTGTAGGAAATGAACATTCTTTGGTTTAAAGAAGGTATCAAAATGTTTTCCCCAGCTTCTGAACACACTTTGGTCACATTCTTCCACAATAAAAGGGCTTGGTTTGTGTCTTGCAGCTCTGATATGGTCTCTCCAATTGTGCAGGAACTTCTGCTCTATTTCTTTGTTTAACAAGAGCCATGTTCCGATCGCATTCCATGTAGGAATGACCTCTGATCGCATATACTACAGTGATGGTTTTCAAACGCTTTCGAACATGGACAAGATGGTAAAAATATCTTACAGCTGTATAGTTCTTATTCTGTCCACAACAAAAATCACAAAAGAATGTCAAATGTTCAACTTCATCCTGAAGAACATGAAAAATAAATTATACAACATTGACACAACATCATCTGCACCTTTCTCCCCTACAGACTCGTCATAAATGTCGTAAGTGTAAAATACTGACTTACTACTCGAACGAACATGAATATTAAACAAACAAGTAAAATAATAACTGTCGTTTATAATTATACATCATTTTGTACTAACATTGGGCAATTTTAACTTCTTTTGAAAGTCAAAACAGATAGCTTCATGTGAAGTGATTTTCTTAGTTAACAGGCGAACTTGGCGTTTTCTTGAGAAGAAAGATCTTAAGTGGAATTCTTGTTATGTGTTGAGGCCTTTTAACTCTAAATTTACTTTATGAGAATGAATGGCAGTCTCAGTTTCCTGCTTTAATTTATTTGGCCTAACATTGTGTACCACGTCCATCTTTACCAACAGAACCTGTTAGAACTAATTTGGTCTGAATTGTCTGGATATGTCTTGCTGTTACACCTTGAAATGCCATGAAGGCCTTGTAACAAACAGGCACCTCAATCAAATCACTATCTCTAACAACGCGCACTTTATAACTGTAGGAATGTGAGAGCAAATTTTCATTATCCTGGTTCTTTCTTGGTCTTCTTCGCGAAACAAAGTTAACGTTTATGAGTCCTCCAAGTAGCTGTTCTGGGCATCATAATTATCCATGGCATTAAATTTCAATTAAGTTATTTCTATCTCTTGATGTGATAACTTGAAAACATTTCAAACGAGAACAGTGGCAATCTGGTCCGGTCTCGTGAGAACTGCACAATAATATTTTCTTAACGTCACTCATCTTTCCAAGCCTGGGCCTCTTCTTCAGCTGCCTTGTATTATCTCCCACTTTTGTTTCACTCATGATTAATACATATTAACTCCTTCAAAGCTACACATATACTAGAAATAACAGAACTGTGACAATAGTGAAAAGAAAATATTGATATAAAAATGGTGTTCATAAAGTAATATTTCCATTGTTCCTCTACGTTTTCTTTTCAGCCAACATTGTGCCAGTGGATTTTTATACACATCTATTGAGATTTAATGGACTCTCATTGTTTTTCCCCTGAAAAACATGGACATTCATCGTTTTTTCCCTGTATACATTATTTTCAGAGCCTTATAAAACGTAACCCATGTAATTTTTAAACAGGTTTTGCCTTTTAAATGTTACTAGGGAACAGTACAAACACTAAGAATATGAAACCTCAGTTTTGTGATTTTGTGACATTCATCGTTTTTCCCCTGGACCCTTCATATACTGAGACTTAGATCTGCTGAAATGAGATACCTTCGGAGGACTGCAGTATACACACTACTAGATCACAAAAAAATGAAGACATCTTAGAAGAATTACACATGGAACCTTTAGAAAACATAATTTCTGATTATAAATCAAGATGGATGCAACATGTTCATCGAATGGAAGATCACAGGATACCCAAACAAATGTTAAGATATCAACCTGCAGGAAGAAGAAGACCAGGACGTCCACTCAAAAGAATTTTGGATGATGTTTCTCTTGAGACCGAAACAGGTCAACAAATGGCCTAAATTCGTGAATGTACTATGATGATGATGGTGATGATTTCTAGATACACATTCTTAATAAGTTAGTTATTTATCAGTGTGCATGTACTTTCAAAACAAATTATTATAAATCGCAAGCTGTCCAATTGCTGACGTAGTGAATTCTATTTTTAAACAGCATACAAAAAAAAAAAAAATAGCCCGACACAGGTGATTCACTTCATAATATCAATGTATAAGATTTGCTTATGCAGCTATTCACTCTCTTGCATTCGCCACTATGTAACTTGGCCCATTAATAAAAATGTTTCCTGTCACACATGAAGTCTCACGCTGTAACTGAATGGTTTGAGTCAAGATGTCTCATTGAGAACACTCGTTCGAGTCCCCATGAGTGAATACATTTTCTCGTGGAATTTCGGCCACAATGGGACTGGTTCCCGCCCAGAATAAATAAGAATTTGGGCAGCTACAATATTTAGCGGTTGCGGTCGAAAAAAAAACATAACTGCTGGAGTATCCGACATGCAGACCTTATGTCACCCTATATATTAGTTAGATGATTGCCCACATCTGTGATTGATATACATGGATTATTTTATTCTTTTTTATTTAAGAGCCCCACCACCATCCACCTGGGTTTCCTCGGGCTTAATGCCCATATCCCCAGGTCTGCTCTTGTCCCTATTTATTATCTAGCGTGATTTCTTTATTTAATTCATTATACTTTTACAGAGTGCGACTAGTTGAAACTTAATCTAAGGTGTTTACAGTTATATTACATTATGGTTTCTTAATCTAATTTTGTTTCTTATACAATATAATGATAATATACATAAGATGGAATTAATAATCTTATATCTACTTAACCTAAATTTAATATTACAATTTATCAAGTACACATATTGATATATTCTAACTTATAATTCTACTTATTCAATCGTTGATTTGCTCGTCTCCTCTTCTCTTCTTCAGCACGTGTGCTTAGAGCTTTTTGGGTATACTCCGCAATCAACTTGTAGTTATCTTTCTGCATCCAGAACCACAAAGGGGGAGGCCAGGCCTCGTTGCTGACGTGCACGGATATTTCTAGTTGTCTTCTGATAGCCGGGGGCTTGGCACAGCGGTATATCATGTGGTGCACCTCTGCGATCTGAAGTTGCATAGAGGGGAGTCGACAAGTCCTCTCTCGTGCAGTTTGCCTCTAAAATGTTCATGTCCTGAGACCAATTGAGTAATCGTGTGTGACGGCCTTATCCATGACATTTTCATGCGAGTTTTCACGTTTGGCAGGAATTCGTATGTTGTTCTGCCATGTATTTCGTTGTGCCAGCGCTGTTGCCATCTTTCTTGGAGATGGTCTTCAAGCATTCTTTTTGTGGCTTCTCGCCCCTCGGGCTCTTCGTACATGTCTGGTGTAAGGATAAGGTCGTCAATGACATCAGGTTTATTGCGACTCAGGCAGTATAGGTGTATCCGTTTTTCCAGATACATATAAATTGGTAGGACACCCGCTATTACTGGCAACGCTGCTATGGACGTAGTTCTATAGGCTTTACAGACACGAATAAGGACATGTCTCTGGGCCGAGATAAGAGTTCTCCTATGTCTCTAGTTTAGGTTTCTAGCCCATCCGTGGGCGGCATATGCGCAGATCTTTTGGAATAGGGCTTTCTATAGTGTAATGAAATTGATGGCACTGAAACCCCAGCTCTCTCCGCCTAATGTTGCCATGGCGTTGAAAAGGTTCTTCGCGGTCTGTGTAACATTCGTTAAATGCCGGTCAGTTTTTAACTTCGTTTGTAGCGTTACCCCAAGATACTTTAGTTCCCGTTTGATATAATGTTGTTATTATGTAGCCTGATCGTCGGAGCCCTGCGCTCGTTGAGGTTTCCCTTTAAGAGCATTCCTGTGGTTTTGTTTTTCGATAGGGTTAACTTATGTTTATCAGCCCAATTTTGTATTAAATTCATAGTTTCTTGCCCTCTCTCTTCTATCCGTCTTCTGGACTCTCCTCGTATCACAACAACCAGGTCGTCTGCGTAGGCGATCAGCTGTCCGTACGGGAGGGTTTCCAGGATCAGCAGAAGTTCATCAAGGACAAGATTTCAGAGGCAGGGGCCGAGAACAGATCCCTGGGGGCATCCCAGTTGAACTTCTTTTCTAACAATGTGTTCGTTGTCGATCAGGTTAACTGCAATCTTTGATGGTTGCGTATACGTTCTTGGGGCAGTTTCTTCTTTTTAATGCACGTAGAATGCTAGGTCACCATAGTCTGTCGAAAGCTCCTTCGAAGTCGACGAAGATTCCTATGGCGATCTTTTCTTCTGTTTTGTGCACTGTGTCGAAGAGTTTGGTTGTGGCATCTTTTGTCCCACAGCCTGGTTTGAATCCGTATTGGTAATTCGAAGCCTGCAATTGTAGGGTTCTTGCATTTGCTTTCGAAGAACCTTTTCATATATCTTACCCAGTACTGGTAACAGGCAGATTGGTCTATACGATCTGTGATCTGTTGGATCTCTTTCACCCATTTTCAATAGAATTTTTATCTGACCATGTTTCCAGGCGTTTGGGAAAATGCCATGTTTGAAGCAGGCATTGTAGATGTGGAGGAGGTTATGTTTTAGGATGTTCCAACCTTGTTTGATCATTTCTGCGCATATGTTGTCAACACCTGGGGATTTGCGGTTCTTTACGCTATATTTGATTATCTCCAGATCTATTATGTCTATATCTCCTGCATCTGGTGTTTCAGGAGGGGTTCTTGCATATTCCCTTGTGGCCGCCTGTTCTTCTGTGTCCAAATCTTGAAGGTCGTCACCAATTAGTTCATCCATTAGATGGGTGGCTGTTTCAACCCTAGATTTGGTGTAGCCATCTGGATATGTTATGGCCGTTAGGACTTGATTGGGGTGCAGTTTGTTTGATAGGAATTTGTATGCAAGGCCCCAGGTGTTTTCTGTAGCTTGGCGTGTTAAATATTCATGCCAGTTTCCTTCTTTGTAGCTTTAATAGCATTTGTGTATATGCGCCTAATTGTTCTGTAAGCTTACAGGGGCATTACCCGCAGCTTGCATTGCTTTTTGCATTTTTGCGATGTAAGGGAAGATGTCCTGTTTGTTTTTTATGTCTTATATTGTAGTGATTTGTTCTGCTAGGATGGTTTTGAATTGTTCCCAGTTAGCTCTATTTGTGTTATATTTGGATGTATTTGGTGTCTGTGCGTGTTGAGTTCTACCTCAAATTCTATTACAACATGACTGGCAGTGGTGATGTTACGGCGTGTCTTCCACTCTTGCAACCGGCATGCAACCCGAGGGGACGCTAGGGTCACATCAATGTGGGACCTTCCTGTTCCGTGGAAGTATGTAGGTCCAAGATTGCCGTCGTTCATGATATCAAGATTCATTTCAGCAGCGAAGTCTTCCATTTTTCTTCCATTGTCGTCCGTATTAGGCGCACCCCATAGACTTGACTTAGAGTTGCAGTCCATGCCTATTATAGTACAGATTGTTCTTAATTCTTCTATGAACTGATCCACTGGGATGAATGTGAGATCAGCAGCCAAGGGCTTTTTAGGCCTTTCGCGCCATTCAATTTTTCTTTTATAACACACGAACTTATGAATATGTTGCGCTGATTGTTGATTGGCAGTCGTGCGTATTCTATAACAGACGGGTCCAACGCTTTACTCTTTGTGATCGCGGTGAATCCGTGATAGCAGCAAGATATTCAAATTGCTTTCTAAAAAATTATTTCCTTCTTCTGTATCATTTTGTGACTCCTCCTGAAGAGTTATTTGGTTGGTTTTACAGTTGAAAGTACATAATTCTGCACAATTTTGTATCTTCTTTCCCGATTTTTCATACATCCATGCAATCCTTTTTACTTGGCGGCCAACCACATCTATAGCCCACTTTCCATGGTACGATTCAAAGAAGTTCCATTTTATACAAACATCCAAATATTCAAGTAAGCAGTGTCACATTGCTAAATGTATAGGACTATTTATATTAGCTGCTACTCCAACTAAAATTTTTTATCACCTCAAGTTTTGTAAGAAATCCCTTTAGTTCAGAAAACACTTTTCTATAGCAACTTGCTACGTGTCACTACTCCTGGCACTATAGCAAAGTATTTCTTCTCAACTTCTCTGTCACCTTCCATCTAAACTAGGCAAAAACAATTATATCGAGATATGCTAATTTTTCCAATGAACCGCCTGGATCTCATTTTGTTCATTGCGAGTATAATTTTCTGAGAAATCAACAAGTATGGCTGCTTCGTTTACTGCACCTTCTCTTCAATATATTTAAATGCTTCCGTTGACTGTCTTTAGCTCATATTGGCACAGAAAACGGGTCAGTTATTATTTTATGGAGCAACTGAGCCGAAGCCAACCAGATTTCCTAAACCATATTTACGTTAAATCCTCAGCAGAGTGCAGCAAGTAACTGAGTGCGCCAAGCATATTATCATTATAAATGAGAGGACAAAAGTCAGTCAGTCACGGGACTCTAGTAGGAAAAGTAATGACTATACAAGAATATGTCATCAATACATTTTTGGTTACTTGTGTACCGATAACGTAGAATCCAAAAGGAAATTTTAATCCATCAATTATTAAGTTGTGTACAGTAATTTTATACATTTTCCGTGACTGACTGACCATAGCTTACAGTTAACAATTATAGGACACATTTCAGGTATATAGGACATTAGAATGCAATTAATATTATTACATTTACGACTAGGGAGGATTAAAGTATGGTTTAGCAAAAGAGTTTGTGAAATAAAACGAATTAATACGTCCTAATAATTAAACGACAAATAGGTAAAATGTTGCGTGTTTCTACAGGTTTGGTATATGACAAGTTCTACCACTAATATTAGATTAAAATAATACATAGCCTATTTGAAACATTATCTTATAGAATCAGAAATTTTGATCCTTAAAGATATATAATAAAGTAAAGTGATCCCACAACAGGCCCGGAGGCCCTTGGGGTAGTAGGAGGTTAAGGCTCCCACTTTTTCTAGACAATCGGCACTTTATGTCAGCCGGGTTGTCAGCCCTGCGGGCCTCCTTTACCCCCAGAACAAGCGTCTGGTACTCATTTCCGTTAGAGGCTGAATCGACCCCAGGGCCATAGTGTCGCCAGAGGGTTTGGGTCAGTTTAAAAATCCTGACCCCAACGAGACTTGAACCCTCGACCCTCTGGTTTGTAGCTCAGTGCCTTAACCACTACGCTACGGCGTGCCCCTAAAGATATATATTACGTCAACAAAATTATTCCCGCGTTATGAATTTCAAATTTTCACCTCGGTATAACATTTTCATGGAATCGCTCTACTATTTAAATCGGTTACTACCCAGCAATAGTTTTCCAAATTAATGTCAGGGTCAGATGACAGGAACCGCACATTAAATAGATACATTGTGCCTGACTCGTTGCACTACTATTTGTAAGATTCATGTTCTGTGATCAATTATAAAAAAAACTCAAGAAAAGGAGCACATACACAGAGGGAGGAATTATTATTTACTTAAAAACAAATCCAAGAAAATTTTGAGATCCAGAGGGATTGATGTTGGTGGGATAGTTGTGTATCCGAAGAACTCAAATTCGTGGCAGGTTTCCATTAGCGGAAAAACCTTGTGCGAGAAACAAAAAAAAGTATCCAGAATAGTTATTATTAATCGGCATCGTAAAGAAAATACCTATGGCCAGGATAATAACGTTCCAAAATATCCCCAGCCAGGTGTCGAACTCGTGAATCCTCAAACCACAGGCAACCACTGGCGCATTCAAATTGACTAGTGCGAACTGGAAGAAAGAAGTAAAGTGAAGATAAGAAGAATTGGATGTTTTTTTGTTTAATTAAATATACATTACAAGCCGAATATCACGTTACCTAAAAATATAAATTTATGCCACCTTTTTCTGCTCATGATTATCAGGATGCCACTACAAAACTAAGTGATATTTGTTATTTAAATCGATATGCGAGCTTTTCCCTTGATGCAATTAGCCCTAATGTACTTATTTAAACATGTATATTTCATAAAACGTTTAAATAAAATGCGCCTTGTAGCGTAGCGATAACAAGAATGGTGACGTATTACTATAATGTTACGAAGCAACGCCACTGCATGCGAAGTTCAAAATGAGCTCATTTAAAATGAGTAATTCATAAAATATTGATATTTTTCTGTTTCAGTTCAAATATGTTTCATATATCAGTTTATAAAAATGGACTACGCATCATTTATCAGGTAAATAATAAATATGATTTGAAATACCAGATTTACAAACATTAAAACTGATGTTAATATAACATGATATGAAAGTTAATTCATAAACATACGACACATTTAACTCCATACTTTTACATAATTACGGACAGCTATTGTTAATCTATATTTAAATAAGTCACTCCGTTGTTTAACGCTCAGCGTTGCGTCTATGTTACGTCTAGTAAGATAATGGAAACTGAAAATGAAATAGTAATTTATAATTTTATATTCCTCCGATTTGTTTGTGAATAGACAGTTATTTTATTTTTGCGTTATGTTCAAATCTTTATCTTAAAACAAAAAAAAATATCTCGGAAATCGAATGTTCACTTTTTGTGCCAACGTTTTACAGAACATCACGAAATCTCTAAATAATAATGAGTATGTAAGAGCATACACTTTTTTAGTTAACGGGTAAATCACACATAATTCCAAGTTACTTCTTGGCTAATTATTTTGAAGGAAAACGAGTGATCGCGTAAAAAGAGAGGATCTTTTAGAAGAAGATAAATGTTCTCAAATTGTACGCAAGAAATAGTATCACAGGATAATTATTTTAGTGATAAAAGATAGTACGTTAATGGGCTGGAGTAGAACAAATTTAATTGGGAACGACTGTGGGGATATGGTTTCAGATTCTAGTAATATATTAAGTAGATGGAAGAAATTATTTAATCAAGTACTAAGAGTATATGCAGAACAGGATATTGTAAAGGATGATTTAGAGACAGCATAAATATTAATTATCTCTAGTGATTCAAATAGCGATAGAAAACATAAGACATATGAAGCATCCGGTTCACATGATATCACAGCAGAACTAATATAATTAGGTGAAAAAAAAATTATGGAAAATATATAACGGATGTATTTCAAATTATGGAAAAAAAATCTCTTCAAGTAAATAAAAAAAATATATTATCGTACCAATGTACAAGAAAGAAGAGTAGACTGATTGCAACAACTAACGGGATATCTCATTATTTTCAACTTCTTACCAAACAATAACAAATATATAACAATCCACACTAAGTCCCTGTTTTCACAACTTAATAAAGTGATCGGCAATGTGGACATAAAATGAATGAGTCAAAATTGGTCGTATTTTTTAGCATTAGACAAAGTTTTAGAAAACAAATGGGAATATATCGATAACGTACGTCAACTATAAGTTAACTTCTAAAATGATACATCACCGGTACTATTCAATTACTAGGGAGAAGTTATATAGTTTCCAGTTGGACTTCGGAAATCCTAAAATGTTATACTTAAACGAATGTGTCTCAATGGAGCACAGGTACAATTGTGCTGGTAGGCAAACAGTATTCACATATATTTGAAATTTACAATGTGCTAAAGCAAGGCGATGCACTTTCTCTTCTACTATTAAATTTTGTACTAGAGTATGCAGTGAAAACTTTAAGAAAGCGTATAGATCGATGGTATTAATAAGCTGTTGGTATTCACTGATGATGTAGAATTGTAGGGCGATAGGGAGGAGAAACTAAGGTAGAACACGAGTATTCT
This sequence comes from Diploptera punctata, assembly GCA_030220185.1. Lineage (NCBI taxonomy): Eukaryota > Metazoa > Arthropoda > Insecta > Blattodea > Blaberidae > Diploptera > Diploptera punctata. The sequence goes on along the minus strand of JASPKZ010007971.1, from coordinate 455,616 downwards.
GTTGTGTAACACAAAGTTATTAGGAATGAAATACACATCAAAAGCACCAAATATCTTATCTGATATAGACGTATAATAATAATTGGAAACGGACAGTAAATGAAAACTAAGGGAAATTTTGAATACGTTGTAGACTTCAGATACCTATATTCAATTACAAAAACGGAATGAGGTACAGGTAGAAATAAAAATATAGACCATATTAACACCATGCCAGGAGAGAACGAAATGACAACTTGGTGGCATTGAATTAAAGAAAAAAAGCTTGCAGGAACTCTTGACATTCCGAATTCGCTCAAACAAATACTTAAGTGAACATATATAAAACTGTTATTCTTCCAGTTATTTGGATGCATAACATGGACTCTTATTTTAAGGTAAGAGATAAGATTATGAATAATTGAGAGCAATGCTCATAGGAAAATTTTGCACCGAAACGAGACCAGCAGACAAGTGAAAGGAGAAGACTTCATGAGCTAGGTCTATATGGTATTCATAGGAAACCAGATGTGATAAGGAATTTTAAATTTCGTACACTTTTATAAGCAGAACATGTGGAATAAATTGGCAATACAATAGACTCGACCCAGACGACTAGATAGGGAAGTCTGTTTTTTTACTAGCTTGCTATCTAGTAAGAGGAGAAGGGAAGCGGACTAGCTCCGACGCGGGAACCTCAAAGGCTTCAGGAACGGAAGACGAATATTGTTCTCAACGATAAAGAAGGCGGAAGAGGAAACCTGCAAGACAAGGGGTAGATGGGACTCCAAAGCTTTGGTTAGCAACTCGTCTAGGACAAGGAAGTTCCGAAATAAATGCCCGATCCACTAGGGAATGTGGTTGTGCGTCTGGGCTGGTAACCCGACCATGTAAAAAATTTCCAAACTCAGCTCGCTTACATTGTTCAGCCGGACGACTTAAACAGAAAACGGATAAACGATTAGGGATTAGCGATAGAACGGACCATTTAAAAATATTAAATGTTTTAATGTATGCTGACCATGTGCTTATTATTCAAGAAAATGAAAATAATTTGCAGTACTCTTTACATCAATTAAATCAGTTATGCCAAGAATATAATTTAAAAAATCAAAGGAAAAGACGAAAATAATGGCATTTTGGGGAAGTGAACATATAAGATCAAAAATCAAAATAGACAAATCTCTGGAACGAGTAACAGATTTTAATTATTTAGGTTGTAATTTTACTATAAACACAAAAACTGAACGAGACTTCAATGTGAAACTGTCAATATTTCAAATGATATGCGGAACTATACATAAAACATTAAATAACAAAAGAAGAAGATATACTAGATTGAAGTTTTACAAAACATTGGCAGTTCCTGCATTACTTTATGGGAGTGAAACTTGATAAAGACCAGAACATTACAAAGCAAAATACAAAGTGTAGAAATGAACTTCCTTAGAAGAAAACAAGGCTGCACAAGAATGGATCGGTTAAAGAATGAAGATATAAGAACAGAGTTAAATATGTATCCATTAAATGATAAAATCAAAGGACATAGAAAAAAATAGTTTAGACATGTAGAAAGAATTAACATAACAAGATCACCAAACGCAGCATTTAACTACAAGCCAAGAGGTTCAAGGAATGTAGGAAGGCCAGTGAAAAGATGGACATAACAACTGTGAGGCGGAACAGGCATTTTGCCTAGCCCGTGAAGTGAAGAAGAAGAATGAAATAGACTCCTTTTAGTAAAACCAAAGGGAAATCGTCCGGTAAGTAGGCCAAGACTGAGGTGAGAGAATAACATAAACTACGATTTGGGGGAAGTGGCGGTTCCTTGGCGTACGTGGGTATACGACCAACTCTCATCTCTGGAGTCTCGCGATTGAATCTCCGATACTTCATGTACGTCTCATGGTGGAAGTTACCAAGTTTAATCAGGTTTTTGTAGTGGTTTTTCCCATTTTCTACTGTCAAAATTTCATTACATTATTTCTCCATACTCATCTCATCCATTTCGTTTAATTTCGTTCATCTGCCACTGTGATAGGGCGCGAAGCACGTAGTCCGGCACTTTATCGTCCATATGCATCTGTAAATATAGGGTATCACCTCATCTTAACCTTCGACCCGACTCGATGTTGGCCATGAGTTGATGATATTATTATTATTATTATTATTATTATTATTATTATTTTAGTAGTAGTAGTAGTAGTAGTAGTAGTAGTAGTAGTAATAGTTGTTGTTGTAGTAATTATATATTTATTATCCACGGCTGTGGTCTCGCCTTGTCACGCAGCGGGCCCGGGTTCTATTCCAGGTTGGGACAGGCTCCTGGGTGAGTTTTTTCGGGATTTTTCCTCACCTATAAGACAAATGTCAGGAAACTTAGGGCTCAACGGTCCCCGAAAAGCATCCGGCCATCATCATCAATCTTATCATCATCATCACCATCCTTCACCGGTGTGGAAAGCAACGGGAAGCTACCACACCTATAATTCCCTAGTAAAGCTGCAAAGCATAGCATGAAAATGCTATGATTGCAGTGAAAGACCTGCCCTCGGGCAAAATTACTATGGATGGATGGATATATTTATTTGTGGAAAGTATATTATTATAGCCTGTCCAGAGGCACACCCATCACTGGACTACTTCGCAACCAATTGTAAGGAAAATATGTTGCTTTCAAGTCTCTAAACAATTTAAGCCATATGATCGTAACGGGCTACAAGGTCTAATACATGGAATGAAGATGATGTTGATGATGAAATTACACAGGTGATTATTCGAAAACAGTAGATCAGGATTGAGATAAATGGAGAGCTTATATCCGTGCGGCCATAAACCTACGGATTCGATAGTGCCAGTGAGTTAGTTAATTATAAAATTATTCCACAAAAGTACTTTGAAAATTTTAGGATGGGAAGGCGAAACAAGAATTGTAGACAACCGTGATGGCCGGGTTTTGAGCCCAGCTTCATTACATGAATATAGGCCTACATCTGATACTCATTTTGTTCAGAGCTGAATCGATCCAGGGAAATAATGACAAATTTAAGTTTAGTCAAGTTTTAAAAGTTCTTAATCCTTCTAGAATTGAAAATGTGATCTTCAGATTTTTAGTATTGGCTTAATCTACTTTGCAATTCCTACTTTTTTCAACATGTTCTATTACATTTCTCATATTGCAGCTGATATTCTTACTGATTGTATTTAAATAAATGTGTTTATTATATTTTTACTTTAATATGTGTGATCCATTCTTTAAATATTTTTCCCGACAGGTGGTGCCACTGCAATCCCCGGGTGGTGTATGTCAAGTAAAAGTACCTATAAGGTGAGAGGTTAAACTGCGTCACATGAAATGGAATTGTGACCGTATTAGTGAACTTATATTCTTATTACTAAAATGTCGCTTCAAATAAGAGTACATTATAATGGGATTTAGTTCGTGCTGTATCAGATAAATATAAAGAAAAACTCCATGGCGTGAGAGGCCTAGGAGGCTCTTGCTTACCAACCGGCTGCTGGCCTCAAATGGCGATCAACCAACCCGTGTAGGGATGACATGTGTTCAGTAAATCCGATCCCCCAGTTATTAGAGCTGTTTTCCTTAACCTGGAGCCGCTACTTATTGTAGCTAACTAAATGCCTGACAATGCTGAGTGGGCACTAGTCCCTTACTGGCCGAACTTTCCATGAGATTTCTTCTCCCATGGCAGCGCAAGTCCTGTAGTTTTTCGCCAAGGCATCTTGCCTTAACCACTCCGCTACGGCACGGGACGTATCAGCTGATGTTAAAGTTAATGTATTTAGGCTTGCTGTTCGCTGCAGTAGTTAGTTCAGCAAATGATAAAATGTCTGCCTAAATTGGACTTGATCTCAAGACCTCCTGCTTCACGCTGCCCTCTAACAATTCGTGTTAGTTAGACAATCAAGGAGCAAACACAAATATGTTTGTATTTGAAATCCCCGTGTGACCATATTAGTGAACTTGTGTTCACATTACAACAGGGTCGCTACTACTAGGAGCACATTATGATGCCATTTATTCCATGTCATGTCAGCTAATTGCAAATTTGATATTGTATCCTCGCTGTTCGCATGAGATTGTTAATAGAAATAAAACAAAATAGTAAAATGATTTTTCTACACGGGGACTTGAACAGAAAATCTCCAGCTTTACGGGTTCTCGCATTAACCAGTTGTGCTACTTATGCATTTAAGAAACAGACGCAAATCTGGAGATGTTGGGTTACGATATTGGTTTAGGGAGATTTTTTGTTTTGTTTTCAATCGTATTGAATATTGCATGCAAACAACAAGCCTGAATACATTAATTTCAATATAGTATTTATAAATATTTGATACTGGCACGGATTATATCCCATTACAATGTATTCTCAATAGAAACATCTTATTATAATGTGAATAGAATTTTGTTAATACGGTTACACGGGGATATTGAATACAAAACGATCTCAGTCTGCTTCTGGATGCCTAAGTAGCACAACTCGTTAGTGCATCAGTTTGTAAAGCTAGAGATAACGGATTTATATCTATTTTTAGGCAGAAAATATATATTTAGTTGTATTAGCTATTGCATGACACGAACAAGTATGAATACATTAATTTCAATGTAACATCCATAACATGGTATGAAATATGTTCCATCATAACAGAAGCGACCTGTAATAAGTTTAGTAATCGGGTTACACAGGAATTTCAAACAGCACGAGATTTGTGTCAACTCATGAATTTTCTTTGTAGCGCCAGCTCGTAAAGCAATACATCTTAGTTACTAATTCTTATTTACGCAGATTAAAAAATACATTAGTTATTATATGAAAACAAAACACGTGAATATATTAATTTAAATATCATGTCTATAATTAGCACGGAGTAAACACCATTATAATATATTTTTAACAGAAGGAAACCAGATGTACAGTGAACGGTAGTGTTATACGCACATTTCAAATAGAGAATTGTGTGTGTGTTTGCTCCTAAATTTTTTTAGTAGCACAAATGATTGGAGCACAAGTGCATATACCTGTGAATCTAAGATTCAAATCTCGATTAAGGGACAGAAAATACTTTCAACTCGTATTAAAAATTGCATTGCAACAGCAAAACTTAGTACATTAATGTTATCCGATATGATGTTCGGACATTAAAGCTTCCTGACATTTGTCCCGATAAAAACCTCACACAGAAAACTGTCCGGACCGGGGATCGAACCAGGGCCCGCTGCGTGACAAGGCACTATTCGATATAAACATGTGGATTGCTGTTTAGTCTGGTGTTTGAACAACATGGGATGTCTGACCTGTAGTTATGGTAAATCTGGTTTAGTTCTTCGGGTCTTGGAACGCGAGAAACCCCACTAATACGAGTATCTTGTCATGGATTTTCTACAGCTACAATTTATTCGGATTACTATTAGATCAATAATTGAATTGTTTTCCCCCACTGACTTACATCTGAGTAAGCCCATTTATTTCTTGTATTGTTTTGATGTTGGATCTGGGACTCTGATAACTAATGATCTAGCGTGGCCAGTCACATTATACCTATTAAATGTACGGTTCACATTTTTTTTTCGCCAAGGACACAGATTTTAAAGTTCTCCTGTGCTTAATGATGGAAATAAGAGGGTTAAGAAAACTAAAACGAAGAATGATCGGCATTCATCATTTGTTTAGGAAAAAGTACCAGTTGAAACCAAAATATGGTCAATGTATTCAGTATACTGAAACAATTAGCTAGAGACGAATTGCATAATATGTTACAATTCCGATGGTCGAAGGATCGATTTCGGATGTGGTCAATATTTTCACCATCTGCCTAAACATTCATGCGGAACCCATGAACTGAGGTCGACTCAGCCTCTAATATTAATGAGTAGCAGATATATGTTCTTGATGTGATTACATAGGTGTGACGAGACATACAGTATATATCTGCCTAAAGAAGTGCGAGTCAAGGGTCTCCTGATGTCCGTAATAGCATCACGTTACAGCTTTTAAAACCAAACATCATACGTGTATATATATATATATATATATATATATATATATATACATACACACACACACACACACACAGTTTGCCAAATATATCTCGAGAAACAAAATTACTGACTTATTTACGCATTTTTTCAAGTTTGTTTCGTATATTTGTTTATAAAATTTAATTTATCTGTTAAGATTTACCGTATACATGACCTAAATTATATTTAGTTATTGATTGAATCATGTATCTCAGAAATCTAAAATTTCGCAGTATGAGAACTAACTTCTGTCATACATTAACATAGAAAACGTACGGAATTTTAAGTTGAAATTCATATAAATAAAATTGATTCTAGATTGACTGCATATGGGTTATGCATTTACTCATGGAATTTGAGAAATTCTTTATATTTTGACTTTTCAAAACCCTTATCTGTCTGGGCATTAACAAAATTAATTACACTGTGTGTATGTATATATATCTTAGGATTTCCGCGTCACGGATTCAAGTTCGGCTTCTGTCCACTAATTCAGATGTTTCGGCATGATGCCACATGCCAATATCAAGGAATCGAGTCACAAGTTTAGGTCATATATAATGAAACGTGTTGAGTTTTCACCCATCCAAGGTTAACATCTTATGTAGTTGAGAGGGAGGGAGAGAGAAGTAACTAGAAGAAGAACTAACAACGAATTTACAAGAGCTCAGCTGCTATGGTCAGCGGAGCGAAACCCGGAGACTTCAGAAGTCGGGAAAAAATGTTTCTCCGAGGATTCAACTTCCTACCTTCTACCCTGTTGGTACCTAACCTAAAAAGGCATTAGGCCTTATCCCGTCTGTTCCAGGCTCGGCGCCTAAGCCACTCCCTACCTGCGTTTCACTTCCTTTAACCCTTAAAGAATCCTCCAACATGAGAAGATTTTAGAGAGCCACGAAGGGAAAACTCAACGAGATCCTGATCTTATGAAATACTCCTATCGCAAGGCGCACGCATCTTGCACTCAGGGAAGATTAATCAACGACCACCGGTTGCCGGTAAAGTTGAGTCCCACCTTATCGTCTCCTGGCCTCCGGAAACCTCGCCATCCAATGATGGAGGCTCAAGTCGATCAGCTCGCAACCCTTCCAACCGAATCCCTCTTCCCTGCTGGTACGTCGGGAGTATACCGTCATATAGGCAACTGCGAATAGGGAATTCATAAAAACTGAGCTTCACGCATTCATTTGCGAAAAAACGGGGCTCGGAACAAGGGTCAGGTTGAATTCAATTTCAGTCTTCAAAACGTATCATGAGTTGCTGCAGCAGCGTAAAATCCCCTATTGCGAGGGTGACAGGATAAGACGGATTGCCATGCACAAGTTCGTCGTTAATGACATAGACTCCTGCGTGGATCCGACCGAGATCCAGGACGACTTTAAGGGTCTCGGGTTCCGGTCTTGAAGATTGTCAATAAGACTTCGGGCAAGACCGAGAATCCGTTGCCTATGTATGTGGTTATCCTGGCGGAAGGGCCTAATGTCAGCGAGTTGGTGAACTTACGCCGTCTCTATCACTACAAGGTTAAAATAGAACCGTACAGGCGTATAAAAGCCACAAATCGCCCAGAGCGTAAACAGAAGGTAATTCAAGCCAGTCCTAATACCATTGAAGAGGCAGTTCCAGTACAGCTTACTCCTGCTGCCTCACTTAATAGCTCAGGCCTAATAGAGCCTATCACTCTACAGTCTGCGGCTTCCCCAAATCTAGCTGCTGTCAAAAGCACTAGAAAAAATGAGAAAAGCAACGGGCCAAGGAAGACCCAGGAAATAAAGGCCTCGCACACCGAGGACCTATGTGCGCCCAAGCCGACACATAAAACTAAAGATGCATCCACTAGCACTCAAAGTGCTATAAAAGCGATAAATGGAAGGAGTAAGAGGATCCAAACTTTTGAAACCTCAAAATATTTATCAATTAAATCATTGACAAGATAGTTGAAAAACTAAAAATCCATCGCAGTTCAATGGTATCCATGATTGATCTGAATTATGATGAACGCACTTTCTTAATTGAGTGCATTTAATAAAATAGATCGTGAATTAACTTACCTTCAACACAAAAGGTGATTCCGCCGGCTAATTCGCTACAGTACCTAAGAAGCTGATCATTTCGACTTTTATATTTTTATATTAATTTATTTCTTACAAATTATTTTTTATTATATTTCACTAAATTCCAGCCAGTCCGCTAATGTTTTCGGTGGATTCCCTTAGCGCTAAGACAAATGTCGGAGTGACCCCTATAATCCACCAGTAAACTATAACTTCCTAAAATATTTCCAAAATACAACATTTCGCAACAGATCACCTTAACCTGAAAGGAACTGTTTCTGGTTTGGCTAGCAGTCCTCCTGGTCTTGTCCCTTCGGGGATTGGCGACGGCCGTGGCGGTGCGGCTTTCCTCTTGGCAACTTACAACATCAACTTAGAACATCAATTTTGACGAAAGTTACAAAGCTTGCTAATGTCCGACCACTGGATCTTTGCTTCCTAATCCACGGCTAGTTGCGATCGGCGGCAGGAATATCACTCAAACATCGACGAAAAATATACCAATGTACTGAAGAGGGCATAATAAGACACTAAAACAGCCGAAAGGGGCCACGGGCCCTGCCTGCACTTTAATTCGCTCGGCTGCCGAGTGTGCACCCAGTGTACGCTCGGCCGGTCGTGGGAGAACGTGTAAGGGTACATAAAAGGTGGTCCTGCTCTTCCAACTCTTAGTCTAGTCTAGTCATCATTATCATCATCAACTTGGAACAAAACAAGTGCGGTCCAATGGTATTCCTTTTGGGAGATTGAAGGGATCAATACTCCCGCAGGTTCCAAGGCTAGGCCTTTTAGCTCCGCTAATTTACAATTTGTGTCCGAAATATTGGTAAAAGTGTGCAGTTATGTGGGGTTGAGCAGCGTATGTTGGTAAAATTCTGTTATTTGGAGCGGCGAGCAGCGTGGGTATTAATTTAAAGTCCCAAGGAAGATTGTCAGTCCTCGTGTGGTGATGGTGTTATGATGTTTCTGAGCTACCAGTGCTGTGTTTGTGTAATTGTTGTGTTTACGTTGTATTTGGTTTCGGTTCTATTCTTTGATGATTGCTGGAGTGTTTGTAAACAGGTTCCTTTTAGGATGGCGAAGAAATGAAATCCTTCTTAGTAATCATAGACACAATCCCTTCCGTACGGCTATAGTTCATAGGGATTGGGTGTTTTAGCTAGAATTTACTATTTAATTCGTGGAGGAAAGTGATACAACTCCCAATTCAGTCTAGTCTAGTCTAGTCTATCTACAAAAACATAAGATTAAAATTGAATTTCACTCGGAAAACAAAATCTCCAACTTATTCAGGTGTATACCCCTAGAATCACAAGGCATCTACGAGATCCCTTACACCTCATGTGAACAAACATATGTAGGACGTACCAACAGACGAATTTCCTGCCGAATTCAAGAACATAAGGCTGCAATAAATCATCAAAACCTACTTCAACTCAGGTGGAACATATGAAACAGGAGGGGTCATAAGATCAACCTCACAGGAACTAGAACTTTGGCTAAAGTAGATAAGTGAAGATCAGAAATCTACAGAGAAGCAATAGAGACTGAGAAAAGGCCACATTCTATGAACACCCGAGATGATGCCCAAAGATTACCATCTACATGGAAAACTGCTCTCGCTGCCCACCATGACATACCCAGAACAGCGTGGAAGATATGAAGAAAACCACGGTTGGGCAACATGGAGTGTGGTCGACGATTGGATGGGTGTATAGCTTCCGAAACGGACAGCAGTGAAAACTGAAGGTGTTTAACTACATAAGATCTAAATCTTGGATGGATGTACGGCTTCGGAAACGGACCATAGTGAGAAATCTGTTTAATTATATAAGACCTAAATCTTGGATGTATGTATGGCTTGTCAAAAGGACCACAGTTAAAACTCAACGTGTTTGATTATATAGGACCCAAACCTGTGACTCAAACTGATCATTCCTTGATAATGGCATGTGGGATCAGGCTGAACTTGAATCCATGACCCGGGAAACCCAAGAAAACTTTCATAATGATACTTATATCCGCGAAAATCTGCAATACAACTATATATATATATATATATATATATATATATATATATCGATGTTATAATTAAATTTTGGCAATAAGCAATGCAGGTCTAATATGACATGAAGAGAAAAATGAACGTCAGAACCGTCATATTAGCGCTGCATTGCTTAATGTCAACATTTAATTATAAGTTGGAAATAAAAAGCATCGTTGCTATGAAGTAAAAATTCTTTTTAATTTGCTTAATTGTTTTATTGTAGCCAGTAGAGGACAGTGAGACCGAGTTCCTCTTACCTATCATGATAGGGGATATATATAAAGGAAAAATAAATGTTAGTCCTAGGAGTCTGGATAGCGTAAGCAGTAGCGCACTGATGTATCAATTCAGAGGTTCTGGGTTCAGGCGTTCATTTGTCTCATGATTATACTGTATACTTTGTCTACAGATGAACATATATAATTTAGGAAGCTACAATAAATAGAGGCCACAACGACTTGTGGACTCCACAGGCTGACTACATACACTGTATTGAATATCACCTACATCAGTGAAATGGCACACGTAGGCAACGGCTTTGTACGCCTAGGACCTTGAAGGCCTGTTGATAGGCCATGGATTTCAATATACTTCTAAAGACCAGGGAGGCTTAATTTTAATGTAGAATAAAAACATATTTTCTAAATGAATATAAAAGAGAATGTTGAGATTTTAGAGTTAAATTTGTTATAATGACCAATAAGTGTAGGTTTAAAATATGCTGCATATATATATATATATATATATATATATATACTGCATAATGTGATATCCATCCATCCACAGTAATTCTACCCGATGGCAGGTTCTTCACTGCAATCATCGCATTTTCATGCTATGTTTGCAGCTTTACTAGGGAATTGTAGGTAGGGTAGCTTCCCGTTGGTTTCCACACCGGTGAAGGATGATGATGATGATGATGATGATGATGATGATAATGATAAGGATGATGATGGTGATGATGGCCTTATGATTTCGGGGACCGTTTGGACCTTAAAGTTTTCCTTATATTTGTCTTAGAGGTGAGGAAAAACCCCGATAAAAACCTCACTCAGAAAAACTGCCCCTACCGGGGATCGATCCCGGGCCCGCAGCGTGACAAGGCAGCACGCTACCTTGAGACCACAGCGGTGGACTAATGTGATATAATATACTAAAATTTAAACGAAGATAAATATTGTGTTTTAAATTTACCTGTTGGAGGAAGCGTTGTACGTCTGCCTACAACTTTGAAGCTGTTTATATTTTGACAGATGAAACTGAAATATTAATATTTTGTTAATTTCAATCAGAGTAATATTTTCTATCTTACGTTCAGTGGCGTTGCTCCGTGATGTTACAATGTTGTTAAGTCATAATTAATTTTGTTGCTAGGCATCAAGGATAATTTTTTTACAAACTTTTCAAGATAAATATATTTATTTAATAAACATATTAGGAATAATATAACGTAAGGTCCAAAACTCATATGAATTTAAGTAGCAAATTATACTTATAATAATTATAGTACGTTATATTTATAAAATTACAGTACAACTCAAGCCGTTGAGGATGGAACAACGATCCCGGAAGGCCTTCTAGTAAATTTCAGCATTACTAATTTAAATGTATTTTATCGTAAAGGACGACTGTGACTTCAGGTACTTTTTTATCGTTTTAACTAGCAAATTATATCCACGTTTCTCGTGAATTCTCATTTTCAATTATTCATAACCATTGTTTTAAGATTAATTAAACATTTTTGATAACTTGATATTGGGCATGTAACGTGCATACAATATGAGACAATCATACTCATTGTTTTTCTTGCAGCAGGGAAGTAGCACGAGTGTCTCTACAGGGCGTGTTTTTAGATTAAGCTTCTTTCTGGATTCTACTGGTGTGAAGGACAAGGAATTCGATGATCAGTAACAATGAGTTGTGTAACTAATTAAAAAGAGTTTATTTTGTTAGCCTCTTATGAACAACACAATATTCACAACAAATTAATAATACTATAATACAGGAGCAACAGGCTCCTCTGAATACTTGTAATATGATAAACTAGCCACACTATGTGTGTGTGCATGAGTTACTAACCACGCTGTATGTGTGTGTGTGTATGAGTTACTAACCACACTGTGTTAACAATAATATTTCTAGGCATTTTTAATATTAATTTTCCAAGGAAGTTTGAATTGGCTCAAGTATTCCTTTTAACGAAAATTATTGTTTTGCAAATTTGAACATATTCAACACGTCAATCAAATTTATACTTTTATGATAAAAATTAGTTTCGCTTCGCTAGGTACATGTACCTGCCAACCCTTGAGTTACCGTTAACCACTGTATAACAAAAGCTTTTGTGCGGTCCCAAATAATAAACAAATTAATTCTAGGAATAACCCCGCTTCATAATGCCTCTTGGATCCAAAAACATAAAATTGAGAATAATTTTTTCTTTTGATTCAACGTCGACTTTCTGACCATTCTTTGAAAACATGGTACATACAACTTGCAATACACTTAACACATTTTGTTTACAATCTTTCACAATTCTTAATGTTTATAAACCCTTATACTTACAGTAGTATCCTCTTCTGCATATAAATTTTTCTTTTGCACTTTACTTTCTTTTAAAACTCACGTATTACCGTTTATTCCAACATATTATTTTACACTTTATTCAATTACTGTATCATTAGACACTTGAAAACATACATTCTGTGCTAGTTCGTATCCAATCGAGCACTTTTATCCCAATTCTTTAGAAGGACGTAGTGTTTGAAGGTGGAATACGCCCAGGCTTTGTTTCAATCATTCATATGACCTATTTTGAATGTGTGCGTGCCAAATTTCTCTATAACTATTTCCTGGCCTTTCCACAATGGATCCTGAAGTCGAGATTTGGCCGCGTGTGTCATTGGAATGATTTCTATTCGACATGCTCCCAGGTCCTTGAGAATTGTAATAAGAATTACGATTGTTTGTGCTAGCATAATTATCGTAATTGTGGTCACTTCTCCGATCATTTCTAGACTCTGTGTCGTGATAAGGCATATACCTATTTTCTACAATTCTACTATTTACTAAGGTCCTATGCTGTACATTAGCATCCCCGCCTATACTACACATATTTATTTGCTTATTTGCATTATTATTTGGGCCGTCTGTATTGAATTTGTCTACTCTGGTTATAGTTCCAGTTTTCTTTTCTTTTGTTATACTTCTCGTTCGTAGAATTGTATCTATTATCCCTGGAATTGTAATTATCCTTGACGTAGCTACCTGCCTCTTCGTCCACTCTCAAGTTCTTACTAGGGTGTTTATCTATACCAAATTTCTTCCCATCGGCACCATTTCCTTCTGCTCCTCTATAATTTACCCCCGTCTTTACATATATAGGTTCCAAAGTTTGTAGTAACTCTAGCATATGAGTTATGTCACTTATTCTTAAAACTACTAGGCTTGGTTTTATTGATACTGGGTAATGATTTATCGCCATCTGTATTAACTCAGCCGATAACAGTTTTGCCTTTTTCGCTAGCGTCAGGAAAATACCCGGAGAATGTAACGCCGTTATCTCCTGTGAATATACCATTGCGCAATTCATTACGAATTCTCATCTGCCGTTCTGCATTAAAACATTTGTTGCGGAACGCGCGTTTAAAGGTTTCATACGCTGTGTCACTTGTAAGGGTCACCTCTACCCAACTAAGCTCATGATTTACCAGACACCTACGGATTACATACATATAATGGTGAGTCGGGATCATTTTAATTTTCAAATAATTATCCAACTATTCTAAAAATTGTACAGGGTTATCATTTTTTTGGGGTCATACTTGCGATATGGTATATCCAACAGATACGATTGGAACTGGGGCATCGTGTGACTTCTACATATGCCTACACTTCTTTCTGCTACATCACTAGTGGATTGAACTGCTGGACTTAATATTCGCATATTCTCAGGGGTTAAGTCGGCTGGTTCGTTCCTAACCTCTGTATTGTCCGAGCACGAAAATTCCAAGTTATTTGGCTCAATTGTTAAATTGTTCTGGAATCGTATTTAATTTTTTTTAGACCTTGTACCTGTCCCATTACGTCTCCAAAACTCGATAATTTTTTATTTACCAGTTCATTATTTCCCTCCCCGATTCTCTTTACCTCTTTAATGTGATTAGTTACCGTTATTTCGGATTCTTTTTGGTTATTTTCTAATGACTTTATTTTATTTTCTTGATATTTTATTTTGTTTGTCAATTCTTCTCGCATTTTTTTTAAATTTCTTCCGTTCATTCCCTACACTCCTTAGCCAATACAACATGGACAGTTTCGTTTTCGTCTTTTAATTTATGAACTGTCGTACTGAGGTTCTGAACTACATTATCAACTGTGACTAATTTCTCGGTCATGTTGTATACAACTATGTTTAATTTCTCGCTCGTTATCTTGTTGTTTTGCTCCATTTCGGTCCTTACTGACTCAGTCGATCCAATTAATTCATCTTTCAATTACTTATTTGCCGTTTGTATTACTTGTATCAGATATTCAAAATTTATCTGGGAACTATTTTGCATTGGCGATTCTCGAGTTTCATTAATATTACTCGGGACATTTTCACTACTTTCTTGGGTCACCGATATGGAGCTTCCACAATGAACCTCATTTATACTTACATCAGTTGTAATTAGAGATTTCATACTGCCCTATCCTTGCGCGAACTCATTATTTAAATTAATATTTTCCATATTGCTAACTTTTGACATTTGGCTAATCAACTTTTTTATGATTTCTGAGTATCATTTACTTTTTTAAATAACTATTTGATAAATTCTTATCACTTCAATTTAATTTATATATTATAAATTACTTATTTAATTTCATTCATGCTCGTATTCAGTTAGGGAGTTCACTATCTTAATTATTCTTATTATGAATCAACTTAAATACTAACACGAGTAATTATCAAATTCCCAAGAAAATAACAATTCTTATTTATCATATTATATAACATTTCATAAGGGAAGAATGCAAAACTAACTTTACCCCTGGCTCGTAACACATTTAAAACAGCAAAACTTTCACGTATGGAATTACATATTTCGTTTAAAGATATATATTATCTTTCTGTATTAAATCACATATATATTATTACCCTTCACTTGTTAGTTCATTATGTTAATCTTCATTTATTTTATTTTATTTTTGACTTACGCGTCCGATGATTTCTTCAGAGTTGCCGTCTTCTGCCGATCGGATCTGCCTCAGGTTCCATTCACTGATTCTTCTAGCTCAGCGTCTGCAGCTGATTCTTGTTTCTTTCTCGAACTTTTCACCTTTCACCCCACTGAATCTGGCGTCGTGTTGATCACTGTCACCTGGTTTTCTCGATCACTCTGTTACTGATTTATTTTTGTCTATCACCCGGTGATTAATCTATTGTTCCAGCCACACCGTTGGTTGCGTCATTTGCAGCAGGGAAGTAGCATATTTGAAAGAGAGTTTGTTTTGTGAAACAACACGTATTCACAATGAATTAATAATGAACAAATCTAGACTTCCCTAGTATATTTACGAACGATAGATTGGTTCACAATTTTAGGTAGTATTATGGGAGCAACAGGCTCCTCTGAATACTTGTAATATGATAAACTAGCCACACTCTGTGTGTGTATATGGGAGCTACTAACCACACTCTATGTGTGTGTGTATGAGTTACTAACCACACTCTATGTGTGTGTATATATGAGTTGCTAACCACACTGTGTTAACAATAAATTTTCTTGGCCTTTTATATTAATTTTCCAAGAATGTTTTAAATTGGCTCAAGTATTCCTTTTAACAAAATTTATTGTTTTGCAAATTTGAACATATTCAACACGTCAATCAAATTTATACTTTTATGATAAACATTAGATTCGCTTCGCTAGGTACATGTACCTGCCAACCCTTGAGTTACCGTTAAGCACTGTATAACAAAAGCTTATTGTGTGGTTACAAATAATAACCAAGTTAATTCTAGGAATTACCCAGCTTCATTCTTTCCCTTCACCTCCTCCTTATTATTGTTACACTTGTGGGCGATATTGATGGATTAATGTTTACATGCTAGAGTCTCTTACCTAGGTCCTCATATTCAAATCTTCTCATGTTCTATTGATCTTTCAGGTTGTAAAATTCTAAATATGTGTTCTTTCTTAACGAAATTAACGTGCGGGTCCCCGTCTAAGTTTACGGTACGTAAAATAACTTCGGATTGTAAATATTATAATTTATTAGCCAGTTTTAATTGCGACATTTATAAACTTAGATGTTAATAATGATGATGATGATAATAATAATAATAATTTATTTATTCTGGCAGAGTTAAGGCCATAACGCCTTCTCTTCCAATCAACCACCACAAATACAAATAAATATTTGACAAATATAGATATACACTATACTAATTATAAACAGTTAAAGATACATTAAATGTAGCAATGTAAATTTCATGTACAAACAACATTTTATACGACAATAACAATAATAATACATACGATAATACTAATATGATACTGATAATAATAATATAATCATGATGATAATAATGATGATAATAACTATTATTATAATACTAGTATGAATATGATAAATTATTCGAGAAACACCAATTAATATATATACCATACACTGGCTAATGATGAAGTCGAGATTACAGCAAATATAAATTTAGATTTATTTTAAAAGTTGCCAATGTCCGGCAGCCCCTCATTTCTAATGGTAGGGAATTCAAGTTGCGAGAAGTGAAGATAGTATATGACATGGAGTGATGTGATGTCTTATGTTGCGGTATATTAAGCAAGAGACTATGTTGTGATCTTGTGTTTAAATTATGGTTTCCGGCTAGATACTGGAAACGAGATGATAAATAATTGGGAATCGAGGTATGTAGGATCTTAAATAAGAGAATTAGACAATGCGATTTTCTTCTCTCTTTTAGATGTAGCCAAGACAATTCGTGGAAAAATGGAGAAATGTGATCGTATTTTCAAACATTAAATACTAATCTGATACACATATTATGGACACGCTGCAGTTTGTCCGACAATCCGTCACTTATGTTAGTTACTAGAACGTCACAATAGTCAAAATGTGGCATCACTACGGTTTGAGTTAAAATTCTTTTAAGAGCTGTAGGAAGAAAATTTTTGAGACGCTTTAGGGAATGCATTATGGAGATCTTTTTAGATGTTTGTTTTACTTGGACATGCCAATTTAAATTTGAATCTAAGTAAAGTCCCAAGTTTTTAACGACGTCGGTATAAGGAATTTGTTCGTTATCTAATATGACAGCCGGCATATTGTCATTGTTTATGGAGTGTAATAGTTTTGGATGTCCGATAATTATTGCTCGCGTTTTGTTTACATTTAGTTTTAGCCCATATTTTCTGGACCATAAAGATATATGTCCGAGGTCAGTGTTTACTTTGTCAATATATTCGTTAATTTCGTCAGGGCCTAAAGTGTGTGTAAATTTGTAAGTCGTCGGCGTAAAGATCATGCTTGCTAGTGTTGTAGTTTCTTGGTCACATCATTAATATAAATTGAGAAGAGAAGAGGAGCGAGGACGCCGCCTTGAGGTACCCCTTTCCTCACCAAGTGCCAGGACGAAATGCGATTATTAACAGAAACTGATTGCAGACGATTTAGTGAGGTAAGATCTAAACCAATCAAGGCAGTTCCGACAGATGTAGTGTCTTAAGTCTCGCTAGCATTAAGTCTATATCTACTGTGTCAAAGGCTTTGCTGTAGTCGAGTAGGACTATTGCGGTGAGTTTGCTTTTGTCCATTGAGTCTCTTATGTCCTCTACAATGTCAAGTAGTGAAGTGGTTCTATGATGTCCTGTTCTAAAACCAGACTGATGCTCATCAAGTAAGTCGTGTGACTGTGAGTGTATTATGTGTTCCAGTGCTTTAGATAAGCAGGGAAGAATACTAATTGGTCTATAATCATCGAGTGTAGTGGCAGTGTTTGATTGCAGAGTCTGGGATAGGTCCCGGTCATTATAGAGGCATTAAAATGTGGGTTATTGTCGGGAGAATAATGCCAATTATTTTTTGCAGGGGGTTATTGTTATATTGTCTATTCCTTGTGCTTTAGATATAATGCGTAATACTGCTCTTTTGGCGTCATCAGGTGAGATATAGGAAAAAAAAAAGAATTTTTCTCTGGTGGGTTGGGAATATGGCACTAGTTCATCTATTGCCTTTTGTTTGTGTTGTGAGTTGTCAGTAGAGAGGCGGGTGAAATGGTCATTCAACTCATCTAGTGGTAGGTCAGCTGTTTCTACCTGTAGTTTATTTTGACAGAGGCCTATTGATTTTAAATTTTTCCACACGTCAGATTAGGTGGACATGGATTGTGTATTAATACTATGGGCATATTTTAGTTTCGCATTTCTATCAGTCTGATTGAGTTTATTCCTCAGATGTTTGTATGTCTGTAAGTCTGTCAGTTCTTTATTCCTCCTGTATTCCCTGTATGCTGCGTCTCTCTGTCATAAGCAAGCGGATATTATCAGACATCCAGGGTGCAGGTGGTCTGTTTATACGTCTAGTCTTGATAGGTGCGTGTTTGTCGTACAATTGTAAAATCATGTCATTAAAATGTTCAACTTTCTCGTCTACAGTCCTAAGTGTCCATATGTTGTTCCAAGGTAGTTTTGTAGCGTCATCAGTTAATTTATCATTATTTATATACAGAGCATTCATAAATAGTAATAATGACATAAAACAGAATGAATCTTTGATATATTTCCAACACAAATATTTGAGTGTTTTTTATGATTTAAATCCTTCGCCAAATTGGAAAATAGTTTTTTTTTAAGATTTTCCTCTGTATGACGGTTACCTGTTTTGACCGCATTAGGCTTGTGGTTATGTTCCATGCCTCTGGTCGTTCGGTTCGCGGGTTCAAGGCCGGCCGGGGTCGATTGATTTTTAGTATGGAGGAATAAACCAAGTAGCGAGTCCCCCGGAAGGGAATTTAAGCCGTGAATCCCAAATCTGAATATTTCTAGACTTATGGAAGAAGCATAAGCCTGAATAAAGAGGACTCACAGATCTCCATCATTCTAGTAACAACTTAACTTCGTTACCTAATTGATGTGTCGTTGGGTCGGTATGTTGACATCATTCATGACATATGTAGGGAAATAAGCATATCTAAGGTAACATGGTCTAGTATCCCCTAATAAAGGAGTGGCTAATGGCCATCATTGGGCTGTTACCACATTGAAGAATGACGGTTACCTTCTTTATGAATAACGTGTTCTCCTAGCACCATGTATCCTGTTGGGATGTCAAAATCTCTTTTTCCGACATTTGTGCTTTCTGATATATTTGATTACTTACTTGCCTTGTGTCTCGCCCATGACGTGTCCTGCAAGAGGAGACTGAGAATAGTTTTCCTGGGTGTAAACTGAATGCAGACAGAAAATATATTATTATTATTATTATTATTAGTATCATTAGTATTATTATTACCAGATGCTCCAGTCGTCATTGGTATACCAGAGGTAAGCATACTCTCCTCTGGTACAAAAGTTCACTGTTTCAAACTGTTCTGAGATTTGTGAATTTTAGAGACTTGAAAAATTCTGATTATGGGTTACTCCGGAAGAAAACCGAAGACATTGATTACTTGTCTTGCTTTACGGCACTTAAAAGTAACTTCATCATAAAAATCCGAACCCCGATAATAATTCATTAGGACCTACCTCAGTCAGATTTTAAATGTTAAATCTTAAAGAGCTTCGTTAAAGCCAAAGTAACATCACATACAACGATCTATACACACTAAAGTAGCTGAGTTTTTGTAGGATTTTGTACAGGGAGTAGCCTAAAACTCCACTCCTGACTTAAGGACGTTTCTTGGAATTTCTTTCTTAGATATTTTACCATCTTTACTCCAAAGGAGGTATGCCTATCTATTCCACTACCTCTCCCTTTCAAAAGTCAAACTATCTCTTCCCCCATTTATGATATAAAACACTGTCTTTTGAATCCTACTTAATCTGTTTTTCGCCAAAATTATTTCCAAAATGAGGTCTTATCAATAACTCTAGAACTTCTAGATTAGCCCTGGGGTCTTCAAACACGCAAACACCTTCGCCAACAACAAAGTCATGCACTATTTAATACGCACTAATACTTGTTAGGATCGTATTTAATTAAATATTTACTTCTGAAGAGGCCTATGTGCCCACCATGGTATCTTTACCTTGTCGTGGTGGAGTGGCTTGCGTGCTTAAATGATCCCGAGTGCTATGTCGGCGGTAGCATTGCTGCCAATATGGTTATCCATGCCGGACTGGTCGAAGGTGATAAGCCAGACGAAAATAGTACCTTGGTCTAAAGAGTGATGACCCGTAAAATACAACCGTCAAAAATGCGGACATATGTTCCACTCGGGTAAATTTTTCCTGGGGTCAAATAGTCCCCCAATCGGTTCTCCGGGCGGGGACTACATCAGGGAACTCATGTCAAAGGCTCAAACACAGGGACATGTTCCTAGCAACATGGAATGTTAGGACTTTACACAATAGCGGGACACTAGAGATATTAATTCGGGAATTAGAAAAATCGTTCTTGGATATAGTCGCTTTACAGGAAGTTAGGTGGCTAGGAGAAGGTAGTCAGGAATCAGGAAGCTTTGCATTATATTACGGGGGTGCAGAAAAACCTGAACTTGGAACGGGTTTTTTAGTCAGAAGGAAGATCCTGTCCGCTATCCGAGATATTAAGTTTGTCAATGATAGGATAATCATACATAATTCTAAAGGGTAAACGACATAATTTTATAATCGTAAATGTATATGCTCCCACAGAAGATATAGATGACAAGATCAAGGATGAGTTCTATGAAGAATTAGAATACGTATTGAAAAACGTGGGGCGAGAAGATATATGCAAACCAACAATAGGCAAATGCAGTCTTCATGAAGATAGTGACAATGGGGTTAGTTTAGTCACCTTTGCCACATCAAACAAACTCATTGTTAAGAGCACAACATTTCAGCATAAGGATATTCATAAATACACCTGGAAGTCTTCAGAGTGGGTACAGTTTGGATAACTTCTGTTTACCTTGCATAAAGATAATGAATTCCAGTATATGTAAATGTCACAAATTAAATTGGATGAATCAGAACACACATATACCAAGTCCTAACTAACTCACTTGCACGATCGAACCTGTACGTTCATGGCCGCACAGACATAAGCTCTCCATACATCCCTATCCTGAGCTAATGTTTTTCAATCATCCCCTCTATAATCTAATTCCCTCAAATCGTGGTTAATGTTATCCTCCCACACACATCCGCAGCAGGTTTTTCAAGTTCACATTGGTGAGACGAGATCTATGTTTACCCTTGATGAACTATATCTTACTGAAAGTCATTTCACAAACATACGTTGATCCAAAAAGACAAAGAATTTTATATGCATACGACACCAAGTTTTCGAACTGTTTTTCTGGAACTGTATTCCAAAACTCTAAAATTGAATTCGTTTTTCGTTTCTCTTGAAAAATACCTTTCAGCTCTGAATCCCGCTGGAGATCAATAAGTTCATTTTTTAGATTTCTAATCTCAGGACCAAAAATTGACAACCCACTTACATCTGTTGTCGTTATTGACCAGGGATTTTCAACTAATCGAAATGGGTTTCGAAACTTTCTAAACTCATTCAATCTCGCGCTGAAATCATGGTGTAGTACAGTGAGCAATTCTATGAAGGGTTGCAAGTTTATTTTTTCCTCTGAATATTCTTCAATAAGATGTTGGAAACATGGGAAACTAGTGAAATCATTATTACTAAGTTCTTCTGTATACATTTTAAGTTTCTTCTAAAGAAAAAATTACACTTGTGAGCTGAGTAATAAGTTTATTTGTACCTTGCATTTTAATTTGGACACCATTCAGTATTCCTGTTATGTCAGCCAGGAAGCCAACTTTTAACCACCATGAAGAAGAGTCTAGATCAGGGTATTCTTTATCTCGTTCACTTAAAAAGAGTTTTTTTCATGGCGAAGATTAAAAAATCGTTCCTAAACTCTTCCTTTACTCATGTCTTGGCTTGCCAAGCACGATGGCCGATTGCAACAAGACCGAAATGGCATAGGACCAACCAAACGCACTTCCTTCTGCGTATTGGGAAGAGTCTGTTATACGATTTGATGCTTATATTGAGAAGAAGCAACATGAATTGGCTGATAATGACACTTGCAAAAGTAAATTAGTGGTGCTCTACTGCTCAATATAAACTATCTAACAACTTTCAAAGACTTCGAAAAACCCACATTGTACATGATTTAACAATTGAATCTCTAAAAAAAACTTTATACAATGAAGAAAACAGAAGTAAAAGACGCTTCCCAGTACATCCAGTATCTGCGTATTTGCACCAAGCAGTAAAAAAGGTATTGTTATTGAAAACAAACAGCCTATTTCATCACAGGAGAAGAGAACTTTCCTGCAATAGTAAATAGTTCCCAGCAAAGGCAAGAAACGAATAAAGAAAATCCCCAAAGCACTCCAAAAGTGTCAAATAAGAAAGAAAAATCAAAACCAGATCAAAAAGACACAGGTAATAAGAGGAAAAATGATCAAACTGGGAAAAATCCCAAAATTAAAGAGCAAAGTTCTACGCCTCCTAGTATTGAAACGGCCACCAGATTCTCTCTTTTGGCAGATAACAACATCGTCGATGAAGTAGAAGGAACTGCGATTGGTCCCAGAACCAGAACTTATGGAGATTACTCAAACTGTATCAAAACCCAGCACAAGTTCTAACCCAACAGCAAACTGAAACCAGTCTATAACTGTTCCAAAAAGGAAAGACCTCCCGTCCCCACCCATAACGGTGGTGAGCCACGGTGACCTTTTCAAGATGAATAAGAAACTTAGAGAAATACTTAAAAAATATCCTGAAGTAGTAAATACCCACGAAGGGCTGAGGTATGACCCCCAAACTTTATAAGATTTTCAAACCATTAAAGCCTTCTTCGGCTCAATGAAAAAACAGTATTACACATTTCAAATGAAAAGGGACTTACCCCTTAATACGTCTTCCAAATAACATATATGTCGAAGAAATAAAAGCAGAACTGTGATCTAGAATACCCAGTCCGCTCAGTAAAGCAAATTACAAAAAAAGAAGAAGAGAAAATTATCAATCTACCTCATAGAACTAGAACATACAGAAAAAGCAAAAACAATCTATGATCTGAAAAAGCTCTTGTTTGTAGTAGTCTCCATAGAGGCATACCGTCCACTCGCTGCCTGAAGCAATGCTTTCGTTGTCAGTGTTTCAATCATACTTTCGCAGGCTGCAGCCTTTCACCACGTTGTGTTATCTGTAATCAATCACATAGTCATCTGAAGTGTACAGTGAGAGTGGAAGCTCAAACTGACACTTCTCTATTGAAGTGCGCAAACTGTGGAGAAAGGGGGCAGCCTGAGTCCTACAAGTAGTGTCCGAAATGCATCGAAGGAAACGAGAACTTTCTCAAATCACGCGAACATAAATTGCCGAAAGCTACAACTGCACCGTGAAATTTCACGTCAAAATTAACGTCTCCCGGCATTTCATACAGTAAAGTCACAGCACCGAACAATAACAGAAATCAACCGGCACAAGAACGCGTTGCTTCCATCCAGTGCACCCCTAACCTAATTTCTCTATCACCATCCTCAATTAATGATCTGGTTCACGACGTCCACCAATAATGGCTAAACTAAACAGCCCAATGGAGAAATTCATGTTCATGTCTCAATTGATGAATATGTTCTTCCAAAATGTGTAACAAGTTTACACAAGGTAACATTCTCAATGTCATGGGTTTTAATGCCAATGGAGTTGGCAAACAGGTCCAAGAACTGGAGATTGTATTACACCAAAACAACATAGACATCTTACTGCTCTACGAAACGCACTTAAAGCCTAACCATCGCTTGCGTTTTGCTTACTATTACACATACCGAACAGACAGACTAACTGGCCCAATGGGTGGCACAGTCATCTGTATCAAGAAAACCATTGAACTTCGTTCCATACAGATCCAGGGACTTCAATTCATTGAAGCCACTGGCATACTCATTCCTATCTCACCAAATCAATATATCTTCATAACATCCGTCCACAAATCCCCGCTACATCCACTTACTCTGCACAACTTAAATATCCTAACTTCGTTTTCCCACAGATTCCTTCTGGCGGGAGACTTTAATGCCAAACATCTATCCCGGAATTGCCGAGTACCAAATGCCTGTGGCCTGTTCCTACAACATACTGTCAACAACACAATATTGAAATTTCAGCACCTAATGAACAAACCCACTTTCAGGAAACACCCCAAGGCTTGCGCTCAGATATCATTGACATAGCAATAGGGCTATCTAAAAACACAGCCATCTCCACAAATATCAACACAATGCAACATGATCTGGAATCATACATACACACATAAGGACTTTATTAAACTAAAAGTAAGATACATACAATGTTATTTACAAATCTGGATCGCACGGGCAGTAAGTTACGTGCTGTTGACAGTCCGTTACAATAAGTTCATGTTAAAAAAAGAAAACAATAATATTACAATTAGATATCAATACAATTACATTATTCATTAACTTAGTTATGTAGAATTATCAAGAATTAATGGCATTGCAATTTGCTAACATATTTATTTATTCCTGAATAAGTGTTGTTCTTATTTTCCGCGTTTTGTCCTCAAATCTACCCAGGTTTATCCAATTTTCTGGGTTTACCAGTAACTCGTAGCATGCCAATCTTCCACGATTTGAATTTAGAAATCTTTCCGGTAATAACTGATGCCTCCAATATTCTAAATCGTTACATTTTCCTAGTATATGTATCTCGTCTTCAAAGCTCCCGCACATTGGACATATTCGCATATCGTGATCGTCGCTAATTTTTAAAAATTTCCATGCCCCTAACCTGAACCAAGCAAGCCCTGATCTCTCTTTAAATCCTAGATTGAGTATATAAGATTCTTTTCCCCAAACTTGTTTTAGGTCTCTTTGTAAAAATAGTGATCGTTTTCCCGCACATTCGGCCAAAATATTTTGTCGGTTTATATCTAAGTACCTCCTCCTACTTTTTCTCCACACATTCTTGCAATTTTCAGTCCCTTTCTCCCATACCCAACCCATCCCAATCTTTTGGAGTTCTCTCTTAACCTCGTCTGCCCAGAATTTCCCATTTGCGTTCCTAATTTGGTGGTCGTAACAAATTGCTCTGAGCATTGTTTGCTCACCTTGGATTAGCCGCAACCAGTACTTGAGTACACGAATTTTGCAATTTATGTCGTCCTGAAATGACCCAAATTCATATAAAATGCCACAGTTATAAACGGTCTTACTAAGTCCTGTAATATATTTTAGAAAATGCGTATATACCTTATTTAGTATTTCCGTTCTTTGAAAACCCCAAATGGAATCAAACTATGTACCGATACTATTTATTATTACAACAAAACCTTTCAGGACTCACACTTCACATACAAATTGGACAGAATACTCGAAACTCCTCTCTCAATGGATAGACCCTAACTGCAGGTAGAATCCGTTTAAGAGTTGGAACGTTCGATACAAAACTCTCAAGCCAGCGTAAACACTGCATTACAGTATACAACAACAAGGACGCAAACAAATCGACACACACCTCATACAGACCCATTTCCACTACACTATTTTCAGCGCCAGCGCCGTTTGAAAAAAAAAACTTTACAGACCTTATGGTACACCCGAGCACAAACAGCAAATGCTGTACGGAATACACTTCGAGAAAAACGTAACACTGATTCGCAACTATCATTAAATACATATAATTTTAATGAAACTCCCCCATGGGAGATTATCAAAATAATCTAAATTAAAAGATCACTCCCGCGCCAACTGCGCTAAATAATAATGGACGTTGGGCTATCATCCTTATGATAAAGCCCAACTTGTTGCATCCAGTCTCGAAGACCGATTCCATCCAGATGAGCTGTCCACACCAGTTCATGAAGCTAATGTCAACGACATGGTAACCAATTTCCTTGCTACTTCTACAGTTCCCATCTATCCGGATATTCACCTTAAAGACCTGAGATACCACATCCAATTCCTAAGAACCACCTGCGCCCCAGGCGCAGATAAAATCCCAAATTTAGCTATTAAACACCTACCCCGTAAAGCCCTGATCATACTACTTACAATATTTAAGTTTTGTTCCAAACTTAACTACCCCTCTACCGCATGGAACGTGGCAAAAGTCATAGTGCTCCCAAAAGCTAGCAAAGACCCATCAAATCCTGACAATCTATGACCAATAAGTCTCTTACCAGTTCTGGGAAAACTGTTAGAAACACTAATGTTGGCTCAATTAAAATCTGAAGTTCAGAATAAAAATGTATTACCAAATTACCAATTTAGATTTCGGAACGCACACAATACCCCACTACAACTGGCGAGATTTATTGATCAGGTCGTCTGGCTTTAATGTCAGGAGGAGCACACTAGCAATATTTCTAGACATAGAGAAGGCCTTCGAAACAACCTGGGTCAATGGATTAATATACAAGCTAATAAAATTCAACTTGGCACCAAATCTATTCAAAATTATATCTACCTTCCTTTTAAACAGGAAGTTTTTTTTTGTATCGATAAATGGACATAGATGTGACTGCAAGTCTACATTAGTGGGTGCACCACAGGGAGCAATTCTATCCCCACTGCTCTACAACCTTTATGTCTCCGACCTCCCAAACCCTCCTTCATTAAAAGCTGCATCATTTGCTGATGATACATGCTTTTCCTTCCAAACCAAACTTAGCTCCTTGCATCACAGAATCCTAACGTTTGAGAGATCGTTATCAGTCATTTATGATTTGTACTGTCTCTAGAATATCAAACTAAACATAACCAAATCCAAATTAATCATATTTTCCAAATGTTCCCAACCCCCACCAATACAGCTTACAATAGGTGCACAAATTCTACGCAATGAGACTGCAGTTAAGTATCTCGGACTACATCTCGACCCAAAATTAACTTTCAAACATCACATAAATGATGTAAAAAAAAATCAAATGCAGCTATAGCTATATTATATCCATTCTTCCGGGATGCAACACTCACTAGACGGATTAAGATTACGTTGTATGTAGCAATAATCCGCAGCATGTTTCTCTACGGCTGTGAAGCACTGAGTATTCTTGCCAAAAAACATAAACAGAAAATCCAAATAATTCAGAACACATGTCTAAAATTATATTTTCGGCATCAATGTATGCAAGAGCAATAAAGCTACACGAAGCAGCAACATTGCCCTATCTTGTTGCTATTTTGAAACATCAAGTTACCGAAATGTATCAAAGCATTTTGCAACATGATAATCCAATAGTACGCACGATAGGACAACTACCGCAATAGCGTACAGTGCATAAGAACATATTCACTGGAGAACAACCTCCATAAGGGTTAATCTAGTGGCACATGTCGCTAAATACCAACACAGCGCATGTCAAATCATCTTCGTTTCCATATCTCGTAATAAATTCCTAAAAAACACCGTTTAGTTAGAGGTTACAATAGGAAAGCCACTTAGAGTTAGCCATTAGTAATTTTGCTGCCGAGGGAAAAATCAGTTCCCGTAAACAGCACACTGGACGGCAAAACAACTGCCATCACGAAACGGACGGACGGACCTCTGTAGAATACTACAAACATGCAGTAGGCTGGTTGGCCAAGGTTCTTTTAGGCGTCGGTACTTAGAGTTTTGTTTGAAGATGGGGAGGCTTAACGTAAACACAGAATAATAGAAGTTCTCTGTAAGTATGTAGAAAACCATATTTGCACTTTAGATATACATGTTTTACAATATTCATTGTGTTAGCTTTCAGATGTACAATATATTAAGTGATGAAGCATTTGAACGATAATTATATTGTATTTGAAAATGTATTTATTTTTGAAAATAGGAAATTTCATATCAATGATTTTATTTCATGTAACTGAAAATGAGATTATCAAATTATAAAAAATGTATCTGAAGATATAGACGGAACAACATATAATAATCTGAAAGTTACTGTTAGATCTATAGCAAAACCACAGAGCCCATTCCTATTATATTTACTTAGTGCATTTCTCAGGTAATTCTCCGATAAGTTCTTAAATGCGCCGTGATAGTTCTAATACACAAAACAGGCGTCAAAAGTAATCATGTAAACTACAGGCCCACATCTGTCTTAACTAGATTTTTAAACATGTTAGAAAAAAATATATAGCGACACGACTAATGAACTTCTTGCAAAAAAAGTTTGTTAAGCAGAAATCAGTTTTTTAGACATAATATAAGTATTGTGAAAAAAATCATTAAGGTCACCTCAAACATAATTCATAATTTATACTGAGGGAAGAAATGGCTGCAAAAAGCTTTTGATACCGTAAATCACAGAACACTGCTGGATGAAGAAGATAAAATTTAAGTAACATTTAAGTAACAGAGCATAATCAACCAAAACTGATGGTAACTATAGTAATTTAAGTAATATTGATACAGGCGTCTTTGAGCCAAGTTTAGTTTCAATTTATATTAACTATTTACTTAAAACGAACTATCGAACATTTTCTAGTTCTTTATATTCATATGCTGACGTCATGGTTGTCGTAGTTTCGGCTCTACATGGAACTAAACCAATCAAAATGCTAACAAATTAATCAATGTAAATAAAAATGGCAAGATTTAAATTTACTTTCCTTGAATATCTCAAAAAAAGTCTTTAATATTTTTTCGTTAAAACTACGCGGTATATATGAATTCCAATCTCAATACACAATTGTAATAGCGCATGTTCATCCTTGAGAACATCAACACAAGTAAAATACCTAGTTTTTATAATAGACCATTAAATTAACACTTTCAGTATTATGCTGGAATGAGATTTATATTTTCAAATTTTTTCATAAATTCATTTTGCTTTATATCATTATATAATGTATTTAATTATTTTCTTCACAATTCTCCAAAACTTATATTTTTACATAAAAAACTACTACTTGAAATTAAGTGGTATTAATCAATTGCACATAATGTTTTGTTTGTACCGTTTTCATTAGCATTAATTCTTGATGTATCAGAGTGAGTGTTATATTTTGAATTTTGTTCCTAAAATTGTTTCCTCATGTTATTTCCTAATGACTCATATACCATCTAACCAAGACTGACTTCTTCATCAGAGAAATAGCGTTAAAATATAAACTGCCGCACACCCCGGCCTACGAAGCACACATAATGAAGAGAGAAGAATAAGCAGAGGATATAGACCACGGATTCTTCCTGACTCCAGCGTTGAACACCGAAGAATGGAAAGAACCAAACTTCTCCGTACGACACGTGTTCACGAGGACCGCCACATATGGATTCCACTACAGAGTATGTACCATAAAAGGGTTCCACCTCGCATCGAACCAGTGCCTCTGCAAGCTATGTGACCAAAATTGTCAGCAATACCACCTTATTGACTGCATGGCAAGAAGAAAGCCTCAAAAATTCTATGCAGACGATAATAATTTTCAGTAATTGTATTATAATGTTCACAGTGTGTTTAATAAATCTTTATATAATGACTTTTTTATTTTCATCAGTTTGTTGTTATTATTATATTCTACATTGTTTTCTCTGGTTTATTTCCCATTGTATTATTTTTATTTTTTATTTGCCAGAATTTAATAATTTCCTTGAAACTGATTCCTAAAGTTATATATTTTGTTCCCCCTTTCCCTTTGCCTAAAACATTATATGTATATATATATATATTCTGTATGTATTATTTCTATAACTGAACTGCACACGAGCACGACTACGTGCTCATTCGGGCGTCCATACTGTGTATAATATTTATTTGTCAATAGAATTTATTTTTTTAATTACCTGATAGAGGAATAATTCACCATCGATATGTATTCGAGTCAGCTGTTGATAGATGACATAATTTTAATTTTACTAGCCAAGTATTAATATTCCATGAATTGAATTTAAAATGATATTATTCAGTTTCAAATTCGGTGACGTTGCTTGATACAGTTACAGTTATTACGTCATCATTTATTTTACCGCTATAGAACATGTAGAATATAATAACAATTAGCCGAATATTATAACAATTAGCCGTAAGATGGCTTCTTTACTTTCTCCAGATAACTTGAAGAACATGGTTATGCCTTTACTTACATTTTTAAAGAGAGGACACAATTTAAAAAAATATATAATATGATGTTCTTCCGTGTAAGCAAGACATTTAAAATGTGTACAATTTTTAAATCTGAGAACAAATATGAACAACTGCATAATTAAAAAAGACAGAGAATAATATTATAAGTTAAAAGAAGCATAAAAAATATCTAAAAAAAACTTATAACCGGAGTTTACGAGAGAAAAAAAAATGGATAGAAGAAAAAAATAGTAGACACAGTAACTAATATAGAAACATTAGAATGCAACTGTCTAAAGCATCTTGTCTAGGCGCTGTATCGAGTTCCTATGGGAAATACATTTTATTACGACATTTGTGTCAGTATGAGAGCGGTAGTAGTCTCTGTAGTAAGTAACAGCTGGTTGGCCTAATGTTACACATATACTTATATATTTTTATCTCCCCCTCTAAACGGAACATGTGGACAGCCGGTTGTTACGCCTAAGTGTAGCGTCTTGAGTTCGGTTTAATACAAAGTATGGGCAGACTTAATTCTTAAAACAGTTAAAAATATGTTATTTTCAAGGGAGTAAAACATAGTATTTGAAATGTTCGTGTTGTAATATTTAATGAATCAGCTTTTAAATGTGTGTATATATCAGACGATATAACATTAAAAAGATTTTATTTGATGTTAAATATTTTATTTGAAATTTAATTAAATATCTACCTGATATACAATAAGTTTTTAATTCATATTTCTACGCATACCAGCTGTATAAATCCATGAACGACAGTTTTTAAATTAGTCTATAAAACATACATAGTTCATTAATAATTTCTTTTTAATTTCTCATTCTGTGATTTTGCTTCATAACGTTGCATTTATTTGGTCATAATTATTTTTTATATATATGATGCAAGTACATTTTATAGTTTTTTATGAATTTACGTAGAAGGGAAATCCTATTTCGATTTACTGGTCAGTTACTTCTAGATATTTTGTGAAATCGCCTGTTTAAATATCACAATGTCATTTTCATAAAAAAAGTATCAATAATTTAAAATCTGAGGTAAATTTACCATGTGTATTCATTATTTAATATTTTCTTTGCTTATTTTTCTTCTTCTTCATAAGGCCGATAGCGGATTTCGGTGGACCAGGGGTTACTATGCTAACACCTAGTTCCAAGGTTCACGGATTCAAACCGGGCCAGATACTATGATTATCCAGAGCGTAACAAATCCTGAGGAAGGGTTCCTTCGGTTTACATTTACAGATAGAAAAATAATTAAATTTGATGAAAGAAGCCTCTAAGTAAAATTTGTGGTCATTATGCTCTCATTGGGCTGTTATAATTTGGATGCTAATGAAGTTTCCTTAAAAATATTGAACTATAATTAAAATAACAACAAAACACTGATTGAACGCTTTGTCATTTCAGCTAGATTTTTCATGACCATAGATATTTGACAATTTTTTTAAAGGATAGCTGCCTAAACATTCAACTGTCAACTTGGAGTAAAAAGGACTAGTTTAGTGTTTTCTTCCACAGGAGAATTACCGTATCTACTGCTGTTGTGTTTATCTCTACTCCATCATCTTTGGCGTTAGAAAATAAAACTTTCCTTTCCTGCACTATTGATGCTGTTTCAAATTCCCCTCTGGATTGCTTTTTTAGTCTGTTATCTCTATGAAGGAATGTCCTGCAAGGAGATGCTTGCAAATAGTGGGTAGCGCCGCTATCTATTTTTGAGATAGTAATTCTCGTCTCAGTCTTTCCATGTGGGATGTGTTGTGGACGAACCCGAGCTTGGACTAGTTTATATAGGATTTCTACCATTTTGGCCTAAGAAACGTAGATACAGCTTCTCCAAATTTATCTAATCTATTCCTGTGAGTTTTGCCGGTTCACTCAGGGATGTTTATATATTACTTACTTACTTACTCACTCACTGGCACTATCAAACCCGTAGGTTCATGGCCGCGCGGACATAAGCTCTCCATACATCCCTATCCTGAGCTAATGCTTTCCAATCATTCCCTGTATAATCTACTTCCCTCAAATCATAGTTAATGTTGTTCTCCCACCTCATTCTTGGTCTACCAACTGGGCGTTTTCCTTCTGGCTTTCCTACAAGAAGTTTATATTATTTATGTAATTTTAAATAAATTTAAACTTATTACTCCAGTTTACTGAATAATTTTGTACCAATAATATACATACAATAACAATATTTTATATCTCACTAATATTCGGAGAGGAGTTGATGATTTTATTTAAGTCCACGTGTATTTAATATGATTTAAAATTCTGAGTTACTAATTATCTTGGATTTTAAAATACTTAAGATTTTAAAATTTACTAAACGTCGCGGACGGTTGCTGTAGGCCTTATTTCTTGTAGAAACCTGTGAGTGTATATGTGAGAGAGTTTTCACACATGTCCTTGCTTTATAAGGGCGATGACTCCTCCCATAAAGTCATTTACCCTACTCCAACTGAACATGTTATTCATTACACCTTAGAGGGGTAGGTACCATTCGTTTGGGGTTCCTATGTTGGTAATAGACTCATGTGCACGTTTGTGCGCCTTCCAGTTATTACTGTTAATCGTATAACTGTATTTTAGTACTTAGAGTCTATTAATTCTTGCCACAAGTGTGCCTTGTCAGCCGTCATCTTTGTATATCACAGACTTTCATCTGTTCTCTTACCTCGAATTTACAGTACGCTGGACACGATTAATCCACGGGGCCATACACACTTTCAAACCTGAAAATATTTTTAATACTTCTTAGGATGTTATTATTTAAACAATTCCACTAGCCCTGGGCGTGGAGAAAAATGGTTGTTATTATAAGGGTTAATGGTAAAAGCGGATTTTTTGGGCGCCAGGATTTAGAAAAGATTCTACTTTTGTTGAGGAATTTGGGTAGCTCAATAGGTTACGGTAGGCTTGAGATGCTCTTGGTCCCAGGATACGCAAGGATTGTGCGGACACGATTTATGTTTCGGTGAAAATGTAATAAAAATTGCAGGTTTAAATCGATTTATTGGCTTGTAAACACCTAGCTGGTACACACATACAAACTATTTTAAATGGCGCTATAACAAGCGGTAGTTATCATTTGGTCACGTTCAATAGTATGGAGACTTTGATTTACTGTCGATTAATTAATACTATCGTTCCCTATTCTCGTGGAAACTTCACTCGAGTCTTGTTATTCAAACTTCATGACAATCGCTTATATGAATCGTTGCACACGCGGGTAAGTCCAGTAACAAGGGCTATTCTAAAATTTACAAGTCCCTACTCTTAGAGTGATGGGTCTATGCGGCTACTGATCGCATATCCTGTCAGGTCGCTAAATTGAATAGGTGCTCGATAGCACAATAAATGGTGCTTGTGCCCGTATCGGCACCACGAGATATATATATATATATATATATATTTAAGTTCGTTTTCCTAGCCATGAGGTGAGCTCGCGTGTCCCCTTCCATATCTTGAGACCATATGATACACCCCCTTGAAATGTAAAATTGCAGATCATTAGTACATTTTTCTCAGTTAATACAATAGGAATATTTTGTGACAAATTCTATAGGTGTGACGTCAACGAGTGTCTTAAGGCCGCTTTCCAACTATGGCCTGTACAGCTGGATCAAAGTTTGTGCAGATAGGCCTATAGTCATTGACTTTAATGGAAGTGACGTTTACAGCCTAAAATCCTATTTGTCTGAGCCCGTTGTAGCGTTGTTTTTGTCCAGTTGATGTTTTCCAAATCATGTTTCTTGCATTCTGTTCTAGCTGTCTAAAATACAAAGTTTAAGCATTTAACTTTCCATGTCCACAAAGAAACTCATGTTCTAGCCCAATAATAATAGAATTTCTTACATTTTTAACTTATTGTGAACATGTAATGAGACCGTCAATATACAATAGAAGGATTATAGTCATCCGTCTCTTCCTGGATTTCTCATTATTGAACGTTTTTTAATTTATCTCATCAATTTCTCTGCGTTATCTAATTTATGAATAACAATTACATAATTGTATTTTTCGTGGCTATCTGATTTATTTTGATATAAATAAGGTGTCCAATGATTACTTCGATTACTTAATTGATTAATTGTTTATAAATTTATTTCATACTTCTCGATTTATTAATCGACTCAGTTGCTCATTTTAAAGGAGGCTGAGTGAATGTCCGGCTACAGACGATAGCCTTGAATTAACTGATAACTAAAAGTACAGCGATTCTGTTATTACGTACTTATTTAATCTGTGGTTTACAGTTCCTCTTGTACGAAAAAGCCATTGACTTGGAAGTTCTATTCTGTGTACAAAAATATTGTAAAATAGTATTATCTAGTTCAAGTACCAACATCTTCCATTCTACGCCATTTATTAATATTTAAAGAACTTATCAGTGGAGAACATTGCTTAATTAATTAAGGCAATATGCTACAAGCTGCAGGTCGCGGTTTGGAACTTCGAT
The DNA here is from genome assembly GCA_030220185.1 of Diploptera punctata. Classification (NCBI taxonomy): domain Eukaryota; kingdom Metazoa; phylum Arthropoda; class Insecta; order Blattodea; family Blaberidae; genus Diploptera; species Diploptera punctata. Next base: position 420,751 of record JASPKZ010007971.1, on the reverse strand, counting down.
GGCTGATGAATTTTCACTGTGCCTAAGATACTAACGTCAGTGGGATTAGGTTTGTCACCTTTGCCACATCTAGTAATGATATTGTTAAGAGCACAACATCCCAGCTTAACTACACCTTTACCTCTATAGATGGTGAAATACGAAAACCACTGGTACAGAAGCATCATCGAATTAGATCAGTTATGGGGACGGACTGCAATTCGGATAATCATCTGATCATTGCGAGTATCAGAGAACGCATATCGGTTATAAACGTAAACAGAACGGAATTCTCAGAAAATTTGAATTAAAAACTCGAGAACAATAAACAGCAGCAATAATACCAGATCAAAAATGTTAATAGACTATAATACTGTAATGTTCGGATAGAAATATGCTAACGAAAGAAGCAATATATATATATATATATATATATATATGATATGAAAAGAAAAAAGAATGCTTGAGTCGGGATTTGAACTCGAGTCTCTAAAGTCTGTACCTTTAGCGCTCTAACCAACTGAGCTACCCAAGAATTCCAAGACAAACATACAATTTTCTTATACATGTAGTATTCTCAATTCACACAAGAGGTAGCGGAAAGATCTTCCGTCTGCCATCTAGCGGCTAACATAACAGTTAAGCAAATTATTAAAGAGAATATTTACTTTATAACAGTAACGCTTGTATATATAGATATTATAAATATATTTTTGACATATGGCAATGAAGGCAAATATGATATGAAAAGAAAAAACAATGCTTGAGTCGGGATTTGAACTCGAGTCTCTAAAGTCTGTACGTTTAGCGCTCTAACCAACTGAGCTACCCAAGAATTCCAAGACAAACATACAATTTTCTTATACATGTAGTATTCTCAATTCACACAAGAGGTAGCGGAAAGATCTTCCGACTGCCATCTAGCGGCTAACATAACAGTTAAGCAAATTATTAAAGAGAATATTTACTTTATAGCAGTAACGCTTGTATATATATATATATATATATATATATATATATATATATATTCTCAAATCCCGCCCGAGTATTTATTTTTCTTTTCTCATATATCCAACCATAGTAATTCTGCCCGAAGGCAGGCCCTTCACTGCAATCGTAGCATTTTCATGCTATGCTTGCAGCTTTACTAGGTAATTGTAGGTGTGGTAGCTTCCCGTTCCTTTTCCACACTGGTAAAGGATGATGAAGATGGTGATGATAATGACAAGGATGATGATGATGATGGCGATGATGGCCATATGATTTCGGGGACCGTTTCGGCCTTAAAGTTTTCCTGACATTTATCTTACATGTGAGGAAAAACCCCGATAAAAACCTCACCCAGAAAAACTGCCCCGACCGGGGATCGAACCCGGACCCGCTGTGTTAGAAGGCAGCACGCTACCTCGAGAACACAGCGGTGGACTATTCATATATATATATGTATATACACAAAGAGAAAAATATGTATTGGTTACACGTGTCTAAGTAAATTTGCAACAATTGGACAACGTCGTACGAGAAATCACTTGTTTCAAAGAGAACATATTTGAGAGAGAAGATTAATCATCAAATGAATGTAAAAGAATATCAAGATGGGGAATTAAAATTGGGAATTAGGAGAGAGTAGAAAGAGTTTCACAAAAAAAACATATAATTAAGAGTGAAACTGGGGATATGATTGAAGATTCAAGGAGTATATTGAATAGATTGAACAATTACTTTCATCGGCTATTAAATGTGCAAGCACAACAGGTTAGTGATGGTATACAGACAGCAGAAATATTACTAACAGAACCAAACACATTAGAATTCGAAATTACAAAACAAAAGTTAAACACGTATAAACCATCATGTTCAGATGCGATTCGAACAGAACAACTAAAATATGGGGGGAAGAATGATGTTGAGGATATATCTATTGCTTTCTATGTTTTGAAAAGAACAGGCTCTTCCAAATGAATTGAAATAATCGATTAACTAAGGAATTAATGAGAAAGGAGATAAATCTTATTTCAGCAAATACAAACGGTCTCGTTACTTTGAACTTCGTACAGAATCCTTACAAATATGTTAGTATCAAGACGTGCTCATGTTGCCGACGTTATAGGGGATCATCAATGTAGTTTTGAAGAATATGGTCCTAAATAGATCAGATTCTTAGTCTAAGACACATTGTAGAAATATAATGGGAATGTAACGGCAATGTAATTCAACTATATGTAGATATAAAGAAAGGTATACGATTCAATTAAGTGGAAGAAGTTACATATTACCCCGGTGGAGTTCGGAATTGTTGAACGGTTTAATTTATTCGAATGTGTCTTAATTATACGAAGAGTATGGTGTTGGTAGGAAAACTTATTTTAAGTCCTCTTCAAATTCACAAAGGATTAAGCAAGGAGATCCACTATGTCCTCGACTATTGAATTTAGTATTAGAACATACCATCAAACCTTTAGAGCCTAAAAAAACGTACATCTGGATGGTATTAATAAGCTAATGGTATACTCTGAATATATGTAGTGGTAGCGATAGCATGGAAATAATAAGTACCAACACGCACACTCTAAGTATCACTAAGAAATTAGGGCTGAAAGTTAACATCAATAAAACTAAGTATAGAGTGATACATATAAGTACATTATACAGGAAATTGAAATGGTCAATTAATTGCAAGTGTTGAATTTTTAAGAACTAGCTGAATACAAATACCATGGAACCATAATTAGATACTGGAATAAGATGCAAGAAAAAACAATGTAAATTCTGCATATATATGCTATAACGCATTACAGGAACCTTTATCATTCCAACCTCTGTCAAAAAACATTAAACTTGAAAAAATGAACATTTTATTCTTCAATTTATAATATATGAATGCGAAACATGGACTTTTACTTTAATGTAGGAGACAGAGACTATTATCTACAATTAACCCAAACACAGTCTCGCATGTGTCACTAAATGGAGTTCAAATCCCTTATAGTGAGACAGTAAAAATTCTAGGAGTATTTATTGACAACAACTTAAATTGGAATACACAAATAAACCATACATGCAAAACAGTCTTCTCAATAATACATTCATTAAATAGTGTAAGAAATTGTCTGCCTTTCGCTCTTAGGAAAATGTTAGTAGAAACACTTGCAATGCCCCATTTTGATTATTGTGACACTCTATTTACAGACTTAAATATTATTTTCACTCAAAGACTTCAACGTGTTCATAATTCTTGCGCACATTTTATTTGTGGTATTCGCAAATTTGACCATGTTACACCGTCCCTGGAACAATTATCGTGGCTTCGTCTAAGAGATCGTAGAACTGTCCATTCCCTATCCCTTTTCCATAAAATCCTTCACACATCATCGCCTAATTATTTATCACGCCGCTTCATCAGACTATCCGACACACATAATCTTGACACTCGATCCCATCAGCACATTATCCTTTATATCCCTCATCACACTGTATATTATTCATTATCTTTTACGGTCTCACTTACCAAAACATGGAATTCCCTTCCGATCTATGTCACAGACTGTCAAACTATAACATCCTTCAAAAACAAATTAAAGAATTATTTAATAACAAACTAACTTATACACCTCACTGATAGTATTCTTTTAACAATTAATAAATTTAATCGTCTATGAAAATAATATTAAGTTTAACAAATATTTTCTTTTGTTTTGTTTTAAATATTGTACAAACGTAAAATTAGTTTCCTATATCTCATTATTTGTCTTTGTTTTTTATAAACATTAGACAGGGACAATTTAATATGTCTTGCTTGTATACACTTTATTATTAGTTTTAGTTTTAATTTTAACTAACATTAACTAGTTGCATTATAGATTGTATGTAATATAATAGATATTATCTTTCTGATCAAATTTTTATTTAGTATTTAATATTAGAGTTCATTGTAATTGTTATATTCTGATATAATATATGTTTGGTCTGGTGAGTGGAAGAGAAGGCCACATGGCCTTAACTCCACCAGGCTAACACCAGACTACAAACCTATGGGTATGATATGCAGTGTGTTAGTTAGTCTAAATATATTGGCGGCGACAATGCCTGTGTTGACTCAGCCTCTGGCTGATATGAAGACAAGACGTTAGTTCTTATTGTAAAGGCGGATAACTGGTAAACTGGTTGATATATTTTACCGACATCAATAGATAGGTGCGAGCTGCTATCTCAAAGAAGTCGAAAGGCCTGTCGTGGGATCATACATTTAAAAATAAATGGCCATAAGATAACTTGGGTTTTTGTGTCATTTCACCCAGATAACTCGAGAAAATTTTAGGTTTTACGGTATACAAGTTGTTTCAAGAAATTTAATGACGATGTTTGAAACTTGATTACTTTGTTACTTACGCTCCAAATTGGATCTGAAGAATTATGTTGAACAATCGATTCAAGAAACTTAGAGAATTATTATTTTAAAGTCTGAAAATAAATAGGTTCGTTGGATAAATTTATATTTTACAGAACAAACTTGTGGCGATGATCAACAAAGTTTCGATAAGAGAAGAAATCTGAAATAATGTTATATGAGAAAAGGGTAAAGTTCAAGATTTCCTTGTAAAATAACCATAACAAGACAATTAAATTATTTGGACATATGACAAAGTGACGGAAGACATTAAAAAAATGTTACAACGGAACCCGGCAGGAGGAAAGATGGGAAGATCTAAAATGACATGAACACAAGTAATAGTCATAAACACGGTAGAGAGAGACTTGAATGAAGGGGCATGGGAAAATAGAGAGGAATGAAAATTGGCAACAGAATCTTGAAGTGGGCAACGGAAGGCATCAAATCCATTATTAAACTGGACAATAATGATTTAATAATTTAATTAATATACTGAATTATGAAAGAATTAAAAAAATAAAATCGATATATTTCAAAAGTAAATTGAGCTTATCAACAAATCAAGCAATAGAACGAATGTAGTGGTGAAAAATTCCATATACGATATGATATAGAAAGTGAAGAATTCAGCTTCAATACTTGACGGAATCCAAAGAAACATGCTCTTGTAGGCTGTTGTATCGCAGGATGCAAGAATAACACTCTATCACTACATAAATTTTCTTTTATTGAGTAACACTATAATAGAACGTTCGCTCGCCACGAGATCCGTTGAGCTACTGACTAACGGGACCTCGAGCACGTGTTGTCTGCTTGGTCTACGGTGACTGAAGAGTGATGTCGGTCTGGTTGGTCTAGGACTGCTGCGGAGTGCTGCCACCTGACGACGGACTGTTGTGGCGGGAGAATACCTTATGATATCGCTACACCAGCCCCCTTGGGAGAAGAGATGGTTACGGCTCGAATAAATCCGTCATATTGACCTTGCGCCCTGAATGCGTGGTCAGAGGAGTTGTCCGGTTGTTGAGCCCTGTCGACCGTTGTTCGCCGTTCTTTGCTATGGGGCGAGAGTTCGTCGGCTGTTCAGCTCTTCCATCTCCGAGTATGAATGCTGGCTTTACTCGGGCAATACTTACGCGGACAGGGGCGCGTCTGGTCTGCAAGGTGAAGATTTTCTCATCTCGCTGAAGAACATGGTGAGGGCCAGAGTATGGCGGTGAAAGTGGATAGCGCACGGCGTCATCTCGTAAGAAGGCATGAGTGCAGGTGGCCAGATCTTTGAAGATGAAGGAGCTTCGCTACCCATGTCGAGCTGGAGTTGTTGGACGTAAATGTTCCATTTGTCGCCGAAGTTTGGCGACGAAGTCAGAGGCATCATCGCAGCGCCCCGTGCAGACCGCTGTTAGCATCTCGCCCGGGAGTCGGAGGGGTTCTCTGTATACGAGTTCGGCAGAGGAGGCTCCGAGGTCGACTTTGTGGGCGCTCCGTATACGCAACAGGACGAGTGGTAGAGCTTATAACCAGGACATCGTCGGGTGACACATGATGGCTGACATGAGTTGTTGGTGAAGGCGTTCAACCATCCCGTTGATACAAGGGTGGTAGCTCGTGGTACGCAACTTTCTACTGCCTGTCAGGATGGCTAGATTCCGGAATAGGTGCGATTCGAACTGCGGCATTGATCAGTAGTGATGCGGACTGGCGAACCGAATAGGGAAATCCAGCATGCCACGAAGGCTTCGGCGACGCTACCGGCGGATATGAGTTCGAGGGGCCAGACTTCTGGCCAACGAGAGAACCTATCTACTACCGTCAAACAGTAGTGAAAGTTTCCGGCAGGGGAAGGGGTCCGATGATGTCGATGTGGAAGTGTTCGTACGTGGCCGAGGGTGGTTTGAAATTTCCCACTGGTGTCGACACATGTCGGCTGATTTTAGTTCGCTGGCAGTGCAGGCAAGTTCGCGGCCAAGTGCGACCATCTATTTACATGTTGGGCCACACGAAGCTTTCTGAGCCCACCTTGGCTTCGGCCATAATTCCAGGGTGACTGAGTCCGTAGAGAGAGTAGAAAACTTGTCGGCGATATGGTACGGTAATGTTGGTTTTTGGTCGGGGTGTGAATGTGCCGCACCAGAGTGTTGTCTTGCTTCCTGGGACAGGGATGCGTTGGAACTGAAGACTAGTGTCGCCGTCTAGGGACTGCCGAAATTCGTGGTCGTCTTCATGAGATGCGGGACAAGCTGAAAAGGTCGAGGTGGCTGTTGGCGATGGTGTTCACTCTGGAGAGAGTATCAGCGACCACGTTAGAAGGGCCGTCTATATGTTATATTTCCGTGGTGAATTGAGTAATGAATGATAGTTGGTCCAGTTGTACTGGCGGAAGATATTCTCTTCGATGTTGGAAGGTGTAGGTTAGAGATTTATAGTCCGTAAAAATTGTGCAGTGACGTGCTTCCAGTATATGCCTCAAATACTGCACAGACACTTATATTGCCAACAGTTCACTGTACTACGCACGCCAGTTGACCTACCGCGGGATCAGCTTCTTGAAGAAGAAGGCGAGGGGTGTCCATCGCTCTCCTTGTCGTTGCTGGAGAGTGACATCTCAAGCTGTGCTGGAAGCGTCCGTGAAGAGACCTTAATGGTGCTGTTGGGTCTGGGTGAGTCAGAAGTATAGCTTCTGCTAGAGCGGCTTTGCAAGACTCGAAGCTGTTTGTCAAGTCTTCCGTCCACTGGATTGGGCTCGATCCTCGGAGGCTGGAAATGGTTGCGTGCAGCGGCGCTTGGTGAGTCACAGCTGATGGAATGAAGCGGCGATAGAAGTTCATCATCCCGAGGAATCGTCTCATGTCTCGAGCTGTCTTCGGTGATAGGAACTCTTGTAGGGCTGTGATGCGGTCGTACGAAAATCGTGTGCCTGTTGCTTAGACTGTATATCCGAGGAAGGTAACATGTGGAGCGCCAAGTACGCGCTTTTTGGTATTAATGAAAATATCGTGCTGGGAGAGTCGTTGGAAGACTTTGCGGGGGTGCTCCTCATGTTCGGCTTCCAATTTGTAGAAGATCAGGATATCGTCGATGTACGAAAATGTGAAGCCTAAGCCGGACAGAACTTCGTCATTGAATCTCAGGAATGTTTGTCCAAGGGTTTCGCAATCCGAAGGTCATGAATGGGAATTTAAAGAAGCTAAAAGGGGTGATGATTGCGATTTTTTGTATGACCTCAGGATGGATGGGAATTTGGGTGTAGGCTTTTACAAGGCCGATAACGGAGAAGATTGTAAAACCGTGTAGTTGATGAGAGTGATCATGGATATGACGAGGGGGATATCTGTTGGGGATGGTTCGGGAGTTCAGCGCACGATAGTCTACGTCCTTCTTTGGCACTAAATGCAAAGCTGATGCCCATGGTCCTTCCGAACGTCGAGCTGTGCCCTCCCGAAACGTGGCGTTGAATTCTTGCTTTGCGATGCTGAGGCGGTTTGGGGCAAGTTGACGTGGTCTGCAGGAGACGGGTGGTCCTGGAGTGGTTCTGATGTGATTTACTGTGTGGTGGCGGACTTCTCTAGGAGCTCCGGCGGGTCGGGTTAGATCGGGGAACTCTGCAACGATGTTGTGGTATGGAGTAAGGATAGTTAGGGATTTCAAACTAGGTTGAGTTGTGGGCGAGGAATGAGCGGGTACGGACAAGCTGGTAAGGCCATCCATTAAACGCCTGTTACTACAGTCTGGAAGTAGATGGAAGTAGGAAAGGAAATCTGACCGAATGATTGGAGTATCGACGTCCGCAATGACAAATTTCCAAGTAAAGTCTCGTCGTAATCCAAGGTTAAATCTCACTGACAGAGCGGATATTTTGATGGGCGTGTTGTTAGGCGCGATCAGTTCATAATCCGTGTGTTGGCGACCTCCTTGTAGGAGGCGTCGCGGGTAACAACAGAGATCGGATCTGGTGTCGATGCTGTTCCTGTCTGTGACAAAGAGTTATATGGCAGCCGTTCACCGCAATCACAGGCTGCTGGTGGAGTTTGTTGAAAAATTGCAAGAGGTGTACATTTCTGCACCTGGTCTCGGAATTTTCGGTGGTACCAGCAGAAATTATGGTCTGTGGAGTTTGGTGGTGGAGTCGGACTGTTGGAGCGGCGGTGTTGTCTACGGGAGCGGGATCGCGGGCGAAATGAGATCTGTAGGGCGGCTATTTGTAGCGTCAGCTGGTCAATGCGTTTACTCAGATCACTGATTTGACTGTTGTGGGATCCGCGTTGTACTACATGCACAGCCGGGTGGAGAGGCGTTGGTGGTGTTTCTTCCAGGAACTTATCGGCCAGTATAGCGACTCTGTACAGTGGAAGCTCGGTCTGTGTTTGCAGAACGGCTTGCACTTGCTGCGAGAGGCGTTGTAACCATAATTGCCGCAGTTGGTTATCTTGAACCTGAGTAGCGCCTGCCAATGATCGGTGGCATCGGAGGAACTGGGAGGGTTTCCTATCACCTAGCTCTTCTTCCATTAAGAGTTTCCTCACTCGTTGTTCCTCGGATAGGGAGAGGCGGCGGATCAGTCTTGATTTTAGAAACTGATAGGCCCCTGCGCTGGAGAGTTGATAATTATGCCATCCACCTCGGCTGCGGAACGACTCTTGAGGTTCGATACAACATACGGATATTTAGTTTAGTCTTGCGTGATTCCTGATATACTAAATTGCAATTTAGTATAAACAGCGTTGTATATTTTCCGTTTGATGTTTTTGACAGAAGTTGGGAGGAGCCACGTTTCGATTTTAATAGAAAATCGCACTGCAACGTTTTTCACATATTCGCCTTCTTAAATATTCAATAACACAGTGCTTCTTAAAAAATACATTAAGTGATAATTCTGTATAATACTGGGTGAGGCAATGAAACGGCACGATTTGGACTCCGGCTGACGGGCGCAGTGGGGGGTTATGGGAGTGGGGGAAACGACCTTGAGCATCTAGACAAGTGGAAATTTCAGTAGCCATGGAGCGTTGGTCAAGCGTGCAACGTGCGTTTGCTGTAAAAGCATATTATAAAAACATGGATAGTGTGGTTGGTGCCCAACGTGCTTTCCGTCTTAAGTTTAATCTACCGCCACGGGCTCCCGTGCCATCGAGGAAAGCTATCCTCCTGTGGGTGAAAAACTTTGAAGCCACTGCAAGCACGACGAAGAAAATTGGTGGTAGTGAAAAAACAATCAGGACCCCAGAGAACATTGATCGTGTGCGCGATGCATTAACACGAAGTCCGCGAAAATCAGCAAGGCGGCACAGCGCTCAACTTGGTCTCAGCAATCGATCAGTGAGACGGATTTTGAAGAATGACCTACACTATCACCCATACAAAATGCAGATAGTGCAAGCCCTACAACCTAACGATTACAATCATCGCATACGCTTTTGCCAAGCGATGCTTAATGTTATCGGAACAAATGGAGAAAGAGTGCATAACTTATGGATGAGTGATGAAGCCCACTTTCACCTTAGTGGTTACGTTAACAAGCAGAACTTCCGGTATTGGTCCGCAAATAACCCACGTGATCTTCATGAAAAACCTCTCCATTCTGAAAAAGTAACAGTTTGGTGTGCAGTATCTTCTCGTGGACTCGTGGGACCCTATTTTTTTGAAGATGAACATGGTAACACAGTAACGGTGAACTCTGAACGTTATGCTGACATGTTAGTAACTTTTGGTCTGCCTGGCATCGATCAGTATGATCCAGATGAAGAAACACTCTTCCAGCAAGATGGTGCAACAAGCCATACTGCTAATGTCTCAATGGGTTTGCTGAGACTCGCTTTTCCAGGACGGCTAATCAGCAAGAATGGTGATATCCCTTGGCCTCCCCGTTCGCCAGATTTGACCGCCCCAGACTTCTTTCTTTGGGGCTATCTTAAATGCAAAGTCTTCGAGGAAAATGCACCAAGAACAAAAGAAGATCTGAAGGAGAGAATCCGGCAGGAAATTAACAACATTCCTTTGCAGATGCTACAGAACGCCATGGGTGGATTTCATCTTAGACTCCAACAATGTGTGCAAAACCAAGGACGTCACCTTACTGGCACCATATTCAAAAAATGATTGTTTTTTAAGGTAAAACATTAATTTCCACTCATGTACTTAAGATTCATGTTCAAATAATTATACTCTTTTTGTAAATATATTATTGGTGATTTTTCAAAATCGTGCCGTTTCATTGCCTCACCCTGTATAATATTGGAAATGTTATGTACTGTACATACAAACATTGCAAAACTATTTTTGTCATATTTTGTCTATGTGAAAATGAACAGGCTGACCAGAGCCTATGCAGTATGCATTATCATTTGTATGTTGTGACAAGTTACAAGTTTTTAGTGGACGAAGTGCCTTGTATGCCTGTCGTCCCATGCAGTTTATGTTATTTTAAAAAACATAAAGTCTATCACAGCGTCATCCCCTCTAAAGCCTTGAGCGTGAAGTGTACTCGAGACTCATGCCCTCCTAAGCCTTGAGCGTGATGTCTATTCGAGCGTCATGCCTTACCAAGCCTTCAACGTAAAGTCCACATGAACGAAATGCCCTCTCGCGCCATGAGCGTAATGTCTACTCGAGCGTCATGCCCTCTCAATCCTTGAGTGTGAAGTCTACTCGAGACTATTTCCCTCAAAAACCTTGAGCGTAAAGTCTACTCGAGCGTCATGCCCTCCCGGGCCTTTAGGGTAAAGTCTACAAGAGCGCTGTTATTATCCCCATTATGTTATGTGGCTTTGGCGAACCAGACTTAGAGCGTAAAATCTAATGGAGCGTCATGTCGTCCTCATTCTTGAGCGTAAATCCTACCCGAGCGTCATGCCCCCCCTACACCTTGATCGTAAACCCATCGCTTGTGTTATATCCTTCCAAGCGTTGAGGGTATAGCCTACTCGAACGTCATGCCCTCCCAAACCTTGAGCGTAAACTAAACCTTTGGAGCCTTGAGCGTAAAACCTACTCGAGCCTCATATAATCTTATGCCTTGGGCGTAAACATTTCCCAAGCGTCATGCCTTCCCAAGCGTCATGCCCTCCCAAACCTTGATCGTAAAGCCTACTCGAGCGTCATGCCCTCCCAAGCCTTGAGCGTAAAGCCTTCTCGACAGACATACCCATTCAATTATTGAGCGTAAACTTTATCTAGCGTCATCCCCTCCTGAGCATTGAGCGTAAAGACTACTCGTTCGTCATGCCCTCCCAAACCATGATCGTAAATCCTACACGATCGCCATGTCCCATGTCATGATCGTAAACCTTTCTCTATCGTCATGCCCTCCATAACCTTAAGTGTAGAGCCTACTCGAGCGTCATGCCCTCCAAAATTTTAAGCGTAAAGCTCACTCTAGCTTCATGCACCCAAAGCCTAGAGTCGAAAACATTCTCTACGCTGCAGAACTTTGAGCGTGAAACCGACTCGATCATTATGCCATCCCAACCTTGAGCGTAAAACTTTCACTAGCGTAATTCCCTCTCGAGATTTGAGCGTAAATCCCACTAGAGGGTAATGCATCCCCCAAGCCTTGAGCGTAAACCCTACTGTAGCGTCATACCCTCTAGAGCCTTGAGCGTGAAACCTTCCATAGCGTCATGCCCTTCCGAGACTTAAGCGGAAGGCCTACTCGAACCCCATGCCCTCCTAAGTCATGTGCGTAAATCATTCTCTAGCGTCACGTCCACCCGAGCTTTGAGCTTAAGCCTACACGAAATACATGCCCCCCGATCCTTGAGCGTAAAACCTACTCGAGCGTCATGCTGTCCCAAGACTTCGGCGTAAACCCTTCTCCAGTGTCATACACTTCCAAGCTTTTGGCGTAAACCTTACTCGAGCGCCATCCCCTCCCTAGCCTTGAGTGTTAAGCCTTTTCGAGCGATGTAGTCCCTCAAGCCTTCAGCGTACAACTTTCTCGAGCGTAAAGCCTTCCAAAGCCATGAGCGTAAACACTTCTCTAGCAGCATGCCTTTCCAGGCATTACTTATAAAGCCATATCTAGCTTCTCTAGCGCCATGGCCTCCGAAACGTGAGCGTAAACCCTACTCAAGCGTCATGCTCACATAAACCGAAATAATAAACCCCTCTCTAGCGTCATGCCCTCCGAACTGTGAGCGTAAACCCTACTCAAGCGTCATCCCCTCTAGCCTTGAGCGTAAAGCCTACTCGGGGCATCATGCCTTCCAATGCCTTCAGCGTAAATCTTTCTCCAGCGCCATGCCCACCGAACAGTGAGCGTAAAACCAATCAAATGTAATGCCCTCTCTAGCCTTGAGCGTAAATTCTACTCGAGGCTCATGCCCTCCGATACCTTGAGCGTAAATCCTTATCTAGCTTCATTCCCTCCCGAGACTTGAGCGTAAAGTCTACTCGAGCATCATGTCTTACAAAGCCTAGAGGGTAAACCCTACTCTACTAGCATGCCCTCTTTAGCCTTAAGCGTAAAGCCTGCGCGAGCATCATGCTCTCCCAAGCCTTGTTCGTTCTGCCTTGGGCGTAACTGCATGAGTGTGGGTTTTCTGCCTTGGGAGTTACTGACAGATTGTGGGCGTCGTGCCTTGGGCGTAACAGAATGAGTATGGGCATTGTTCCTTGGGCGTAATTGACTGAGCGTAGTCATATTTAAGAAAACCTTGTCTGGGGCAACACCACAAAATTGGAATAGACCACATGGACAAACATGACGGATAGTCGTTATGCCAAGTGAACGAATGAACATATATTCAAGGACATTTACTATTTGTATTCCTCATAGAATACTACATAAACGTACATTTTAATTCACTTGAAAAATATTTCGGTTCATACACTCATGATTTTAACATATGTTGAAAATAACGAGAAAATCTTTAAAAAAAATCGTCTTCATAATTCATGCACGAACACAACGAAATAACTGCAATGGCGGTACTGACCGAAGTTTCCCAAGTTTACCGCAAAATCCTAGCACTATTCACGTGCATCTAACACAAATACAAAGGCGGTAACAAGTGGTGGTGGAATTGTCCAGGGTGGCGATTTTATACCACTCTCCCCATACATTGGTATTTTTAATATATTCATGTATTAAAATTATATATTATTCATTATAGGAAACATACTGTAGGAATATTGCAATATGTTGCCAGCAGAAAAGACAGAAAAAGAACAATTCAAATAAAAGTTGCAATTACAATTATTGTTAGTGGAATAAACTTGGAACTGAGAGCTGGAATTATCGGAGGTAAGTTTGGAGAAAAGTCCAGTATTTGTCTGCCAAGAATTCTTCTAAATTCTTTAGAATCGCATGCGCTAGCGCTTCATGTAACCCCCGCTAGTGGCGGAAAGCTTAATGTTACCTCCAGCAGTTTGCAGGATATGTACGTGAAATCAGTATGACCTACATTCACACAAAAATCCCAGAACATATTTTCAAGAAATGAATAAAGAACCCATAAGTGTTCACGACATGTTTTATTGCTGTATTGTTCGTATGTATTTTAACCTCAAAGTTATTTTCATTCCCATTCCATTTCAGTTTGTGAACAAAATTTGTAGTTTAAAGTGCGTTCTTGTGTTTTGCTGGTTTTGAGACAAATTTAATTTAATAATGCCTAGATCGTCATCCTGTGATTTAGGCCTAGTGTCACTTGATAGTAGGCAATAAGGCAGAATAGAACATTTCGAATGTTCTCTTGTAGGAAAGGCACCCGGAATTTTCCCAGTCGGTCACCAAAGGATTTTGGTTGGAGAATAGTTGACTAGGTCAGTTACTATCGAGAAGTTTGTTTATTGTCTATGGAGAATAATATGCAAATCGTGGCAAAATTGTAGGTCCGGGGGACGACGTACAAATAGATGAATTAAAATAGGTAGAAGGAAATCTCATCGAGGGCGTTTAGTTGATGGAAACTGGATTTTGGGCAACATGGATGTCCGAACTAAAGAGGTGCTGATGACAATTTGTCCGGATAATAGTAAGGATGGTGTTATCCTACATGATTTGATAGCATAGCATGTTCATTTTGGGATTTTGGGAGTACTATTGAAACAGACTGCTGGAGAGCGTATAATGGGTGGTGGTTTTAGATGTGAACCACTCAAACAACTTTGTAGATCCATTAACGAATGTTCGTACAAGTAACATCGAATCTTGTTGCCGGAGTCTATGACATAGGCTTTCTTAACAGGGGGCATCAGACGCGATATAATGGACAAGCATTTAGCCGAATTTTTATCATACTTAGATTGTAAAAATCGAAATTCGGATCCTTTCCAGGATCTCATTGAAGATATAAGTGTGGTTTATCATGTAGTATAAGTTGTCTACTCCATATATTTTTAAATTATTTGGTACCGGGTTACAGTGTAGTATTATTTAACTAGAATACCGTGTATTAGGCGTATGCAGAGTATTAAAACTGAATATACTTTGATGAAGGAATTAATGTGGGTTTAGGTTTGGATAGAAGATTAATTTTGAAATTTCCGGTAGAGCTGTGAATTCTCTTCTCAGGGGTCAGAGGTTAGTATACAGGAGACGCTTCATAAAAAATGGTTGGTTGACTAAAGAATTTAGATTTATTCAAAATTTGAATATCCAAGAAGACTATTTTTCTTTTGTGCCATTTTTCACCAAACATGTAAATCAATTCTTCTTATTTTAAGTGCTGTTGGTTATTTTCCTTTAAGTATACAAAATTCACTTTTCTCGATCCTAGAATCGCAGAGATTATTACATTTTACTTGAGGAGCTATTTTTGTTTTCTTTCCAAATACAAGCAGATGCCAGAATGAATAAATTTATATAATATAATATAAAGTTCATTATTACGTTCATATGACATCATTCTTAAATTATATTGGTTAATAATTCTACTTAATATGAGGTGATCAGAGGACGAGGGGTACAAGTGACATTAAAAAAAAAAAGAAAGGAATAAGTATAGAAATGGTTAGCTAATATGACAAACTGTTTTGTGCCCATGAGGTATATGTTTTAGTTTGACAGGTAATGACATATAGTGGAGTCTTAGAAAATCACTCAAGAAAACAGCTCTAATACTTGGAGGACAAGGGGTACGTCTGTAGTTGTACTCCTTGGCTTCCAACAGCTAGGTGGACTCAAGCTTACAGCGTTGAACTTTTTAATGTTCCCAACAAATTTTACATGAAGATTGTTATTGTATTATTAGTATTTAATATAGTGGTGGTGATTCTACGAGGTTTAATGATTTATCAAATATTGTTATGTCTGAATCAGAATCTATTGAACATGAGCATTGAATTACCTCGGCCTTCATGGTAAGCAAAATATTTCAACTACTTTATCTATATTTTTACAATTGTATATTATAAAATAATACTTTTTAGCAATACATTTTGAAATAATTGGAAATAATTTAACAATGTAAAGATATATTATGATTCAGAGCTATAGGATTTGCAATCCAATAATGTATATAATAAATGTATTTATTTAAAATATGGAGATTAATCATTGGTGTTGCTTTTGTTTTCTTGATTCACTTCAATGATGATGACATTGAAGAACCTGGCATTACAAGACCTACAGGAAAAAAATATGCTCCTATATTGCATGTTGGCAGAAAGAAGATTACTAAATCAGGAAATTGATTAAAAAATAAAGCAAAAAGAGGAAGGGATGAAGGCAAACATAATACAGACAGGAAGGGAAACATTCATGTGTAAACGCGTGGAAGAAAATGTATCCATGAATGCAGGTTTAAGTGCAACGAACTTTAAGGGCAGTATTCAGAAACCAATCTTTACGCAAATAGCGACTCTTTCCCCCTCTCTATGACGTAAAGAGTATTCATAAAACCGGTTTTATGAATACTCTCTACGTCATAGAGAGGGGGAAAGAGTCACTCTTTGTGTAAAGATTGGTTTCCCAATACTGGCCTTAGACTGATTTTCCCAATTAACCTTGTCGTAATATGTAACTCTTTGGATAAGCACATATTTCCAATCATAATAAAAATCTTGGCATGAAACTACTTATCTTGTATAATTTATTTCAAAATATTTCTTGGAGGACAAGGGGTACAAGTGATTCTTAATGCAAAAAAAAAATTACCGTATGGGCTAATGTTTATATTCAATCTGTTCATATTTTGCGGATAAATGGACACATATATGAGGAACATAAACACAATTTATGAGACTTGTCAGATATTCCTGGAAGTTTATATTCTCATTGAACTTTAAGCTTAATTTTCTCCAAACTTATTTTTTGTCACTTGTACCACTTATTCTTTAACCACCTCATATAAGGTTAATTCCGATTGATCATTTAAGAAAGGCTTTTAATTCCAATCACAATTTAGTTTACTTTTATGTATGAGAGTGTAAAATTATTCAGATTTATTTTAAAAGTTTAATATAAATATTTAGGAATTGAAAGTAATGAGTTAAGATATTTTTTTAAAATTATCTAGTAAAATATTTCTATTATTATGATGAAAATGTTATTTGACAATAACTAACAATAAAATATTTAGATTGGCCTATTTATTTCAAGTTACATGTATTTTAAAAAATAATATCAAATTACAAAATTATTTATTAACTTTAACTATATTATTTAGGCAATATAAACTCCTGCTTTAAGTTTCTATTTCACTAACATTTTCTAATGCTCTTCATTTGTCGCATGATATATGATGTGTTAGTCACTGAATGTCTTCAATTAATTACTGAAATTGTTCTGATGGGCAGATGTTAAATTCTTAGTGCCTTAAGAAATCACAAATTTGAACATCAATGCTACGGAGACTTATGCCGCCCTGGATAGCTGACGCCATATCGTTTGTGTGAAAATTTGACACAGGATTCACGAAGTTTACAAAACAGTTGACAGATTAAAAATAACAGGCCTTCGGCCATCAATGTATGTCATACTGTTGGGCTGTAGATGCACCGTCCATGTTATTAGAAAAAATCATTCGTATTAACATCCACAACCTCTAAATTATTTTCTAATTTATACAATTGTAAACCCACTGATAGTACTTACTTGGTCTTTCAATATTATTGTACAGTACATGTCTATAATTTTGTATTTCTATTTTCTTTTTAAATGTGACTTACTTACCTATATACAGTTTCGTATTTTCAAAGTTTTTAATTCTTAAAAATTTTAATAAGCAAGACTTTATATTGTTTCCATTTTTTTAGTTTTTTAAATATTTTAAAAATATATTTTGGTAACCCATATACTGTTTCACATGTTCTAAGTTTTTTTTATATAATTTGCAAGTGTGAATATTGTTTCGTACTATCTAGTTTTTTAATATAATTTTCAGGTCTGCATGTAGTATCACATTTTTAATTTTTTTCTAAAATATTTTTTAAATCTAATTTACAAGTATGTTTGTAGTTTCAAATTATTATTATTGTTATTATTATGATTATGTTATTATTATTACTGTTATTATTATTATTTTAGATTGAAAGTGGAGAATTAGATCTGCAAAATTGATGATAAGATTAATTAAATTCATAAAATAAAATAAGTTAAAATATCTTCCTAGGTAAAATCCGTCGTCCTCAACTATTAAAATATGTGATCTTTATGCCTATAGGCCTTTCAGGACATTCATCCCATCTTCAGCAGTTCATTCTTCGCTACAGCATCCAGGTTGATGTTTGATGCTGCTGGTCCTAATGTGGCTTTGTCGTGACTAAAGCTTCTTCCTGATGATATCGTATAGTGGGTTGTTTAGTCTGGGAGTGCTTTCATTTATTAAAAGTTTGTTGTCTATTTCCTTGATAATTTCCAGGTCTTCCAATATGTTGGAAAGATTAACACAAAAATACAACATAAAATTAATCGCTAGATGTGTGGATGACATTATAATCATTTATGAAGGTAAAGAGAGAAAAGAAGAAGAAATTCTATCAGAATTAAACAATATGCACAATAAATTGGAATTCACAGAAGAAATTGAACAAAACAACAAAATAATTTTTTTGGATTTAACATAGTTAAAAACACAAAAAACAATTGAAATAGATATATACAGAAAACCAACAACTAATATGCTTGCAATTAACAATAAATCAAGACATCCGCACCAACAAAAAATCAGCGTATTCAAGAGCCTAATTAATAGAATGCTAAAACTGCCATTAAACAAAATTAATTACAATAAGGAATTGTGGTACATAAAAAAAAATGGCTAAAAACAAAGGATACAACAGCAAAATTATAGAGAAACTTGTAGGAAAACAAAAGCGGAGAACCGATATCAATAAAATAACAAAACTAGAAAGAGAAACGAATATTAATAATACATGGATTACACTAACTTACACAGGCCACAAAACCATAAAATTGGCAAAAACATAAAGAAAAATAAATAAAACTTAAACATAGCCTACAAAACTAATATTAAATTAAATAATGTAATAAGTAACACAATAGAAAAACATAATAAATTTAATGGCAAGGGTGTATATAAATTAACATGCAAAGACTGTGACAAGTTCTATATAGGTAGAACGAAAAGAAGCTTCAACATAAGATTTAAAGAACAACGTAACGATTTTGTATACGCATATGGAAAGTGTAATTATGTTAAGCACGTAATAAACGCGGCCATAGAATGATCTCAATAGAAGACACCTTTACAATAGTACACAAAGAGGGAATTCCAACTAGAATCAACCTATTGGAAGACCTGGATTTTATCAAGGAAATATACAAGCTTTTAATAAATGAAAGCACTCCCAGACTAAACAACCCACTATACGATATCGTCAGGAAGAAGCTTTAGTCACAACAAAGCCACATTAGGACCAGCAGTATCAAACATCAACCTGGATGCTGTAGCGAAGAATGAACTGCTGAAGATGGGATGGATGTGCTGAAAGGCCTACAGGCATAAAGACCACATATTTTAAAAGTTGAGGACGACGGACTTTACCTAAGAAGGTATTTTAACTTATTTTATTTTATGACTCTCCACCTTAATGGTTTTAACAATGAATTTTATTAGTATTAATTGAATTAAAATTTTAATTTTTTATTTTATTTTTCATAACAAATTATCGGCCATTGCACCAAGGCCTCAAAATCCAGGTACGAATGCTCGGGCCGTATAGAAATATTTGGATTTATAACAATTTTTTTTTGTCTCTACACAGTACTTATATATATATATATATATATATATATATATATTTATTTCAAATTTTACATGACATCGATCGTTTGAAGTTCACGTGAGAAGGCTGTTGCCGTCCGGACACTTAGATCGAAATTAAATATTTCCCTTACCGTCTCCCTGTGATATAATTGACATTTGTTTTATTTTTAAAATAATTGATTGAAATTTTAATTTATTTGGTGGAGATCAAGAAAATGCCATTCTGACATTTGTTTTAACATTAAGGAAAACCACCAAAATCTTAACAGAATTGTTTGCTGGGCACACGGACGGTTAAAACAAACCATGTAGGATATTGGTGAATGTTTTTGGACTCTACATAGGCTCTTCGGTAGTTTCATATTTTATAAGTTTTTAAAAACATTTTTTTAAAAATATTATTAAAAACCGATATTTGTAAGATTTTACAAAATTAATTTATAATTCCTCTTAAAAGTGATCCCACAACAGGCCTCAGGAGGCCCTTGGGGTAGTAGGAGGTTAAGGCTCCCACTTTTTCTAGACAATCGGCACTTGATGTCAGCTGGGTTGTCAGCCCTGTGTGACGGCCGCCTTTACCCCAGAACAAGCGTCTGGTACTCATTTCCGTTAGAGGCTGAGTCGACCCAGGGCCATATTGCCGCCAGAGGGTTTGGGTCAGTTTAAAAATCCTGACCCCAACGGGACTTGAACCCTCGACCCTCCGGCTTGTAGCTCAGTGCCTTAACCACTATGCTACGGCGTGCCCCTTATAATTCCTCTTACAATGTTAAAATACTTACCATGTGTATCTCATTATGTACAAGTTTTAAATAATATACCATTCTTTGCCGCATAATTCAACTTAATATTTTTGAAAAATTAAAGTTAAATCTATTTATATCAATGCATTTCCAATAAAAGAAATAAATATTTTCAAAATATTATTAACGATGTGGTAGTTAGGATAATATACAGACAGCAGAAATGCTAGTCGCAGAACCAAGTGCATTAGAGGTTGAAATGGCGATAGAAAAATTGAAGATGTATAAAGCATCGGGTTCAGATGAGATCCCAGCAGAACTGATAAAATCAGGGGGAGAAAAGTTGATGGACAAGATATGCTGGTTGCTTAGTATGATTTGGGAAAAAGAAGCTCTTCCAGATGAATGGAAAGAATCAATTATCGTACCAATATAAGAAAGGAGATAAAACTGAATGCAACAACTACAGGGGCATCTCATTACTTTCAACTTCGTACAAAATTCTAACAAATATATTAGTAAGCAGACTTACTCCCTATATTGATGACATTCTAGGAGATCATCAATGTGCATTTAAAAGAAACAGGTCTACAACAGATCAGATTTTTAGTATAAGACAGATTTTAGAAAAAAAATGGGAATATAAAGGTACTGTACATCAACTATATGTAGACTTCAAAAAAGCATATGATTCAATTAAGAGGGAGAAGTTATATAGTATCCTGATGGTTTTTGGAATTCCTAAAAAATTAGTTAGACTTATACGAATGTGTCTAAATGACACAAAGAGTAGGGTGCATGTAGGCAAACAGTTTTCAGACACTTTTGAAATCCAGAATGGGTTGAAGAAGGAGATGCACTATCTCCTCTACTATTTAATTTTGTACTAGATGATGCCATTAAATCTTTAGAGAAAGAGGAAGGCTCACAACTCAGTGGTATTAATAAGCTGTTAGTTTATGCTGATGATGTAGTATTATTGGCCAATAGCAAGGAGATACTAAAGGACAACACGCAGACAATAAGAAATTAGGACTGGAAGTAAATATCAATAAAACTAAATATATGGTCACATGTAGGAATTCATTATATAATGGAAATGGACACTAATGACAAATGAGGGAAGTTTTGAGGAAGTGGCTGAATTCAAATACCTAGGAACAATAATAACAAATAGGAATGAGATGCACGAAGAAATTAAACATAGGCTCAATTCTGGAAATGCGTGCTATTATGCATTGCAGAGACTCTTGATGTCCCAACTCCTTTCAAAAAACGTTAAACTGAAAAATATATAAAACTATTATTCTATCAGTTATATTATATGGGTGCGAAACATGGACTCTTACTTTAAGGGAGTAAAGGAGATTACAAGTATTTGAGAATAAAGTACTTTGGAAAATTTTTGGACCAAAGAGAGATGAAGAGACAGGTGAATGGAGAAGACTACCTAACAATGAAGTACATGGTCTTTATAGGAAGCCAGATATAATAAGAACAGTTAAATCTCGTAGACTGCGACGGGCAGGACATGTTGCACGTATGGGGAATTTAAGACTTGCATGGAAGCTGATTGTAGAAAACCAGAGGGAAAACGCCCAGTTGGTAGACCAAGAATGAGGTGGGAAAATAAAATTAACTATGATTTGAGGAAAATAGATTATACAGGGAAAGCATTGGCTCAATATAGGGATTTATGGAGAGCTTATGTCCGAGCGGCCATGTACCGACGGGTTCAATAGTGCCAGTGAGTAAGGAAGTAAGTAAGTAATCGCCTCAGGCACTCATTCGTAAGTTCTGGAGTTTAAAATAAATGTTTTTTTGGTTGATAATGGTGGCAAGATGGAGTTTTTTTTTTGGGGTTTTTTATTGTGGCAACATTGGAAGAGGAGGGCAAGTATCAAGTAATGTAGTACGTTCAAATTGTAGACCTCAGCCCAGTTAATAATATAAAGAGATTAATAAAACTGCAAGAAGTGAAAAATATTTGATGTAATACCTTATCGATGCTAACAACAATAAAGTCGTCAATAACTCATAAATGTACATAGATTAAAAAATATAAGGCTCTTTTGTCAATGAAGGCCGAGATCACGCCGATGTTTCTGTGTGCAGTGAAATAGTTGACCGTTTTTTTCATTTTACTTTATAGTTAAAATTAAAGACGTCTACTATTTGTTTTATATTTTCTTGCGCGATCTATAATTAACTTGTACATACAGTAACAGGTTTGTTTATCTATTATTTGATCTTCAAGTAATTGTTTTGTTAGGTTTTAACCTCACTCACATTACTGACGTATGAATATATAATATTAATATATTGGCCTCTTGTAGTTATGTCTAGTACTCGTAGTATAACCAGTTTGTTAATACATTTTCTTTCATTAGTGCTTTTCATCTTATAGCGTATAAATATACATAAACTATTATTTAATCTGTAATTTCCCATACATACCTTAATGGTACAAAATTTGAAATAAATAATGAGAATTAGTTCAAAATAAGGATACATATTCTTAATATCTCATTTGTACTTTAGAAATACTACATACCTGTCACTAATCAAACTATATTTGTATTGAAAATAATAACTTGATAGCACAACTGGCCTAGAGGCCTATGACTTACTAAGCTAGTTGCCCGCATTGAATATGTTTTTATAATTTTCGTTAATTTTTTTTATTTTTCGTTAAGAATGCAAAATATATCGGTGGGGTTGTACAAGACCAGCTTTTTACTTACGCGACTTATGCCATTTTTGATGTAATTTAAAATATTACGAAGTGTTGATGATACCATTTAACTCTGGGATTTAACCATCGTGAAAATATTGAAACCTATCATGAAATGAAGTAGTGGAAATATGATTTTACGTTCTAACCGTCAGACATGTTGAATGTTCCATAGAGTAACAAATATGGATAGGGTCATTTATAGTACGCATTAAATCAGATTTAAATTGCAAGGAAACTAAAAGCTAACCAAACATAAATCAATGAATGGAAACTAAATCAATTACTGTAAGTTAGGTGAACTTCCCGGGAACGTCCTTTTTATTTATTTTACGCGATTAAAGTATGTAATCAATGTGGTTGTACACATTGTGGTCATATGTTTTTTGAATCTCTGTGTTCATCGGTGGTATATCCCCCCCCTGTGGTCATCGGTGGTGTATCTGTGGTCATCGTTGCTCATCATTGGTACATATCTTCGCTGGTCTAGAAGCAAGGACTGTTGTAAACTTCGTGGTCATGACAGGAAATAGTTCCACGACTGTTGTAACCTTCGTGGTCATGACAGGAAATAGTCTCACTTTATTTTCGTATTTACGAGGAAATAAAGATATGATAATAACTTTCCCAGATTGAAAAACGTTAAATATAGTATTTTATTAATATGTATGCCAATTACGTACTGTTAAAGTGCGTAAATAAAAAGGCACTGTTCTCCCACGGGGCCAATATATCTCACATTTTGAAGTTATGTTGTATAATGTTTTACTTTTTTTGGCAGTATTTTTTTAAATATGTCAATAAGGACAAAAATTGAAATAATAATAATAATAAAAACACTGCAATTTCAACATTAAAACCTAATTGACAGAAATCATTATGTTATAATGTACCAGTTATTAGTTCAACTTAGTGAATATTGTGTGCAATACATTATAACAATTGTACCATTTTTTCTAGTCACTGTTAAAGAACTGGTTAATAAATTAGATATTAGATATTTATCTCATATATCAATTTCAGTCAGCATGGAACTGGTGCCCACTTAGCATCATGAGGAATTTGAGTAGGTACGATAAGTACTGGTAGCTTCTCTAGGTTGAGAAAACCAGATATAATGGTTGGTGGACCCGGCAAGGTGATAACATGTCACTGTTATACTGGCTAAATAATCATCCACCTCTGTCATCACATGTGAATTTGAGGCCTGTATGTAGCATGTAGACCTATCGTGTCATGGATTTTAGATTTTTATCTACCTCTCTCTCTCTCTCTAATTCTTCCTCCTCTACCTATGACTTGTACTTCTATTCAACTTCCATGATCCAATTCTATGCACTTCAGTTCGGTACTACATCATATTAATGAAACTTCTGTTTACCTTGGGATTAGGCAGGATTCATTTTTGGAACCTTTTGTTCTATAAACACAGTTCCTTAGATCCTTGACTATTCAATCAGTTGAAGCAATAATATGTAGCAGCTGAACCATTTTTGAGAATTAATACATGCATTTCATTATTTATTATTGCATCTTATTTAATTTAAATATCATAAAGGGATGAATTACCTAGTTTTTACCAATCAGTAATCCTACTTGTCAAAAAAGTGTAGGAAGTGTGTGAATTATTATTGTTTGCTATAAATTGAAGGCTGATATGTGTAAACATGAGGTGAACTGAAACATTATTGTTCTTATGTTGAAGATGGAACAATTTGAGCTGCTTATGAAACATTGTCTGGTTCATCCGAGGCTTGGTTTAACCCATCAGCATGGAGTGATGTGCACCAGCCGCATAAATAAAATACTTCTTCTCTGCAGAGTGACAAGTACCGTCCGCATGATTTCTTTACCGAAACTAGTCCTTATTTTTCGGCAATGATTCACTAAATAAATTATTAAATAATATAATTTTGTAGGGGAAAAATACGCTTTTATTTGATATTTGAAATTATTAATATAACTTATTTTCAAATTGTATAATTTATTGTTAAATGTGGGTAAGTTTGAAGTGCTGATTGAGCATGTTCTATATCTGGGACATTTGATTTATTTTCATTCTTTGTAAAAATGTACAATGACAACACAATTTGTGAACTGCACTCTTATAGAGGAGATCTCAAGCTTTCAATTAACATACAATTTATATTTTATGTATTTTTTTTGTTAATGTAGTTCCTCATTGTTTTATGGACTGCGTTAGAGACTGATAGTCTGCTCTCTTTCTGGAAATCATGAAACTATTTAAAACTTTGTTTATATGGCTAGGTTGGTGAAGGTTTCTTCTTTCAAATGAAATATGTGATACCTATATGGCACCAAATTTGTGAAAGAAATTCTAACTTGTATGAGTGACTCTGCTCAATCCTGTTAGACTAGCTCGAGGGTGGCAGTGTTTCACCATGGCCCCTACAAATAAACATAGTGAGAATATTACAAAATGCAAAATGGAATATTTGGGGGCACGCCGTAGCGTAGTGGTTAAGGCACTGAGCTACAAGCCGGAGGGTCGAAGGTTCAAGTCCCGTTGGGGTCAGGATTTTTAAACTGACCCAAACCCTCTGGCGGCACTATGGCCCTGGGGTCGACTCAGCCTCTAACTGAAATGAGTACCAGGCGCTTGTTCTGGGGTAAAGGCGGCCGTCACGCAGGGCTGACAACCCGGCTGACATAAAGTGCCGATTGTCTAGAAAAAGTGGGAGCCTTAACCTCCTACTACCCCAAGGGCCTCCTGAGGCCTGTTGTGGGATCACTTTAAAAAAAAAAAAAATGGAATATTTTAGTAAAGAAGCCAGATATTATTCCAGAAATTCCACGTAAAACTACAGTAGCAACATTTAGACTGCTTACAGAACATGACTATTTGGCCAAACATTTATATAAAATAGGAATCTACACGAATCCAAATTGTCCTCTATGCAATAAAGACGAAGAAATGAATGAAGAACACCTACAAACCTGTGAAGTATTACCTGTTGGATCCACCATAGAGAAATATTGGAGAGCAAGAACGCTAATGGCTTCGGTGCCAAGGCCCAGCATTTGAAAACAACACATATTACAAAATGCTTAGACAATGAACTGGAAAACAAACATAAAATCTATTGTAGATTATAATATAAATATAGTATCCTTGGACCTAACAGACTAATTTTGTTACATTTGTATTTGTTGGAATGTAAGAAAATAAAAAATAGTACATGAAAATATTTTCCGTCTTCTAAACATTGCTAACTGAACAGCATGATTATCTGTAGGGAGAATTCACCACAAAATATTTTTCGCATTGACCTTGGTGAAGCATAACTTTATGCAACATAGGGTTGGGGTAGAAAGAAAGGTTCTCGGATGTCATTCAACAGTACCGAGATTAGTTACAAGGCATTTTCTGGGAAGAATACCACCGAGAAGAAATAAAGACTTCCCTAACACAATATGTGTGTGTGTTACAAAAAAAAAATAAACAGAAAAATACAGTACTTAGATTTTCTGACTATGAAGCGGTGTATGCAGGGGTGCTTCAAATCAATTTCAACTAACTTAACTTCTAAGGTACAGTTCTATAAATTTTATTTGTATTGTTGTAGTTTTGTACTAGAGCATGCCATTAAATCTTTAGAGAATGAGGAAGGCTTACAACTCAATGGTATTAATAAGCTGTTAGTTTATGCTGATGATGTAGTATTATTGGCCGATAGCGAGAAGATACTAAAGGACAACACGCACACACTATTGAGTAACACTATGAAATTAGGACTGGAAGTAAATATCAATAAAACTAAATATATGGTCACACGTAGAAATTCATTATTTAATGGAAATAGACAGCTAATGACAAATGAGGGAAATTTTGAGGAAGTGGCTGAATTTAAATACCTAGGAACAATAATCACAAATAGGAATGAGATGCACAAAGAAATTAAACATAGGCTCAATTCTGCAAATGCGTGCTATTATGCATTGCAGAGACTCTTGATGTCCCAACTCCTTTCAAAAAACGTTAAACTGAAAATATATAAAACTATTATTCTACCAGTTACATTATATGGGTGTGAAACATGGACTCTTACTTTAAGGGAGGAAAGGAGATTACAAGTATTTGAGAATAAAGTACTTAGGAAAATTTTTGGACCAAAGAGAGATGAACAGACAGGTGAATGGAGAAGACTCCATAACAATGAACTACATGGTCTTTATAGGAAACCAGATATAATAAGAACAGTTAAGTCTCGTAGACTGCGATGGGCAGGACATGTTGCACGTATGGGGAATGAAAGACTTGCATGGAAGCTTCTTATAGGAAAGCCAGAGGGAAAACGCCCAGTTGGTAGACCAAGAATGAGGTGGGAGAATAACATTAACTATGATTTGAGGGAAGTAGATTATACAGTGAATGATTGGAAAGCATTAGCTCAGGATAGGGATGTATGGAGAGCTTATGTCCGTGCGGCCATGAACCTACGGGTTCGATAGTGCTAGTGAGTTAAGTTAAGTTAATTGTTGTAGTTTACAATTATAATTAGCCTCACGTTCAGCTGAATAAATTTTAAAATTTCTATTAAGATATTTTAAATATCAAACAAGATATAAACGTTTTACAAAACTTTGTTTTCTAACTTACAAATTTAAATACCATTCCAAGAAATCCTCCCTCAGCTGAGAACTGTCAGGGGATTTAAATTTCCCCACGCTGATGGGTTAAGACTTAAAAGCTAATGTATAATTTGCCCAATGGTTTGCTGGCTCAGAAGGGTAATATTGTGGGGATCCCATAAAAGACATGGATAGAATATTTCAAGATTCGCAACAAATGAGTCATGGTTTTATTTAGATTATTAGAAACCTAAATATAGACCTCCTGCTTTCCACTGCTTATCATATAAACAGGTTTATAGTATTTTATACACAAATTTAAATGTAATTACACAGTGCTAAAATATGAAAACAAATACCAAGAAAATTAAAGATGTGTCCTTTTGCGTGAAATATCTTATACATAGGAAAATTGTTTTGGATGATGAAATATTGGAAAGAGTAAACAAATTTATTTATTTGGGTTATAATTTAACATTTCAAGATGAAGCTGATATAGCAAAGAAAATCACAAATTTCACTAAAAAACGGGGATAATTCATAGTATTATGAAATTCTCTTTATTACAAAAGAACATAAGATTATGAGTTTATATGATTCTTGCAAGACTAGTGTAAGATATGGTAGCGAAGTATGGACAATACAAATAAAACAAATGATGAATAAGAGCAAATGAGATATGATTCATGCATCGTACAACATGCTATAGAAAGTGGGACTACAAAATAAATGAGAAAATTATGCAACAGTTCGGTGTAGAACACATTCTCCACTATATACGAAACTACTAGAACAACTAGAAAACCCATCTTCAACGAATACCATCTCACAGAATTCCAAGAGCTATGCTTCTTTGCTATCCTCAAGGCTAGACTTCGCTGGGAAGTCCAAAAAAAAAAAGCACACTATGAAAAATGTTTTTTGAGATCATAACAGGCCAAATGGCCTAGTACTTACATGGATGATGATGATTAAACATAGTATGTGGTTAAATTATATAGGTAGGAAATAATACTATGAGGTTTATTTTAATAAATGTGTGGTACTTGACACAAAATTAGCACACTTTCCTGTTTAGAGAACTGGAAAAAACTCTTATCTCTATCATCATCTGTTCGAAAAACCCCATAACTATTTATGTGCAAATGCAGGAGGAACACGAAATGTTAGTGTGAGGTAACTATCTTGAAAACGACTAAAATATATACAGGGTGTCCCGAAAAACCTTCCAATATTTGCAGAGGATATAGTATGCAAGAAATGAAGAAACAAAGGTCCAATAAACGTAGGTCGTACAGGTAAAATTTGCGGAGTTATGGCCTAAGGTTTTACTATCTTGCACTCCGAGCACTTTGGCATGGACCTGATGACTAAACATACTTCCAATATTTATAGAAGATAAAATGAAGAACAAAAGTTCCTATAAACCTTGTGTATGGACAGATAGTCGCTTTATCGTCTCTATTGATCGCCATATTAGTTTACTCATACTCAATCGGCATGCTCCGTGGATTATCACAATAAATCATACTAACATGAACCTTACTCATCCACCATGGGAATATATATTACCATAATACTTATACAAGGTACGATAATAGCTTTTGACAATACTCAACATAAAGCCTCATTATATCGCGCTGGTCCCAAGTTTACGCAGACTTGCTTCATTTAGTATAAACAACTGCTAGTATTAAATAAACAATACCTTAATCTAAACTTTACTGTACTTAGTGTGATATTTAACTAGATCTGAGGAGACTAAAATCTTGCAATACAGATAATAAATAATTAATCACTGTGATTAAGTAAAAAGGAAACTATCTTTAATATGAAAGTAGTCACATAAATTATATTAACAAAATAGCGTGTGTAACCCAAAATTATGAAAAGAATAATGAAAGTTAACATAATCAATAACAACTCTCTCCAAATACAATAATAGTAACTACCTCTCTCATACTTAACAAGCGACCTGTAAACACTCATACGAAAACAATACTTAACTCTTTTAAATTTCTTCTAAACAGTCTTAACAAAAACATATACCAAATCTTGAAGTAATGGCCGAGGGAATCACTTCCTTGAACCCCATCGCCACAACTAAAGAGTTCCGATCTTGGATAAAGTCTCTTCCATACTTTCGAAAGACTACCAGATCGTACGATGCCAGTACCGACTGCTTAACGTTCCATGTCACTGCGGACGGATCTCCTCTTTCGCGCAATGCGTGTGAGTTCGGAAAGGAGCGGGCACTAAAGGAGAAAGGGATAAGGGAAGCACAGACGTAACAAATCTCAACAGACGTCGCGGCAACACCAAAGTTAAAAAATTACGCATACACGATACAGTTGGTCATACACGTAATATCTTCTGAGGTATGGTCTACCACCACCAATGATCACCATGTGTATGATCTTCACAACATGTGCTCGATGTGACCGCCATCCATTGTAATACAGCATTCCACCCTACGTCCCATGGACTCACGTATTCGTTCGAACACCCATGGTTGTTGCCGGATTGCGTCACAAGCATTGCACACGTGTTCTGGTAGTGTATCCACATCATCTATGAGGACTGCATACACCAAGGTCTTTAAATGTCCCCAAAGCCAAAAATCTAAAGGGTGTAGGTCCAGTGAACAGGTGGGCCAAGGTATTGGCCCTCCCCGACCAATCCATCGCTGATGAAACACGCGTGTTAGTTGTTGCCTAACTCGAAGATGAAAATGGGTCGGTGCCCCATCATGCATATACCACATTTGCACATGTTCATGTAATGGCACATCTTCCAGCAGCACAGGTAATGGGTTTCGAAGGAAGGACGATATCTAGGACCATTCAATCTGCCCAAACGTTGATATCTAATCTGTTCTTATGTCTTCCCCCTTCATGTGCATACGGGTTTGTATCGGCCCATACGTGCGTATTTTGAAAATTCACGATACAGTCTCTCGTGAAACCCAAGCTGCGAAATGCGGATCATGAGCATACGTGTGGAGAAACCACTGGCAGAATTGCAATCTGTCAGGCCGGTCTTGTGGCAGCAGGCGCTTGTCGCTACACATGAGATGGATGAGGAATTGTTCATGGAGAACGTTCCAGACAACAGATTTAGCAACACCTTTAGCTGCAGATATTCTTCGGACACTTGTTCCAGGGTTCTCCTCCACGTGTCTAATACCCGTTGCTCCTTAACTGGTATGCGAGTTGTTCGAGATCTGCCACGATCCTGTGTTTGTGGTGCAAAGGATCCTCTATCCGAAAGTCGCTGGAACAGGGCACTAAACGTCTTTACAGATGGTCCACGGTGATGTGGATATTTGGCACCATACAAGTTACGAGCCAATAGGTTACTGTCATTGGCTTGGCCGTAGCAGAGCACCATATCTGGCATCACCTGTGTTGAATATCAGGCCTCCATTAGGTGCTGTACAGAGAAGGACAAGAACACAAATTACAGTACTACAATGTTACAATGAACAATGAACCATGAGCCATTTGCACACTACGGAACGTACACCGGACGCAAATAACAAGTCTGACTGGTAGAGCAATGTACAGTACTTACTCTAGTATTCTGTGCAATACTGTCCTGCTTGTGTTGGGTTCTTGTTTTTTACTAATGGAAACACGATGTGCTGCATGGTAACAAACGTCCACAATAGTACGTCATCAGGTTCATTCCATGTGCTCGGAGTGCAGGATAGTAAAACCTTAGGCCATAACTCCGCAAATATTCCGTTTACGACCTATGTTTATTGGACCTTTGTTTCATTTGTTGCATACTATATCCTCTATAAATATTGTGAGGTATTTTGGGACACCCTGTTTATATTTCTGTGTGTGTTTGTGTGTGTGCGTGCGTGCGTGCGTGCGTGCGTGCGTGTGTGTGAATTATCTGAATTGGTCACAAGGATTTCTTTCTACACAATGACCGAGGAATAATTCATGATTAAGATTTTATGTTTTGGTTACCTTCTTTAAGTTATTTTTAACTTTACTGCATAATGCCAATGACATAGTATTTTAAGTTGGGCTTACTGGTACCTTTTATTCTGAAATTGGTGATTCTTTGCCTCTCTCCTCTGACGTTATCTTCATAATAACATAAAATGGGAGGATAGGTTCCTATGTGCCAAGGTGGAGACATCTCTTTCTATAAATAATTCCTTCTCATTTTAAATTATAATCCAAGATGTTAAGTTGAAAATTAGGTAGTTAAGATAAACTATAATCACAAAATACATGTTAAAGTATGAAGATAAATGTTAAACTTAGTTTATTACTGGAATTCATGCTTGTTGAAATTTGTATATTCAAGACTTGGGTCAATGGATTTTTGAGGACATATCAGTATACATTGTGAGAAAAGGAAATTGGTAAAAATGTACCAGTTTTGAAACTAGTTTAACATAAAGAAAGTTGCATACAATACATTATTATGTCTTACCTTAATATTATTTATCAAGAAAGAACCTCCAATTTAAGTGACAAAAGTTGGTCCTAAGTTAGTAGAGAGATTTTTTTTTTCAATTTAGTACGGACATGTTCTCCACACTTCCCTATCCTGAGTTTTCAGTAATTCAGTGTAAAAGTGACTTCCTTCAAATCATTGTTTATGTTTTTCTCTCATTTAATTTATTATCCTCTATTCTATTTACTATTCCCTTTAGTTTCCATTCTAGAAGTTTCCAACCACCCCATTCATGTTATCCCTTCTTACTTCCTGTTTCCCATAAGAATTATGTAGGTCACAGTTTTGTGATATTTTCCAGTCACCTGTTTGTACATCTGGTTCAAATATTTTCCTAAGCACATTATTCTCTTTTCCTCCTCTCTTAAATTAAGGGATCACATGTTGTCACTAGAAGAATGTAATTTCATAGATTCTTCGTTTAACTTTTATGTAGCGTTTCCTGTGCCATCCAGCCGAGTGCTCTAAGGTAACATGGTTCAAGTCGTGAGGTGAAATAAATGATGTGCTCATGATTTACCAGATTTTAGACAATGTTTATTATTTTTTTTTCCCATAATTATTATTCCTATTGAAGATGTATAAAGCATCAGGTTCAGATGAGATCCCAGCAGAACAGATAAAATCAGGGGGAGAAAAATTGATGGACAAGATACGCTGGTTGCTTAGTATGATTTGGGAAAAAGAAGCTCTTCCAGATGAATGGAAGGAATCAATTATCGTACCAATTTATAAGAAAGGAGATAAAACTGATTGCATCAACTACAGGGGCATCTCATTACTTTCAACTTCGTACAAAACCCTTACAAATATATTAGTAAGCAGACTTACTCCCTATATTGACGACATTCTAGGAGTTCATCAATGTGCATTTAGAGGAATTAGGTCTACAACAAATCAGATTTTTAGTATAAGACAGATTTTAGAAAATAAATGGGAATATAATGGTACTGTACATCAACTATATGTAGACTTCAAAAAAGCATACGATTCAATTAAGAGGGAGAAGTTACATAGTATCCTGCTGGAGTTTGGAATTCCTAAAAAGTTAGTTAGACTTATACGAATGTGTCTAAATGACACAAAGAGTAGGGTGCATGTAGGTAAACAGTTTTTTGACACTTTTAAAATCCAGAATGGGTTGAAGCAAGACGATGCACTATCTCCTCTACTATTTAATTTTGTACTAGAGCATGTCATTAAATCTTTAGAGAATGAGGAAGGCTTACAACTGAGTGGTATTAATAAGCTGTTAGTTTATGCTGATGATGTAGTATTATTGGCCGATAGCGAGGAGATACTATAGGAGAACACGCACACACTATTGATTAACACTAAGAAATTAGGACTGGAGGTAAATATCAATAAAAATAAATACCTGGTCACATGTAGAAATTCATTATATAATGCAAATGGACAGCTAATGACAAATGAAGGCAGTTTGGGGGAGTGACTGAATTCAAATACCTAGGAACAATAATCACAAATAGGAATGAGATGTACAAAGAAATTAAACATAGGCTCAATTCTGGAAATGCGTGCTATTATGCATTGCAGAGACTCTTGATGCCCCAACTCCTTTCATAAAACGTTAAACTGAAAATATATAAAACTATTATTCTACCAGTTATATTATATGGGTGCGAAACATGGACTCTTACTTTAAGGGTGGAATGGAGATTACAAGTATTTGAGAATAAAATATTTAGGAAGATTAGAGTGGATGAATTAATTGTATTTTAATTTGTTACTGACATTTTCAGATAATGTTTGGTGTTGAACAAACGAGTAACCTATCAAACATGGAAAGTGGACCGCAAGTAAGTTAGTTATTCAAGACTATATTTAAATATCATAACATTGAAGTTAATATACACAGGTTAGCCATCTTTAAAGAACTGTCAACACAAATAAAGGGGAATCCTTTTGCTTGAACTGCGATTCGAATCCATAATAACCACTTTTGAGATTTAAGGAAGAGGAATTTGTGAAAGTTGCATGAATAGTTGAGTGGTATATCACCATCGACACTAGTAAAATTCATGGTGATTTTCCGTTGAGGTATTAGTTCACAGTAATATAATGTACAGTTAAAAACTATAATATAGTTACCTTGTAGGTCCGTCTCCTCAACTTAAGTTCTTTTAAAACTCTGTAGGCCTTTCGGGACTAGTCCCATCATCAGCAGAATGCATTAGGTCCGTTCTTGTTGACCCTTGTTGAAGCACTGACTTGGTTGTGAGAATTTTGTACAGAGGATTGTGTGGATTAGGTGTGTATTCATTGAGAATCGGGTTGCTGTTGATTTCTCTTAGGATTGCGATTTCCTCCAGTATATTTATTCTCGTTGGAATGTTTTCTCTATGTACTATTGTGAGGGTGTTATCGATGTTATGCATATGGTGTCCAGCTTGAATTACATGTTTTGCGTAACTTGATTTTCCTCCATTGTAAACGAAATCTCTGAAATGTTCCTTGAATCTAATGTTGATGCTTCTGTTAGTTTTCCCAATGTAGAATTTATTGCAGTCTCTACATGTTAATTTGTAGATGCCTTTATTGTCGAATTCATCTATTTCTTCGATGTTGTTGTTTATTAAATTTAGTTTGTTGTCAGTTCTGTAGGAACTTAAGTTGAGGAGACGGACCTACAAGGTAACTATATTATAGTTTTTAACCGTACATTATATTACTGTGTATCACCAGTTCGTAAGATTGGAATGCTTGGATTCAAGTCCTGGTTCAGCAGACATTTCTTTCTTTGGTTGTGTTTTATTTACTTTGATGTCATGTACAGATCATCTCAGAACATAAGCACATTAATTTTAGGGATTGTACAGGAATCTTAAATGAACATTTTGAGATAACGTACTTGTAGTCTGCAGTGGCTAATTTCAAAGTTATGTGGAGTTTTTGAGATTGAAAATTGCCGCTGATAAGTAGAGGTGTGATTTTTTTCAAATAATGAAATATGCATAATGTTTAGATAATTTATTTGTGACAAATATTATAAATCTTGCAAAGCTGGATAGGAAATTAATATATTGTGACGCGTTGTAGTAGCATCGTTTAAAATGCGCGGGCCGGCGATAGAAACCTCGCATTGGTTAGTAGCCAATCGAGAGTCCAGGGTCCACCGATATTTCTAGTCTAATGAGCCAGAGAATTCTTTCCCCCGTTCGAGAAACATAGAAGACGAAAGGGCTCCATGTAGAAAAATCTCGTTGATGGACCTGGAAATTTCCGTCTACTCATCTATAAATATGTGGCGAGAACAAAAAAAAAAACAGTCAGTGTGGTTAATTGTGAGCATAACTGTAAGGAAGGATTGTGTCTGCAACTGTGTTATAAGTGATTATCTGATTAACGTTATAAAAATAATAGTTGTTAAAACAAATTATGTTTGAAGATTAAGTGATAATTGTGGAGAAGGAAATAAAGTGAAAAGAAAATTTTACATAGCTAGTGTGTACTTATCCCTCCATGGTATCATTACCTTGTCTTAGTGGAGTGGCTTGCGTGCTTAAATGATCCTGAGAGCTATGCCGGCGGTAGCATTGCTGCCGATAGGGTTACCCATGCCGGACTGGTCGAAGGTGATAAGCCAGACGAAATAAGTACCTTGGTCGGAAGAGTGACGATCTTTCACCGTAAAAATACAACCGTCAAGAAATGCGGACATGGGTTCATCTGGGGTAAAATTTTCCGGAGGTCAAATAGTCCCCCATTCGGTTCTCCGGGCGGGGACTACTTCAGGGAACCCATGCCAAAGGTTTAACACAGGGACATGTTCCTAGAAACATGGAATGTTAGGACTTTATACAATAGCAGGCACTAGAGATATTAACATGGGAATTAGATAAATCACCCTTGTATATAGTCGCTTTACAGGAAGTTAGGTGGCCAGGAGAAGGTAATCAGGAATCAGGAAGCTTTGCATTATGCTACGGGGGTGCAGAAAGACCTGCATTTTGAACGGGTTTTTTAGTCAGAAGGAGGGTCCTATCCGCTATCCGAGATATTAAGTTTGTCAGTGACAGGATATCATACATAATTCTAAAGGGTAAACGACATGATTTTATAATTGTAAATTTACATGCCCCCACAGAAGATAAAGATGACAGGTTCAAGGATGAGTTCTATGAAGAATTAGAATGCTTATTTGATAGCCTTTCACGATATCATATAAAAATTGTCTTAGGAGATTTTAATGCAAAATTGGGGCGGGAAGATATATTCAAACCGACAATAGGCAAATTCAGTCTTCATGAAGATAGTAACGACAACGAGGTTAGATTAGTCACATTTGCCGCATCAAAGAATCTCATTGTTATGAGCACAACATTTCAGCATAAGGATATTCATAAATACACCTGGACGTCCCCAGATGGAGAAACTCGGAACCAGATAGATCATGTATTAGTGGATAAACGCTGGCACAGTAGCATCATGGATGTTAGATCAGTTAGAGGGACAGGCTGCAATTCGGATCATCATGTGGCCAGAGTAAAATTAGACAACGGCTGTCGCTTATGAGAGGAACAAACGCTACAGATGATTCTCTAAAATTTGAATTAAAAAACTTGAAAAATGATGAAATACGGCAAGAATACCAAATCAAAATTGCTAATAGATTTGAAGTACTGGAATCTTCAAATGACAATGTGGCAAACGAAGAAGAAACTTATATAAATATAGAATGGGAGGCTATAAGAGATACTATTAAATTGTCAGCATCAGAAAGCATTGGTTGTTTAAAAAAGAGGCAAAACAAGAAATGGTTTGATGAGGAATGTGCCGACATTGAAAAGAAAAGAAAGCTAGCAAAAATGAAATGGTTACACGGCCAAATGAGGTAAATTTGGAGCAATTGGGTAGTGTTAGACGGGAAACCACCACGTTACTAAAGAGTAAAAAGGGGGAATATTTGAGAAAGAAGATTAATGATCTTGAAATTAATGCAAAAAATAGGAACATTCCAGAATTATATCAGGGAATTAGTATAGAGAAGAAAGGGTTTCAGGCTAGAACAAACATAATTCGGAATGAAAATGGGGATATGATTGCAGATTCCAGGAGTATATTAAATATATGGAAAAGTTACTTTAATCAGCTATTAAATGTACATACAGAACAGGACATTGAGGAGGATAATTTACACACAGCAGAAATGCTAGTCGCAGAGCCAAGTGCATTAGAGGTTGAAATGGCGATTGAAAAATTGAAGATGTATAAAGCATCAGGTTCAGATGAGATCCCAGCAGAACTGATAAAATCAGGGGGAGAAAAATTGATGGACAAGATACGCTGGTTGCTTAGTATGATTTGGGAAAAAGAAGCTCTTCCAGATGAATGGAAGGAATCAATTATCGTACCAATTTATAAGAAAGGAGATAAAACTGATTGCAACAACTACAGGGGCATCTCATTACTTGCAACTTCATACAGAACCCTTACAAATATATTAGTAAGCAGACTTACTCCCTATATTGATGACATTCTAGGAGATCATCAATGTGCATTTAGAAGAATTAGGTCTACAACAGATCAGATTTTTAGTATAAGACAGATTTTAGAAAATAAATGGGAATATAATGGTACTGTACATCAACTATATGTAGACTTCAAAAAAGCATATGATTCAATTAAGAGGGAGAAGTTATATAGTATCCTGCTGGAGTTCGGAATTCCTAAAAAGTTAGTTAGACTTATACGAATGTGTCTAAATGGCACAAAGAGTAGGGTGCGTGTAGGCAAACAGTTTTCGGACACTTTTGAAATCCAGAATGGGTTGAAGCAAGGAGATGCACTATCTCCTCTACTATTTAATTTTGTACTAGAGCATGCCATTAAATCTTTAGAGAATGAGGAAAGCTTACAACTCAATGGTATTAATAAGCTGTTAGTTTATGCTGATGATGTAGTATTGTTGGCCGATAGCGAGGAGATACTAAAGGACAACACGCACACACTATTGAGTAACACTAAGAAATTAGGACTGGAAGTCAATATCAATAAAACTAAATATATGGTCACACGTAGAAATTCATTAAATAATGGAAATGGACAGCTAGTGACAAATGAGGGAAATTTTGAGGAAGTGGCTGAATTCAAATACCTAGGAACAATAATCACAAATAGGAATGAGATGCACAAAGAAATTAAACATAGGCTCAATTCTGGAAATGCGTGCTATTATGCATTGCAGAGACTCTTGATGTCCCAACTCCTTTCAAAAAACGTTAAACTGAAAATATATAAAACTATTATTCTACCAGTTATATTATATGGGTGCGAAACATGGACTCTTACTTTAAGGGAGGAAAGGAGATTACAAGTATTTGAGAATAAAGTACTTAGGAACATTTTTGGACCAAAGAGAGATGAACAGACAGGTGAATGGAGAAGACTACATAACAATGGTCTTTATAGGAAGCCAGATATAATAAGAACAGTTAAGTCTCGTAGACTGCGATGGGCAGGACATGTTGCACGTATGGGGAATGAAAGACTTGCATGGAAGCTTCTTGTAGGAAAGCCAGAGGGAAAACGCCCAGTTGGTAGACCAAGAATGAGGTGGGAGAATAACATTAACTATGATTTGAGGGAAGTAGATTATACAGGGAATGATTGGAAAGCATTAGCTCAGGATAGGGATGTATGGAGAGCTTCGGCCGTAAACCTACGGGTTCGATAGTGCCAGTGAGTAAGTAAGTAAGTGTGTACTTATGTAAATCCAAATAAGTTAAAGAAAATTCCGTGCTATCCGCGACATCTTGGTGTCAGAGTGGGGATTACGGTCACGTTGGTGAAGCCGGTAAAACAGAGGGCCCGCATCAGCGGAGCGGCTGCCATCTGTCATTCAAATGTAGATCTACATCTGTAAGTAATAAAAATTAAAAACTGGAAAACATTCAAGAAATGTTTAAAGAATTATTACAACAGTACACAAATATTCAAAAGCAAAATGAAGATACAAGAAAAGAAATAAAGAGCCAAAATGAGGATTCAAAACACGAATTGTTTACTCAGACTGAAACATCTAATACAGAAATACAAAAACAGATCAGTACACAAAATGAAAAACTACAAGATAAAATCGAACATTTCAAAGACGAATTAAAAATTGACGTTTCTAAAATTGGAGACAGAATGAATAAACAAGAGGACAAATTACACAATATTAGAGAAGAATTTGAATTATATTTAACTCAACATGATACAATTTTGAGCAGTATTCAAGAACAATGGGAAGACAAGTTTGAAACACAAGAAAATAATTATCATTTTATAACAGCTGAAGTTCAACGTGCAGTGGAAAATTTAAAAAAAAACTGATTTTACGACTAGGACCGTAGTTCGACAACCGTCTGACACCCCAAGCTGACATGGAATTAAGAGTCCTAAGTTCGATGGTTCCACATCATGGAACACATTTAAACGGCAATTTAACACCATCTGAACACACATTGGTGGGACAACGGAAGAAAGGACGGCCCAATTAATCGCCTCCTTGCAAGGACCTGCTGCAGAAATTCTAAGAAGCCTTCCAGGAGAATATTGCGCCGAGGACATATTGGACCATTACGGCAATCATCACCTCAGTGCAGCCTACCGCGCCCAGCTGAAATACCGTGTCCAGCGCGTCGGGGAGTCACTACAAGAATACGCCATGGCCATTAAACAACTAACCCACAAGGCAAATTATTGATTTGTTCAGTCGATAATTTTTATTGTTATTTTTATATTTATATTTTTATATCCTTATGAATGTAATACGTCTGTAGCAGTAATAATGATTCGGATGAATGTGTTTATGTCAGCGGACTCCTAGCAGCGTTCATCGACGGAGAGGCGGCATCCGCTTTCGTCTGCAGTCTGAGGAACCGTGAAATTAAACCACACCCGCTGCTGTCGGAACATCAGGCAATTAATGGAGCACTGAATGCGGCATTGCGTCTAGAGGCGGAAAATGAGACCACACGCTACATCTCGATAGGGATGTGTCGCCGAGAGTGAGACGACTGACTACAATCGACGCCGAGGAGCGACGCTTACCACCACCCGAATTGCTAGAATTTTGCCATCATAGTTTGTTGAATTTGTGTTTAGTTTACGATAAAAGGAAAGAAGTGGGCATACTGCACCAGCATCAGTGCCACCCTCATTTGGTAGGCTGGAGCCATCTGTAAAAATGTGTACCCATTCAGGAGTAGGGTATCTTAAATTTATTATTTCCAGTGACATTTGTTTTAAGATATATGGGGGAGTTCCAGATTTCTTGATGTATTCTGTTAAATGAAGGTTATATTCAATTTCCAAAAATTCTAGAGGGTTGTTTCTCATCTACATATTTTCTTTTGAATGTGGAAGTTGCAATTTCTGTTTGATTTCTTGTACTATGCTTAAGAAGCTTTGCTGAGATGTTAAACATACTTGTGGTTTTCTTTGGGTCCAGTTATTATGGGGTAGCCTTAAAAAATTCTCATACTGTGTGATTGTTGTTTTCTCAATTTCAAATGCTATGTTTGGGTTATTTGTTAAGATTAGCATGGCAGTGATTGATGTTTGTTTTAACGGCTCTTGTTATCTGACAGTGGATTTGGTTCTGCAATTTATTAAGTTTTTCCACTTTTGTAGTTACTAGGATTTCTTCACAATAATGAAGTATAAGTTTTACGTACATTTCGTAGAAGGTGTTTAGAGTTTGTGTGTTGCAACCCCACTTTTCCCCTGCTAATCGTTTTAATAATGGTTACCTTGTTTCCATCTTTGTACATATATTCTCTGTGTGTTTCTTCCATGTTAATTTTGTGTCTAGAGTTATTCTTAAATATTTTGCTTTGTGTGTTTGAGTTAATAGTTCACCCTCCAATTTCAGAGTGAAGAGTAATTGTTTCTTTCCTAATGTAAATAGTTCATAATTGTCTTGTGTATATTTATCTTCATTAAGTTCTGGGATGTCCAATTCTCTAACTGTATTAGTGATTGTTGGACTTACTTACTTACTTACTTACTCACTGGCACTATCGAATCCGTAGGTTCATGGCCGCGCCGACATAAGCTCTCCATACATCCCTATCCTGAACTAATGCTTTCCAATCATTCCCTGTATAATCTACTTCCCTCAAATCATAGTTAATGTTGTTCTCCCACCTCATTCTTGGTCTACCAACTGGGCGTTTTCCTTCTAGCTTTCCTACAAGAAGCTTCCATGCAAGTCTTTCATTCCCCATACGTGCAACATGTCCTGCCCATCGCAGTCTACGAGACTTAACTCTCTTTATTGCTTCCTATAAAGACCATGTAGTTCATTGTTATGTAGTCTTCTCCATTCACCTGTCTGTTCATCTCTCTTTGGTCCAAAAATTTTCCTAAGTACTTTATTCTCAAATACTTGTAATCTCCTTTCCTCCCTTAAAGTAAGAGTCCATGTTTCGCACCCATATAATATAACTGGTAGAATAATAGTTTCATATATTTTCAGTGTAACGTTTTTTGAAAGGAGTTGGAACATCAAGAGTCTCTGCAATACATAATAGCACGCATTTCCAGAATTGAGCCTATGTTTAATTTCTTTGTGCATCTCATTCCTATTTGTGATTATTGTTCCTAGGTATTTGAATTCAGCCACTTCCTCAAAATTTCCCTCATTTGTCATTAGCTGTCCATTTCCATTATATACTGAATTTCTATGTGTGACCATATATTTAGTTTTACTGATATTTACTTCCAGTCCTAATTTCTTAGTGTTACCCAATAGTGTGTGTGTGTTGGCCTTTAGTACCTCCTCGCTATCGGCCAATAATACTACATCATCAGCATAAACTAACAGCTTATTAATACCATTCAGTTGTAAGCCTTCCTCATTCTCTAAAGATTTAATGGCATGCCCTAGAACAAAATTAAATAGTAGAGGAGATAGTGCATCGCCTTGCTTCAACCCATTCTGGATTTCAAAAGTGTCTGAAAACTGTTTGCCTACATGCACCCTACTCTTTGTGCCATTTAGACACATTCGTATAAGTCTAACTAACTTTTTAGGAATTCCGAACTCCAGCAGGATACTATATAACTTCTCCCTCTTAATTGAATTGTGTGCTTTTTTGAAGTCTACATATAGTTGATGTACAGTATCATTATATTCCCATTTATTTTCTAAAATCTGTCTTATACTAAAAATCTGATCTATTGTAGACCTAATTCCTCTAAATGCACATTGATGATCTCCTAGAATGTCATCAATATAGGGAGTAGTTGTTGCAATC
This sequence comes from Diploptera punctata, assembly GCA_030220185.1. Taxonomy (NCBI): domain Eukaryota; kingdom Metazoa; phylum Arthropoda; class Insecta; order Blattodea; family Blaberidae; genus Diploptera; species Diploptera punctata. The sequence goes on along the minus strand of JASPKZ010007971.1, from coordinate 378,395 downwards.
AGTTTTATATCCTTTCTTATAAATTGGTACGATAATTGATTCTTTCCATTCATCTGGAAGAGCTTCTTTTTCCCAAATCATACTAAGCAACCAGCATATCTTGTCCATCAATTTTTCTCCCCCTGATTTTATCAGTTCTGCTGGATCTCATCTGAACCTGATGCTTTATACATCTTCAATTTTTCAATCGCCATTTCAACCTCTAATGCACTTGGCTCTGCGACTAGCATTTCTGCTGTCTGTAACTTATCCTCCTCAATGTCCTGTTCTGTATGTACATTTAATAGCTGATTAAAGTAACTTTTCCATATATTTAATATACTCATAGAATCTGCAATCATATCCCCATTTTCATTCCGAATTATGTTTGTTCTAGCCTGAAGCCCTTTCTTCTCTATACTAATTCCCAGATATAATTCTCTAATGTTCCTATTTTTTGCATTAATTTCAAGATCATTAATCTCCTCTCTCAAATATTCCCTCTTTTTACTCTTTAGTAACGTGGTGGTTTCCCGTCTAACACTACCCAGTTGCTCTAAATTTACCTCATTTGGCTCGTGTAACCATTTCATTTTTCCTAGCTTTCTTTTCTTTACAATGTCGGCACATTCCTCATCAAACCATTTCTTGTTTTGCCTCTTTTTTAAACAACCAATGCTTTCTGATGCTGACAATTTAATAGTATCTCTTATAGCCTCCCATTCTTTATTTATATCAGTTTCTTCTTCGTTTGTCACATTGTCATCTGAAGATTCCAGTACTTCAAATCTGTTAGCAATTTTGATTTGGTATTCTTGCCGTATTTCATCATTTTTGAAGTTTTTTAATTCATATTTTACAGAATCATCTTTAGCGTTTGTTCCTCTCATAAGCGATAGCCGTTGTCTGATTTTCACTCTCACCAGATGATGATCCGAATTGCAGTCTGTCCCTCTAACTGATCTAACATCCATGATGCTACTGTGCCAGCGTTTATCCACTAATACATGATCTATCTGGTTCCAAGTTTCTCCATCTGGGGACGTCCAGGTGTATTTATGAATATCCTTATGCTGAAATGTTGTGCTCTTAACAATGAGATTCTTTGATGTGGCAAATGTGACTAATCTAACCCCGTTGTCGTTACTATCTTCATGAAGACTGAATTTGCCTATTGTTGGTTTGAATATATCTTCCCGCCCCATTTTTGCATTAAAATCTCCTAAGACAATTTTCATATGATATCGTGAAAGGCTATCAAATAAGCATTCTAATTCTTCATAGAACTCATCCTTGATCTTGTCATCTTTATCTTCTGTGGGGGCATGTACATTTACAATTATAAAATCATGTCGTTTATCCTTTAGAATTATGTATGATAACCTATCACTAACAAACTTAATATCTCGGAAAGCGGATAGGATCCTCCTTCTAACTAAAAAACCCGTTCCAAAAGCAGGTCTTTCTGCACCCCTGTAGCATAATGCAAAGCTTTCTGATTCCTGACTACCTTCTCCTGGCCACCTAACTTCCTGTAAAGCGACTATATCTAATTTATCTAATTGCCGCGTTAATATCTCTAGTGTCCCGCTATTGTATAAAGTCCTAACATTCCATGTCCCTGTGTTTGAGCCTTTGGCATGGGTTCCCTGAAGTAGTACCCGCTTGGAGAACCGAATGGGGGACTATTTGACCTCCGGAAAATTTTACCCCAGATGAACCCATGTCCGCATATCTTGACGGTTGTATTTTTACGGTGAAAAATCGTCATTCTTTCGCCCAAGGTACTTTTTTCGTTTGGCTTATCACCTTCGACCAGTCTGGCATGGGTAACCCTATCGGCAGCAATGCTACCGCCGGCATAGCTCTCGGGATGATTTAAGCACGCAAGCCACTCCACCACGACGAGGTAAAGATACCATGGAGGGAGTGATTGTTGGACTACGGTTACTAATTGTTAACTTTGGTTTTTCGGTTTGGAGACACATATTACATCTTCATCAGCAAAAAGTAAGGTTTTTGTTTGGAGCTTCCCTATATGCTTAGGTAGATCATTAATGTAGATATTGAAGACAGTGGTACTGAGTACAGAACCTTGTGGTAAACCTTGATGTGTTTCTTGGTATTTAGAGAAGTGATTATTATACTTTGTAGCGATGAACCATTGGATGAGAAAATTGCTGATACAGAGTAGCATATTCCCTTGAATGCCTAAAGTCTGCATTTTTCTAATAATTTATATCTCCAAATAGAGTCATATGCTCCTTGGAAATCAATAAACATTGCCAGAGTGTCTTCTTTTCTGTTGAAACTGCCTTTAATATCTTGACTTAGGTGTACAATTTGTTGATTTGTTGATCGTAATTCTATAAATCCAGCTTGATTGAGTGAAAGTAAATTATTGGTTTGTAAATACCAATTTAATCGATTTGAAATAATTATTGGTTTGTAAATACCAATTTAATCGATTTGAAATAATTTTTTCCATAGTTTTAACAATTACACTAGTTAGTGCTATTGGGTGATTATTTGAAAAATTATTTGCTGATTTTTTGTTTTCAAAATAGGTATTATAATAGCTTTTATACAATCATCAGGAACTTTTGAGTTCCAACAAAGATTATATAGTAGGAGTAATTGAGTTTTGGCTTTATTGCCAAGGTGTTTGAGAAATTCTGCATGTATATTATCTGCTCCTCAATATTTATTTGATTTTAAACTATTAATGTCTATTTTTATCTCTGTAATGTTGAAATTCTTATTAAAAATATTATCTTTTGTACTGTTTGTTGATTTTATGTAATTTTTTAGGTTAGAAGAGCAATGTCTGAACTATTGTTAAGCGAGTGACATTACCTAGTACTACGTTACTAACAAAGCGATGAAATATTTTTCTTTATGAACTATATAAAAAACAATAAAATTTTGTACCTATTGTTTCAGTGGCCTCAACAAATTATATTTGTATAAAATATTCAGCTAGGCGTTTCAGAACTGGTGCCATTTCCAAAGCTCTTCATTTGTTTAACGAGTATTTCGTATAGAGGGTTGATCTGTTAGGCTGTGTTCTCATTCATTTTTGTTGGTTTCATGATTATTTTCATGATTATTTCTTCTGCAATATTTATTTTTCTGTTATTATTTTCTCTATGCATTATTGAGGGGTGTTTTCTATTGTGTTGAACTGTTGACCTGTGTTAGTAAAACTTGATTTGCCTCGATTTTCTATGAAATCAGAGAAATGCTTGTTATATCATCTTTAAAACACATGGTTGTGTGTCCTATATACAATTTTTCACAACTATTGCATTAAATTTATATACTCCTTTCTTTATGTATATGCTGCTGTCTTCTATTTTATTTAATATGATATTGATTAGTTTATTACCAGTTTTGTTTGCTATTCTTACGTTTTCGTCTTGCTTTTTTATTGTTTTTGTCAGTTTTATTGTTTCATTTAGAGTTATCCATTTTGGTTTGTTTTAATTTATTTCTTTGTCCAACATAGATGCATTTATCAATTCATGTTTTCTATTTTGTTTCCTTATTGGTTTGTTGATTATTTGATGATTGTATCCATTTTTTATTGCCAGTGTTTTCATGTATTTCAATTCTTTTTTTAATTGGTTTTATTTAATGGTAATATGAGAATTCTGTTAATGAGAGGGATAAAGGTGCTCATTTTCTGTTGCAAAGGATGTCTTCATCTTACATGTATGGCAATTGCTGTTTTTTGGTGTTGCTGGTGGGTTTTCTATATATGCTAATATCTAAACTGTTGTTAATTTGATTTGGTGTTTGTAAGATCCAGTTGATTGATAGTTTTATGACAGCCATGTTAAATAAACTGAACAAAATATCCCAACAAGGCTTAAGGTAATTGGATTACTTTAACTTACACCAAAAATGAAACTGAAACAAATTAACAAAAACCATTAAAATATAAGAAACATTAAGATAGTTTATAAATCGAAATAACAAATTAATAAACATAATATGGAACTATGTTGAAAATATTGTAAAATATAGAAACAAAGTGTCTGAAAATTAACATGTAATGGTTATAATAAATTCTGTATCTGAGGCACCACTAGAAATGATAAATAAGATGTAGTCACCATTTTATGACCCTCAAATATGCAGAAGGAAAACTCCAGCAATGCAAAACAGATAGTAGAATCAGGCCATCAGTTTAATACAACTAGCAGCACTCTTTTATTAATAAATAAAGAATTCAGCAACAAAATTAATATATTGCAAGAAATGTAAATATTAAAATATACAGTAAAGGGAAGAATGTTAAAGGAAAATGTATCCATCAACTGCAACTCCCTCTACAAAATCCTTATAAAAAGCAGCACTTCAATAAATGCTGATGATGGACGAAAGGTGTCACAATTTGATAGAGAAATTGAAGATGACTAAGTAACTGAGGTACATTTGTATAAGTTCACTTGAATGGTAACCTCAGAAATGATTATCTTCATTTATAATGTTATGACATTATGTGAAATTTTGACCTTGTGGACCATATGGTCATCTTCTCTGTTTGCACAAGAGCCCTCGATGAGCCCAAGAGCCTTTTTCAGAAGTTCTTTCTAATGCTTTTCTTTAAGACCTAGTATTTACAATTTTTTTTACATAGTGATTATGCATCCTTTATTATTCTGTCTTCTGGTATAATTTTGGGTCTTTGACCTTCCACAGTAGCAGTAAGTATTTTATATAAAGGCAACTGATCTTTAAATCTTATCATATTCCCTGGCCATTTCAATCTCTGCATTTTGACAATATCCACATCTTTATAGAGGATCAACTTATATCTAATACATCAATATTTTTTGCTATAAATATGACTCTTAAAATGTGGTTGGTTGGTTGGTATCTAATGTCGAGCACTTGATAATGAAATCACTCGCTCTCTTGCACTCCAATATTTAGCAGAAAGGCTGGTCTCTTCTACAAAAGCTGGACAACGGAGGAGATGGTTTCTTTCCATATCTTCATTTAAATTGCAAAAAGGGCATTTAGGTGAATCTGTTATGCCAATTCTGTGTAGGTGTTTATTCAAGCAGTCATGTCCCGTTAGCAGTCTGAATGTTGCTACTGCAGATTTTCTTTGTAATGTAGTAATGTCATAAGCTTGTAGATTTTCCCATTCCTTTCCAGATGTTTTGGTGGTGTATTCTTCTCTAAGTTTATTGATGTATTTATTTGAGATAATTCTTTTGATAGAGTGAAAGGAAACTGGAGCAGAAGTTGGGTTTGAAACAATTTTGCTACCCTTCTTGGCTAGAAAATCGGCTATTTCATTGCCTGTCACTCCACAATGGGCCGGAATCCATTGAAGTACAACTTTTTTATGTAGATGGGATAACTGTTTTATCATTTTGTGACATTCGATAATTTTGATGCTTTTGGGTGTTGTGTCTTGTGTTATAGCAAGAATGGCTGCTTTGGAGTCACATAGAATTACAACTTTTGTAAATTTTTGGATGTGATATAAAAGATTTTGTAAACTTAAGAAAATTGCTAGAATTTCGCCATCAAAGTTTGTTGAATTTGTGTTTAGTTTACGATAAAAGGAAAAAAGTGGACATACTGCACCAGCACCAGTGCCACCGTCATTTGGTAGGCTGGAGCCATCTGTAAAAATATGTATCCATTCAGGAGCTGGGTATCTTAGATTTATTATTTCCAGTGACATTTGTTTTAAAATATATGGAGGAGTTTCAGATTTCTTGATGTCTTCTGTTAAATGAAGGTTATATTCGATTTCCAAAAATTCTAGAGGGTTGTTTCTCATCTGCATATTTTCTTTTGAATGTGGAAGTTGCAATTTCTGTTTGATTTCTTGTACAATGCTTAGGAAGCTTTGCTGAGATTTTAAACATACTTGTGGTTTTCTTTGGGTCCAGTTATTATGGGGTAGCCTTAAAAATTTTTCATACTGTGTGACTGCTGTTTTCTCAATTTCAGATGCTATGTTTGGGTTATTTGTTAAGATTTGCATGGCAGTGATTGGTGTTGTTTTAACGGCTCCTGTTATCAGACGGAGGATTTGGTTCTGCAATTTATTAAGTTTTTCCACTTTAGTAGTTACTAGGATTTCTTCACAATATTGAAGTACAGGTTTTATGTACATTTGGTAGAAGGTGTTTAGGGTTTGTGTGTTGCAACCCCACTTTTTCCCTGCTAATCGTTTTAATAATGGTAACCTTGTTTCTATCTTTGTACATATATTCTCCATGTGTTTCTTCCATGTTAATTTTGTGTCCAGAGTTATTCCTAAATATTTTGCTTCATGTGTTTGAGTTAATAATTCACCCTCCAATTTCAGAGTGATGGGTAGTGGTTTCTTTCTTAATGTAAATAGTTGATAATTTGTTTTCTGTATATTTATCTTCATTAAGTTCTGGGATGTCCAATTCTCTAATTGTATTAGTGATTGTTGGGCTATGGTTATTAATTGTTGACTTTGGTTTTTTGGTTTGGAGACCCATATTACAACATCATCAGCAAAAAGTAGGGTTTTTGTTTGGAGCTTTTCTATATGCTTAGGTAGATCATTAATGTAGATATTGAAGAGAATGGTACTGAGTACAGAACCCTGTGGTAAACCTCGATGTGTTTGTTGGTATTTAGAGAGGTGATTATTATACTTTGTAGCGATGAACCGTTGGATGAGAAAATTGCTGATCCAGAGTAGCATATTCCCTTGAATGCCTAAAGTCTGCATTTTTTCTAATAATTTATATCTCCAAATAGAGTCATATGCTCCTTGGAAATCAACGAACATTGCCAGAGTGTCTCTTTTTCTGTTGAAACTGTCTTTAATAGCTTGACTTAGGTGTACAATTTGTTGATTTGTTGATTGTAATTCTCTAAATCCAGCTTGATTGGATGAAAGTAAATTATTGGTTTCTAAATACCAATTTAATCGATTTGAAATCATTTTTTCCATAGTTTTAACAATTACACTAGTTAGTGCTATTGGGCGATAATTTGAAAAAGTATTTGTTGATTTTTTTGTTTTCGAAATAGGTATTATAATAGCTTTTTTCCAATCATCAGGAACTTTTGTGTTCCAAGAAAGATTATAAAGGGAGAGCAATTGAGTTTTGGCTTTATTGCCAAGGTGTTTGAGAAATTCTGCATGTTATTATCTGCTCCTGGAGACTTGTTTGATTTTAAACTATTAATGGCTATGTTTAACTCTTTAATGTTGAAATTCTTATTAAAGATATTATCTTTTGTACTGCTTGTTGATTTTATGTAATTTTTAGGTTCTCTTTTATTGTTTTTTGTTCTTTTTTGTTCTCTGAGGACAAAGTATAGGTGTTAGCGTAGTGTTTGTTGAATTTGTTGGCTATTTCACTTTCATTTGTAATCTGTTTGTTGTTGTGGATAAATGGTGTTTTTTGCCGTTCTTTTTTATTTTGTATATTGTGTACAAATCTATATGCTTTCTGGCCATCTTTCCTATAATCCATTTTTTGGAGGAAGTTATTAAAATTTTCTCTTTTATTGCTGTTAATTTCTTTTTTGAGTTGTGCGCACAGTTTTCTCCAATTTTGTACATCTTTTGGGTCTTTTGTTTTTTCTGCTTTATTCCTAGCGAGATCTCGGTCTATTTTCATTCTTTCTAATTTTGAATTCCAGAAGGTTGTAGTTTTTAACTATTCCTCGTGGTATATATTTTTTTGCTGTTTTTAATATTATTTTGCATATAGATTTGTTAATTTGATCTGACTGAAATGATACGTTTAAAGGATTTTCAAATTTGGTTTCCAGTTCGTCTGTGTACAGTTTCCAATTGGCTTTTTTGAAGTTCCACCTGGGTTTAAGATGCATTGGAAGTAAGTTGTTATTTCCCAGTTGAATAGTAGCAATGATGGCTCTATGTCCTGAGCCAGGATCTTCTACAATTTGTTTTTTGGTTTTGGAGTATAAATTAGAAGATACGAAGAGTAAGTCAGGATTAGTTCCTGAACCAGAGTAATGTATATATGTTGGAGGATCCTCTTTGTTGTGTATTATTTCTATGGGTGTTGAATTTAATAAGTCTTCTACAATTTTCCCTGCATTATTAGATTTGGTATAGCCCCATCGTCGTGAATGGGCATTAAAATCTCCCATTATAATTGTGTTTGGGTTTATTGTAATATGTTCAAGATTAGGGGAGTTATTTGGTGGATTATAAATTGAATATATATTGTACTGAGATTTATTTATCCATATGTTAATTTTAATTATTTCAATTTTGTCTACATTGTCCATTTCTTTGATAATTTGAACGGATGAAGTCATATGTGTTCGAATTCCAACTAAAAATGTTACTTTCTCTTTAAGATCCATTTCTGAAAATGTTCATCTCAAATTCCTCAATCATTATGACGTTAAATTTCTTAATTCAACCTGATCCCCTTAGTCATACCCCAAATATATTTTTACCATAATGGGGATTTGAACACAAAATCTGCAGCTCGACAAGTTGATACACCAACTACTTGTAATGACTCACACATCCTATCCAGGCACAAATTTCTCTCCTATTGTCATATAAATCACCTTCCCTTATCCATGAACCATTGTTTGCAAAGCTATTTGATTGCTTCTACGACAAGACGACTTTATGGTAGGAATATTAACACTACATTCTAACTTTGAAGATATTGTGATGTTATTATGTAAACTGATCATCTATCATTTATTGAAGAAAGGAATGGAGGATTGTATGAGGACGAGAGAAAAAAAACTTCTGTCTGGATAGGTTGCCAGAGTAGGAGATGTGATTAGCGCACTATTGCATGAAAACTGAAGGTCATGGGTCCAAGGAATAATTTGTGTACATGCCTGAATATATAGCTCATGAAATCTGAGACACTCTCAGTAGATGTTTAGATTTAACATGAGGATGTTACACTGTTACAGGTTGTGAAAGTTGAAATAAAATCAGAGAGAGAAGATCAGACTGACTACATTGATATCGAACATGAAACATTTGCAGCTTCTAATGAAACAAAACTTGAGGTAATATTTCTGTTGTTATTTCTTAATTGTAGAGAGTAATTAACAAATCTTTGTACTAGTGACAGCTACAGCTGGAGTCTAGAAGAGAGGTTTAATGCATAGAGTGAAAGTGGTCAGCACCAACCTCTCCCCCAGATATGTTTAATTCAGACATGGTAGCATTACTCAATGTACAATAAAATAAGTTAATCATGTAGGAACTGCATATACTAATCAAATTCCTCTCCAACACCAATTTATTGTCTGATTTTCCTGGTTTAATGAATGTTTTTGTTTTGTTTATTCATTATTATTACTGTTTTATTATTAATGTACTAATGAATTTTATCAGTGGCATCTAACTCATGTAAAGAAGACAATTTTAACCTAGATGACAAAAATCATTTATATTTCATACAGTTTATTTTTTATGGATATTTTGTTTTAGATGGTACATTTCCCATGAAAGCCCATTGATTTTTTTCACTTCATAGTTCTCTATATAATATTTTTATGTCTATAACATTTAAATTAGATACCTCATTAGTTGCTATAAATACTAAGTCATCTTGAAAAAGTAGTACAATAGTTTGTAGTTTTCGATTGGTTCATGTAACTGACAGCTTTTTCTGGATAGTTCTATTCATGTTTTTAATAAACAGCTGTGGTAAAGACCACAAACTTCGCTAACAGTGTAAATGTTTTGCCATTGTGATATAAATTTTGCAATTGAAATTGCTTTATGTAAGTTAAAAGTAGTTATGTAAGTATCTGTACACCCTTTCTCATGCTAACATTCTTATGCACCATTTGTTATCCTAGAAAACTTATTGAGTGTATTGCCAGGATCGATACCGGGTGTAAGAAAAATTAGAGATGGACCCAACATACATGGACTACATAAACCTGGCTAGAATAATCAATAATTTTGAAGCTGCCTGATGAGCATAACAGATTGGGGAGATAATTTATGTGAATATTAGGCACAATCATCATGGTAGCATATCACCTTAACATTTTTCTTTCAAATATTGTAACTTTGTTTTCTCACCGCAACATGTAATTGTAGGTCTCAGAGGTGTTTAATGTGTTTTTGTTTCTGTTTGAAGGTGACATATCAAGAACTCAATTGCATTTTAAGTCTACAATTTTCTTTATTAACTAGATTTTTTTTTATTTACAGTCAGTCTTATTTTCTTAAGAAATGATTAAGCCTAGATATTTAAATTCTTTAACCTTTTCAAAGAAGATATATTTACTTTGTACTCAAAAAAATAATTAATGTAACTTGATTTGTTTAATATTTCCATGTACTTAGCATTGTCTTCATTTATTTGAATCTTTTTTTTTTTTTTGCAACATTATGAAGTTTCTTAAACTGCTTTTGATTTTCTTCCAATTACATCTAAATTGTCACCATAAAGGAAAAACAATCACATCTAAGTAATTGACAGTTATAGTCAAACACATATGTTCATGTATGAACAGAGATAATCATTCCATATATTCCTATCCCAATCATCCTCTCTATAATCTACTATTTTCAAGTCATGGTTAATGTTATTCTCCCACCTCATTCCTGGTCAAAGTACTAGATGGATTTCCTCTGGTTTTCTTAATAGTTTCCATGCCTCTTTTATATTCCCCTTTGTGCCAAAAGTCCTCCCCATCACAGTCCGTAGACTTAAATTTTCTTATTAAATATGGTTTTCTATAAAGATTACTTTTAAGTAACCCACTTTTAAGTAGTCTTTTCCATTCACCTGACTGCTCACCTCTCTTTTGTCAAAAATTTTCCCAAGAACTTAATTCTGAAATAATCTTAATGTTTTCTTCTTTATTAAATTAAGAGTCCATGGTTTTCATCCATATAATATAACAATGAAAATAACGTTTTAATATAATTTCAATTAAATATTTTGTTTGAAGAAGTTGTGAAAACAACAGTCTCTATAACACATAATAGCATACATTTCTGGAATTAAGTCTATGTTTAGTTTGTTTGTGCACCTCATTCTGTTTGTAATTATTGTTCCCAAATACTTGATTGACTAAAGTATGATTAATGTATAATTCTATGGAAGTTGCCTCAAATTCTTAAAAAAAGTTCAACTAAAAATATTTTAACCATTCTTTGAGTTATATGGGTGCAAAATATATTCTCTTTATTTAGAGGAAGAGGAAATATGAGATGTTATAACACAGGTTTATTTTTTAATGTAGTCAGATATCCACTAGTGAATGGAAAAACTACAGAACACTGAACTAGTACATAATCTGTTTGAGAATTTAGACGTAATAGGAGCTGTTATCTTATCAACAGGTAGGACGTATAGAGGAGCATGGGAAATTGTTGTAGGAAAACCAGTATGCAGGCCAACAATGGGATATGTGAGATAAACATTAACCAATATTTCAAACTTAAGCTCAAAGCATTACAGGCTTAGAAGGCCGTTGATCTACCAGCCGATAGGTGCATAACTTCATATTAAGTTTATCACTTAGGTGGATGTTATATAGATTGTCAGCATGTGAGTTCTCAGAGCGGTTATTACTGGTTATCTCATCACTGATCCACTTCTTACTGTAGCTAGCCTCATGATGCTGTATATGGTCACCGGTTCCATTCTGGCCAAAATTCCATGAAAAATTTCTTCTCAACATGGGTCTTGTCCCTTAGATCTGCTCAAGGATCATGCTCGTGAACTGCTTGGCCACAGCAAGGGATTCACCTTAAAAAAAGTGAATAATACAGGTAATCATTGGAAAAAATTTTCTCCGGATAGGATTTTGTAGAGCACATACTATATTCGTGCAGCCGTGAACATCCAGGTTTGATAGTGTCAATGAATTTTTTTATATTTTATTTTAGGATTGTTTCTTTTATGTACAAAGGTGTCACCAGCCAAAATATACATTTTTTTTTTCTTCCATACTTCCTACTCTTGCATGTCTGCTTCTGTCCTATTTCTCTTCTTCATGTTGTCTTGAATTCACTTTAACCACGTTGGCTTTGGTCTACCACGTTTTCACTTTTCAAAGGTTTCCAGTTCAATACTTCTTTCTTTTATTTATCTATCACAGGGAAAAAACACTATGAGGTTTAATTTAAGAATTAAATTAATATTTTTATTACCTCACCTCATATCCTTTATTCTTCTAGACTGCAATTGCAGAGCTATATCTCCATCGTCAGTAGACTTTCGTTGGCCGGTGTTATGTCGTTTCTTGTCTGTTTTCTTCTTCCTTCTGTCAGTGGACCAATAAACCTCTGGATCAAATCAAAATTTGCAGGAGTTTCGAAATTCATGAGTTTTTCTGTCTTATTCTTTTGGATGTGGATTTTTTCCCAGACTGTGAGTTCTTTCTGTTTATCTATGTGTTTGATTAGGCTAGCCTTTTTTCAATTAAATGTTTTTCAGACCAAGCATAAACTGCTACAGCTGACTTGTCCACTTTACCCTTTTTGACATTTCTAAGATGTTCTTTCAATCTTGTTTTTAAATTTCGTTTTGTATTTCCTATATGAAGAGTACACAGGAAAAACGATCAAAGTCCACCAAAATTGAAATTATTGTTATATTGAGTTATTGGTGCCATCCGATAGTAGAAGGGGAGTACTATCTTATGGTAAATTCAGTTTTCTGTAAAAAATAATCCATGGTCCTCTTAGATGAGCCGTTAAAGATTTCATGTACTTAAGAAAAATGACCAAGGTCTATTCGTTTCTGTGGAATAACGTTCATGTATAATATGCAGATCAAAATAAACTGATCAACAGGTGGAGTAATTCCATTTCTTCATGTGTTTTGTGTTTTATTGTGAATTACTGAAGCTTTGTGTTACTGGCTTCCTGATATATTGTGAAATAATTTTCCATTGTTGAGTTTGATATCAGATATTGAGTTTTGCTTGAATTTATTTTAGTCTTGTGTTCGTTATTGTTGACATAACATAATAAAGTTAGGAAGTTGCATTAAAGTGGAGGCATCATATACAACAGATAACGAGGATGTGTAGAATACTATTTCTAAAAAAAATGTTTGGATGAATTTCTGATTCATCGAAAAGTACACAACCCATGAGTCATGTTACAGGAGTAATTATAAGTTTTCACGATAGAAAAGTTTTCAGGATTTAACTTTTATAGGAATTAATCACTATGAGGTTTAATTTATGGTGAAATTAAATGTTTCTTACCTCTCCTCATATACAATTTTTAAGTTGATCGCGATTTCGAGACTATAACTGTCTCATCATCAGAACTTTGTTGGCGAGAGGTTCATCGGTCCACCAACAGAAGGAAGAAGAAGAGTTTCTTCCGATCGACATAACACCAGTCGCCAACAAAGTTCTGATGATGAGACAGTTATAGTCTCGAAATCGCGATCAACTTAGAAAATTTATATGAGGAGAAGTGAGAAACATTTAATTTCACCATAAGTTTTCAGGATGTTTCTTCTTCTTCGTTCCAAGTATTAGGCCAAGGCCTGTTACGATCCTATAGAAAATTTTCCCTCCAGCGTTCTTCCAGGAAATTCTCGTATAAGACTTGAAAGCATAATAATAGTCCCTTCAATTGGGTGCTGGCCAAAGGAAGGCAAGACCAGTGATGGGGCTGCCATCTTATAGCCTCTGGTCAGGCTTTTCTGGAGAAGAAAAGAAAATAAAGGAAAGAAGAAATGGAAGAAAGGAAAGACTCCCTAGCCCTCAGATGACCTAATAGCGTCGGGGTAAAAAAAAACAAGAGTTAACCAAGAGAGGTTAGATGGTAAAGTTAAAACACAAGTAAGGGGAAGAAATGTTTTGCTCAGCTTGGGCACCTTGTGGTCGCCATCCACATATCCCCTAGATGAGGACCCCTGGAAAGAAATAGATTAATAATATGATTTAATGGAATGGCACAAATGCTTGCCTGACAATTCTTCTTAGTGTAAATCCTGTGAGATGAATGTCTAAGTAAAGTCATGATACAACTGTAAGCCGCGGCTTTTCTTACATCTGTAAGTTACATATTAATAGAGATAATAAAATGCAAGATGTTCAGTTATAACCAGCATTCATATAATTGCAAGGAATCGCAATAAACTACCAATTACCTTAAAATGTTATTAGTTACCACAGGGAAAGCACATGTGGAAACTAGAGTAAAACATACCAATATATCTAGAAACCGTAAAGGAGAAACAGTATCCAAAATCCATGAACATGTACAGTCATTGAGAGGTTGTAAACCCCATTTTATAGCTCGTCTGGCTTAACTTTGCAAGAAATTTGTAGAAAGAGATAGCTGTGCTCTTCTCTCTCATTCGCACCAGTGTTGTCGGTGTTTCTTCACCCAATATTAATAGGGGTAAGGTGGATTACGAAAACTGACAACAGGGTGGGTTCTTTCTTTTGTAACTGGGCAAAAGTGAACAAGGATCTATCCTAATAGCTCCACCTCTCTCTTTGCCAAGTTTAATTCACGAATGTAAAAGATTGCACCTACCAGATGACGTTAACATTGAAAAATTACATTCAGAGAAATATCCTGAAAATTCTGTTTCATCTGAACATTATCAATTGATTTTTGTGAAGATACATTATTCGTTTTAGATATTCTAGGACTCATAATCATTCCATCTGTCATACCTTTAGACCTAATATTTTTTAATTTGATTTAGACATAGAAAATGAACAAGATACAGTCAAGATTAAAATTCTAAACACACAGAAACATCTTATAAACCAGATAGCAATATTTGAGTTAGTAGGTGCCTGAAGACATGAGGTTTCTAATGCTAGGGATAAAACCTGAATCTTTCATCATTGTTGACTACAAAACCTAAATGGATGGGGTGATTTAGATACTGTAAAAAAAAAGTACTAATTTTTACCAGAGAACCATTGCAAGGTACCATATCAGAGAAGATTCTAAATTGGCGTTCATGAGAGAGTCATATGCTGTACAATATAAAAGCTAAAAATTATGGTATCTCATTTTATTTATGAAAATTAAAATTTTCATAATAATTTAATATAACCTAACTATCATACTCCAAATTAGCACTTAAGAAATAGTACGACATTATTTTATCATCTTTCAGTCTGATGGAAAACAATGCAACAAGGCTGAAATGCCTTAACATTTACATAAATTGCTATTATATATCAAAAGTGCAAAATTAAAAGAATTTCAAATGATAAACCGATTTTGCAGTTCTGCAGTTCAAGACTATTTTATTTCATTATCAGTGAGAGGAGACCATGAAGAAGAAAAAAGAAAGAAAGAAAAAAGAATCTGACAATGTGAAACAGTTAACTTATTATAGTATTTTTGGTCTGGACATCTTACCTCAATATTAATGTTGATTTGTTCTTGAACATGTTTCAAAACAATTCTGTTTTATCTTCAGCTTTCCCAGACTGGTTTTATTTATGTTGCATTATGTTGCACCACCTGGATGTTGATGTCAGCTCCATCCTGTGGTTGGCCAAAGAACCTCCAAACAAGGTCACCCTCCATCGGAATATCAAAATTCATAACTCTGTTTCTGTTCTTCTGAATATAAATTTTTTCCCAAATAGTCAGCTCGTTTGTATTTTCTAACTGTTTTAATAATTTAGTGTCTGAATTGATATTATGTTTTTCAGACCAAACATGAGCAGCAACTGCAGATTTTTCAATTTCTCCATTTTTAATATTTCTTATGTGTTCTTTGGTTCTAATTTTTAGGTTTCTTTTTGTTTTCCCTATATATATCTTTTCACAACCCATGCATTCAATTTGATATATTCCTGACTTTTTATTTTTATCAGTTTTTTCATTTTTGTTGGTTTTTATAGTTATTTAAGTTTATTTAAACTGTAGTTATTTTTTGGTGCTAATTTAATATTAAACTTCTCAAATATATTTTGAAATTTATTATGTACCCAGGGGTGATATGTGAATTTCCTATATTTTTTCATAGGTGGTTCTTCTTTTTCAAGATTACTTCTGTTTATCATTTTTTGTTTTTATATACTTTTCTATCCTTTTGTGTACCATTTTTTCATCAAACCCATTTTCTCTTGCTACTTTGATTATGTGTTTTTTCTCATGTTTGAAATCTTCTTCGTTTAAGGGTAAGTTTACCAATCTATGAGTTAAACTATTAAATGCTGCTAATTTATGTCCAATTGGATTGAACCCTGTTGATTTTATAAAATTTTCCGTATGAGTTTCTTTCCTATGAATCCTGAATTCAATTTTTCTTTTTTCTTCATTTCTGACCAATTTAAGATCCAAAAAAGGTATTTGTTTATTGTCTTCTATTTCTTTGGTGAATTTAATGTTTGTACTCTGTAAATTTAATAGTTTTAGAGAATCTTCTACATGTTTTTCTTTAACAATACAAATTATATCATCAACATATCTACTCCAAAATTTAAACATTGTGGGATGTGCTTTAGTGATTTTACATTCTTCCTAAAATTAAATATCAGTTAACTTATGTTATTTAATTAAATTCATACATATCTTGTACTGTATTTAGATTGCTTCTCATTTGGAGCTTGATCATTCTTAGTATGGAAAATTAGACGTTTGGGTATATGGATTTTCCATTGTTCGAAAACTCGCAATACCATTTAATTGTTAAGAAAGTTGTTCTTAGCATTACACTTAATCAATTTCCATAAAATACACGTGCAATGAAGTATTGAGTACTTAAACTTTAAAATGCATTTCTCTCAAAACTTTAAAAAATGGACCTTGATCGTTATTCCAGTGTAACCTTTATATAGATTTTGTCACAATCCTTGCATTTGATCAGATGTATTCCTGATTTGTTTTCTTCTTCAATTTTTTAAATTTCTGTTGGTTTTAATTATCTTATTTAGGCTGTATTCATTCTTCGGAGCTAATCGTATGTTAAACTTTTTTAAAGTTTTCTGATTCTTTTGGTGTTTCAATGGATGGTAAGTAATTTTTTTAATTTTATGTTCTCTGCTACTTTAAAAAGTAGCAATAGAAAATGGTTATGAAGAAATCATGGTACACAAGAAAATAAATAAGTTTTATAGACAAAAATTAATCAATGAAAGCACACTTAGAAACAAACAATATATATATATATATATATATATTGTATACATACAATATTTATATAAACTCTTATGGATATGGTATTGCTTACAATATCCATAAAATATATTTCTAAATTTAATATACTATAAAATACTTCATTAATTTGTCAATATCTAATATTTTAAATGTCAATAAAAAATATTTTGTCAGTGCTGAAAACAAAATAGTATATAGTACAGATATAGCAAGATAGAGACATAAGAAGTAATATCATTAGCTGTAGCTAGGATATCAAAAGTTTGACTACAGATAAAATATATTATTAAAATGTATTAAATTTATTTACTACTTTATTTGCTAATTTATTTACTTATTACATTCTCTATTACATATATGAATAATAAGTTCTCCCTTGTGTCCTTATAATTGTAATATAATATAACCACATTCCATGGCATGTCAGGCATAGAAGCCCTTGTGCTACCAAACCGACTGTTAGGCCTATATCCATATGTGTTAATCACAGAGTTAGTCTATCCTCCAGCCAGTGTAGGGGTGACATGTAGTCAGCAAGTCGTGTTCACAAGGCGCTACGGTAGTTTCTTTTTTAATATGGAGCCGCTACTTATTGTAGCTACTCAAATTCCTCACGATGCTAGTGGAAACCGGTCCCATAATTGCCGAAATTCCATTAGAAAAGATTCCTCCATGGAGACTCGAATCAGCTCTGCGCCGTGGAATCTTGCCTTAACCTCTCTGCTACGGCGCCGGACTTTTATACGATATATCGAATTTAAAGAAATAATGAAATGTTCTATTTAAAAAAAAAACAATTTGTTAGAATTTTGGGGTCAGATTAAAATTTTAACAGTAATGATCTATTTAAAAATATTTTAAAATATTAAAATTTTGAGAGATTTTCGTTACGAAATACTCTAAAACTACTAGACAATTTAGAATTAAGTTAATGTTTAAAAGTAAATAAGTACGAGTAAATAGAATACATTTGCATTCATATTGAGTGTAAACAATTGAATAATTTATTTAGTAAATTTCCTGACACCATTTTCATGATTAGGTTTTTTCAATTTCACTATACTTAATGTTCAATTTTTATATACAAAGTTATAACGATAACACCATAATTAACAATATCATTTGGGGACATACTATGAATAAATAGTCGTAATATTGTTCCCCTAACCTAGGTTTATAGTCATCATCGCTGGAATGGATGCGATTTGTTTTCAAATCGCGTGTCATATTTGTCTTATAATAATTATGACATAAACAAAAATCATCCATAAAATAGCCTCTAATTTCAGGAAGATCAAATATAACTAAGTAAAACTCACAATAGTTATGAGATGGTATCCGTTAATATATTCAATAGTCTTCCTGATGCAGTAAAGGAACTTCCTATTTCAAATTAAAAAAGTAAACAATTAAATTGGCATTGACTTTGAATCCTCGTTACAGTGTCGAATGATATTTTAGCATTGACAGGTGGAGACACCACAGTAATTAACATACTATTGACGTCATACATTATACTATTATTCTAACAATAAAAAATCTATCTATCCTATATATTAAAATTCCTATATAAGCTTTAATTTCATTTGGATATACTTCTACCCTCTTTCGATGCAATTTATTATTTTTTTCGCGGTATATTTGTTTCTTCTGAAATCAGGGTATTGGATATCTATAAATAGTAAAAAAAAATGAATTTCGATAGTGGTTGGTTGGTATCTAATGTCGAGCACTTGATAATGAAATCATTCGCTCTCTTGCACTCCAATATTTAGCAGAAAGGCTGGTCTCTTCTACAAAAGCTGGACAACGGAGGAGATGGTTTCTTTCCATATCTTCATTTAAATTGCAAAAAGGGCATTTAGGTGAATCTGTTATGCCAATTCTGTGTAGGTGTTTATTCAAGCAGTCATGTCCCGTTAGCAGTCTGAATGTTACTACTGCAGATTTTCTTTGTAATGTAGTAATGTCATAAGCTTGTAGATTTTCCCATTCCTTTCCAGATGTTTTGGTGGTGTATTCTTCTCTAAGTTTATTCATGTATTTATTTGAGATAATTCTTTTGATAGAGTGAAAGGAAACTGGAGCAGAAGTTGGGTTTGAAACAATTTTGCTACCCTTCTTGGCTAGAAAATCGGCTATTTCATTGCCTGTCACTCCACAATGGGCCGGAATCCATTGAAGTACAACTTTTTTATGTAGACGGGATAAATGTTTTATCATTTTGTGACATTCGATAATTTTGATGCTTTTGGGTGTTGTGTCTCGTGTTATAGCAAGAATGGCTGCTTTGGAGTCACATTAGAATTACAACTTTTGTAAATTTTTGGATGTGATATAAGAGATTTTGTAAACTTAAGAAAATTGCTAGAATTTCGCCATCAAAGTTTGTTGAATTTGTGTTTAGTTTACGATAAAAGGAAAAAAGTGGACATACTGCACCAGCACCAGTGCCACCATCATTTGGTAGGCTGGAGCCATCTGTAAAAATATGTATCCATTCAGGAGCTGGGTATCTTAGATTTATCATTTCCAGTGACATTTGTTTTAAAATATATGGAGGAGTTTCAGATTTCTTGATGTCTTCTGTTAAATGAAGGTTATATTCGATTTCCAAAAATTCTAGAGGGTTGTTTCTCATCTGCATATTTTCTTTTGAATGTGGAAGTTGCAATTTCTGTTTGATTTCTTGTACAATGCTTAGGAAGCTTTGCTGAGATTTTAAACACACTTGTGGTTTTCTTTGGGTCCAGTTATTATGGGGTAGCCTTAAAAATTTTTCATACTGTGTGACTGCTGTTTTCTCAATTTCAGATGCTATGTTTGGGTTATTTGTTAAGATTTGCATGGCAGTGATTGGTGTTGTTTTAACGGCTCCTGTTATCAGACGGAGGATTTGGTTCTGCAATTTATTAAGTTTTTCCACTTTAGTAGTTACTAGGATTTCTTCACAATATTGAAGTACAGGTTTTATGTACATTTGGTAGAAGGTGTTTAGGGTTTGTGTGTTGCAACCCCACTTTTTCCCTGCTAATCGTTTTAATAATGGTAACCTTGTTTCTATCTTTGTACATATATTCTCCATGTGTTTCTTCCATGTTAATTTTGTGTCCAGAGTTATTCCTAAATATTTTGCTTCATGTGTTTGAGTTAATAATTCACCCTCCAATTTCAGAGTGATGGGTAGTGGTTTCTTTCTTAATGTAAATAGTTGATAATTTGTTTTCTGTATATTTATCTTCATTAAGTTCTGGGATGTCCAATTCTCTAACTGTATTAGTGATTGTTGGGCTATGGTTATTAATTGTTGACTTTGGTTTTTCGGTTTGGAGACCCATATTACAACATCATCAGCAAAAAGTAGGGTTTTTGTTTGGAGCTTTTCTATATGCTTAGGTAGATCATTAATGTAGATATTGAAGAGAATGGTACTGAGTACAGAACCCTGTGGTAAACCTCGATGTGTTTGTTGGTATTTAGAGAGGTGATTATTATACTTTGTAGCGATGAACCGTTGGATGAGAAAATTGCTGATCCAGAGTAGCATATTCCCTTGAATGCCTAAAGTCTGCATTTTTTCTAATAATTTATATCTCCAAATAGAGTCATATGCTCCTTGGAAATCAACGAACATTGCCAGAGTGTCTTCTTTTCTGTTGAAACTGTCTTTAATAGCTTGACTTAGGTGTACAATTTGTTGATTTGTTGATTGTAATTCTCTAAATCCAGCTTGATTGGGTGAAAGTAAATTATTGGTTTCTAAATACCAATTTAATCGATTTGAAATCATTTTTTCCATAGTTTTAACAATTACACTAGTTAGTGCTATTGGGCGATAATTTGAAAAAGTATTTGTTGATTTTTTTGTTTTCGAAATAGGTATTATAATAGCTTTTTTCCAATCATCAGGAACTTTTGTGTTCCAAGAAAGATTATAAAGGGAGAGCAATTGAGTTTTGGCTTTATTGCCAAGGTGTTTGAGAAATTCTGCATGTATATTATCTGCTCCTGGAGACTTGTTTGATTTTAAACTATTAATGGCTATGTTTAACTCTTTAATGTTGAAATTCTTATTAAAGATATTATCTTTTGTACTGCTTGTTGATTTTATGTAATTTTTAGGTTCTCTTTTATTGTTTATTGTTCTTTTTTGTTCTCTGAGGACAAAGTATAGGTGTTAGCGTAGTGTTTGTTGAATTTGTTGGCTATTTCACTTTCATTTGTAATCTGTTTGTTGTTGTGGATAAATGGTGTTTTTTGCCGTTCTTTTTTATTTTGTATATTGTGTACAAATCTATATGCTTTCTGGCCATCTTTCCTATAATCCATTTTTTGGAGGAAGTTATTAAAATTTTCTCTTTTATTGCTGTTAATTTCTTTTTTGAGTGTGTGCGCACAGTTTTCTCCAATTTTGTACATCTTTTGGGTCTTTTGTTTTTTCTGCTTTATTTCTAGCGAGATCTCGGTCTATTTTCATTCTTTCTAATTTTGAATTCCAGAAGGGTTTGTAGTTTTTAACTATTCCTCGTGGTATATATTTTTTTGCTGTTTTTAATATTATTTTGCATATAGATTTGTTAATTTGATCTGACTGAAGTGATACGTTTAAAGGATTTTCAAATTTGGTTTCCAGTTCGTCTGTGTACAGTTTCCAATTGGGTTTTTTGAAGTTCCACCTGGGTTTAAGATGCATTGGAAGTAAGTTGTTATTCCCCAGTTGAATAGTAGCAATGATGGCTCTATGTCCTGAGCCAGGATCTTCTACAATTTGTTTTTTGGTTTTCGAGTATAAATTAGAAGATACGAAGAGTAAGTCAGGATTAGTTCCTGAACCAGAGTAATGTATATATGTTGGAGGATCCTCTTTGTTGTGTATTATTTCTATGGGTGTTGAATTTAATAAGTCTTCTACAATTTTCCCTGCATTATTAGATTTGGTATAGCCCCATCGTCGTGAATGGGCATTAAAATCTCCCATTATAATTGTGTTTGGGTTTATTGTAATATGTTCAAGATTAGGGGAGTTATTTGGTGGATTATAAATTGAATATATATTGTACTGAGATTTATTTATCCATATGTTAATTTTAATTATTTCAATTTTGTCTACATTGTCCATTTCTTTGATAATTTGAACGGATGAAGTCATATGTGTTCGAATTCCAACTAAAATACCACTGCTTATTTGTCGTCCTTTAGGAAGTATGTGAACAGTAAAATCCTTGAAGTGGTAATATTGTAACTGTTCCTGTGTGAGATTTGCTTCTTGAATTGTGAATACATCAATTTGGTGGTCAGATAGCATTTTTGTAAGTTCAGTCTTTTTAGCTTGTGATAGTCCTCCAGTATTCCACTGGAGGATTTTGATCAAGTTTGGTTTGGTATATTTGTTTCCTTGAAGAAAGGTCCCCGTCCGGAGATCCGAATGGGGGACTATTTTACCTCCGGATTTGTATTTCTTTTTCCAAGGCTTCATGTTTGTATTGGAGTACAATAAACTAGTTGTAACCGTTTAGTAGTAGACACCACATGTGGTGGTTACGTCACCCAGAATTTCGATAGTTACAACCTACAAATTACAGACAAGACCAATAGATAAAAAAAAACATTCCAATTATTTTAAATTTATGTTCTGAGGACCAATCACTATCAAAAGAGTAATAATATTGTTTCCTTGGTAACATGTGCGCTCGACAGTTGGAGCTTCGAAATCTTGTTCAGCATCACTCGCTCGCTCTATATCTCTGTCTTGCGCTGAACTACCCTTCTAACATAGCTCACAACTATCACTTTAATCATCAATATCTTTGTCATCGCGGCCACAATATCTTCGCTGCACAGTGCATCACTCGCTCGCTCTATATCTCTGTCTTGCGCTGAACTACCCTTCTAACATAGCTCACAACTATCACTTTAATCATCAATATCTTTGTCATCGCGGCCACAATATCTTCGCTGCACAGTGGATTCAAAGTACAAATAGTTTTCCTGACACATTAACTTTTTTTTTCACTAAACATGTTTACAGATGAGCTGATAGATGCTTTCAAAAAAAGGGTTCAAAACACGAAATAAATACCGTTAGGATTTTACGAAAATTTAAAAAGCAAGACTCGTTGCCATATTTATTGCATTCCACAGATACAAAAGAGTGAGAAAAATAGTGCATTTTTCCAAGAAAATAAATACAAGTTGACATACAGCTATATTACTAACATGTACGTTCTACTATCTAAGCAGGGCAGGCAGAAAGCATATTCAGTATGCTTTACTATGCTGGGCGAGGCAAAGGGTTAACCTCTAACACTATGTTTTAGACAATAATATTGTTCATTTTAAATATAATATTATTTAATAAGGAGAGCTTACCAACTCCAAGAAATATCTAACCAAATTTCTGTTATTTTGGACATTTTGATGTTGTCCCTTCTCACCTACCTTAGAGATGTTTGGCCGTAATATCATTAGGACTGTTACTTATTAGCTTAGCAACCTCATGTGCTATGGAATCTTTACTAATCTCATGCATTTTAGACATGTTGTTTCTCTTCCCGTTCATTCCCTCATCTCTCTTGTGGGTGTTAATAACTTAATGGCCTACTAACCCGCTGCTGGCCTCACACTTACATGCGTTAAGGGGGATGAAGGGTGGAATTTCTATTTTCTACATTTTTTAAGCTACGTAATTGATTTTTTTGTACACCCTCTCATGCCACCATAAGTAACATTATACAGAATTTTCATCCTTCTAGGCTTGACAGTTTTTGAATATTGAAGAAAATCCATTTAAAAATATGCATATTAAAATTTTTAATAAGTCCATTAATTTTTTATTAAAACTGTTAAATTTTTTTTCTACAAGACCGCTGACATATTTAGAACAACACTGCGCATTAACTTTTTTGTATCATTATAATAAAGGAAGAAATAAATATATACATCATCTGCATATGAAAATTTTAATTTTTTGTAAAATTGGTACACATATTTGATTTTTATTTAAAAAACTATCAATGTTGAATGTATTGAAATGCAATGAAAATAAAAGTGTGGAAAAGCTAATTTGAAAGTTTGCACACAGTTAAATTGAAAATGTAGCATTCCTACATTCACTATACTTGAAATCACATAATAATGCAGATAGTAGGCTGCTCTCCATCAATGTATATTGATTTTCTGTACACACATTCATGCCATGATAGGTAATATTATACTGAAGTTTCATCCTTCTAGGCCTAAACGTTTTTGAGTTATAGAAGAAAATCCATTTAAAAATTAGCATATTAAAATATTGAATCAGTCCCATAATTTTTTTGTAAAATATTTGAATTTGTTTCTACAAGACCACTGACATATTTAGAACAACCTTTCTATATCATTATAATAAAGGAAGAAAAAAATATATACAACCTCTGCATATGAAAATTTGTTTTTTTTTTAATTACTACACATATTTTATTTTTTATTTAAAAAAATATTAATGTTGTTTTAAAATCCATGCATAGAATTGTTATCCATAGTGTGTGGGAAATGCAGTGAAAATGTCGTGCTTCTATCATTAAATTTGACAATGCTATTATGATTTGAATGCATTGAAAAGCAATGAGCATTGTAAGGGTGGGGACGACAGATAGCAGCCTTTTTAAATATGACGTCATTAGGGAGACTTACAAGCACCATAGGACATTTTCTACAGGACAAATATTCAACAAAAAGTAGTCATACTAACAGACTCCAAAGCAGCGATTGAGTCCATCTGTAACTTTTATTTGACAACATCTTCCAATATACAAAACATTAGATCAGTAATCAAAATCCTTATACGAAAAATTTTGTAAATAGTATTATAATGGATTTCAGTCCACATTGACATTATTGTTAATTAAATTGCTGAAATGCTAGGAACTACAATACTCTGTAAATCACATAAGAATCAGGATCTAATTTCTGAAATCAGAGACATAAAACATCAAAACAGCTTAAAAGCACAACAAATAACAAATGAACTAGAGGGAAAACACTTCAAGTATTCACCAATAATCTCACACCGTGACAATACCAAGGAAGTCTGCTGTAGCCACATTCCGACTGTTCTCTGGTCACCATTACCTACTTTATCATCTCCATAAGTTGGGAATCAGTGTTGTATGTACAATGAAGAAGATCAAATACTCAATCAGGAACATCTTCTGATGTGCAAGGGAATGGATAGGAGAAAACAGCTCAACCAAGAAATTATAGATCTCTATTGCAAAGTGAGAAAAAGAATGGCACAAGTCAACTAACACTCATCACCATACAACATATACAATTTTATTAACATTAGGGATATGTATTCCATAAACCAGCAAACTGAAACCAGAAATTTTACTTTCACAGAAATTTGCTTAGTTATGGAGTTCCTCTATGATGGTCTTTCATGTATACAGGTGTGCCAATTAAAAAACCAATTCAGTAAAACCTCATTAATCCAGACACAGTTGAACTAGATTATGCTTAATTTGGACAACCATCTTAAAAAAAATAACAGAAAAAATAGGATAAGATTTGGAGAAACTGCTAACTTTCAATGAAATAAAGTACTATGGCGAAGTTAAGCAAACTATCCATTTTATTTTTGCCCAGACTGAATATTATGAGTTTCTTATGAATCAGTGGTATACCATTAATGATAAAGGAACAATAAGCCACACTCCTTTGCTCTCTCTTGCTACCTGTTATAGTGCTTAGAACTCTGTCAGAAGTTAGTTTAACACCTGCCTTTTATTCTTGATAAAAGTAACAATAAAGATGTATCTGCATTTTACAATAGAATGAAGACTTTATTGTGAAAGAGATGTGAGATAAAGAACACAACAAAATTGTAACTTACTTCAAACCATATAAATAAAGGGTGTGCTTTTAAAACCAGGTAGGCCTACTGTATCTTATATAATAATATAGTACTGCATCATTTTATTCATAAATTTTTCCCTGTGGTACATATTTCATCCAATACAGACTTTTGCTACTCTGGACAACACCCAGCCCGAAATGGTCCAGATTAATAATGTTTTGCTGTATAGACAACCCAACCAGAAGAACTGAAGTGACTTTGTTAACTAAAGGATCAGTGGTTTAATGAAATTAATTATATATCAATAGATACTGGTTCATACAAAATGAAACAGATTTGTATGTTGTAGCTTTTAATATATTGATTATTGTATTTTATTATTATTATTATTGTTATTATTATTATTATTATTATTATTATTATGAGTAGTAGTAATGACCTTATGTTAAAAAAATTATTAATAATAAGTTATAATAACTTTTGTAGTACATGTATTCTTGAGATTTTATTGAAAATAACACTTTCCTCGCACTTACATACTGGCCTTGTGCTGTGTTTTTAAATGGAATGTTCTATCTCTTTACTGTACCTCTGAAATCAACAAAAGAAGGTATTGATCTGTCTGGACACTACTGTTGGTAAAGCCTATGAGTTGCAGCCACATCTTGCTTCGTTTCACCACTAGCCGCATCAATTTTGGTGAATTAATCATTTGTAAACACACCAAGAACTTTTTCCTTCACGTTACAAAGTGAAGCCTGCTGATACTAATATCAACCTCCACAAACAAAATGATAACATCATACATGGATTTGGTTCATAACCCATGTACATACTTATCAAACTATGACACTTTAATCCAATGTACTCAAGTGATACTGCTAATGTAAATGAGAAACGCATAGCGTTTTCAAACTTACTCCACTCTGTAGAAAAATATCTTATATAACATAGAATGGCACATGCAGGCTACTTGGTGTGTGTGTGTATATATATATATATATATATATATATGGTATGATAAGAAAAATAAATGCCTGGACGGGATTCGAACCCGGATCTCTGAGTCTGTACCTCAGCGTGATATATATATATATATATATATATATATATATATACATATATATATATGTATACAAGGTGTAAATGAATTATACCACACAAATGTAACTCCTTACAGAGGGGTATCATACAAGTAATTTGAGACAGGGAATCAATGATCTACGAAGAAAATGGGCTTAGAGCGATTCAAAGTAATCGACAATTAATACGGATAAATCAACAGGAGAGCAAAGTAGGAGAGAAAATTATACAAGAATAAAACTTCAGATCTTTGTAATAATTCCGAGAACCTTGTTGCTTCATCAACAACGTTCATGAAATATTGGGACATGAAATTCATTTAAATGTCAAACTTAGCAGATAATAGCACGCCACTGCACTGGTTAAAGAAGAATCGGTACAATGTGAGCATTAGCTCAGACTGAAACACGCAGAATCTGTGTAGTAAACGTTTGGCATAATGGTTAACGCGATGGATTTGAGATTCAAACATTGATGGTTCAAATCATGGCAGGCCACTTTTTTCTTTCGTTCTTTTTATTTCTTCTTTCCCTGCGTGTGTACTGTGATATGTTGACACTGAAATTTGTTCAATATAGGCGTGCGCAACATACCTATTACCGTATTGGTTATTACATTAACATCTGATTAAATGTTACTTCAGTATCAGTCGCATTTCATGAAAGCATCATGGAACATCTTTACAGTTATACTGAACTTGCCGAAATGCATCTGATTTATGGTGCAGCACAAGGTAATGGTGCAAGAGCTGGTGCGGTATCCGAATAGATGCCATCCTCACCGAACAATCTCCGATTCTGTTGATAGGCGTTTGCGGTGGCATTGGACGTTGAAGGAAAACAGAGTAGACGCCGGTGAAAGGCGTATGCGCCGCACTGCAGAGTTCGAAGAAAATGTTCTTCATAGGGTGGAGGATGATCCTTCTACTAGTACTTGTGCTATCGCACGTGTAATGCGTACGAACCATCAAACCATAAGACCATAGGGAAAGTCCTGCACAAAGACCAGCTCTATCCCTTTCTTCTGAAAAAAGTACAAGCCTTACGGCCAGTGGACTTTGCTCAACTGGTTCAATTTTGTAATTGGACTTTGCTGCAGCCACCATTCTTCTTTTTTTCGGTGTTATTCTTTGATGAGGCAATATTAAATATGGTTGGGCTGGTTCTGAACTGAAATAAGAGTCATATGTGGGATTATGAAAATCCTCATGCCATCTTTGGGATGGGTCACCGGCAGATATTTTCGTTGAACGTATGGGTAGGCCTAATGATCACATCATTGGCCCCTACCTTCTTCCCTAGAGATTAAATGGTGTCATTTATCAGACTTTTTAGAGCACGTCCTACCTAGAATGCTAGAAGACGTTCCTCTTCACACAGGGGCTTCTCCCCATATCTGCCGGATTGTGCGAAATCATTTGGATGAAGTGTAACCTGGCCGCTGGATATAGGAAGAGGTAGTTCAACTTTAGTGTGACCAGCTCGCTCTCCAGATCTCTGTCCACTTGGTTATTTTTGTGGGGACACCGGAAAACACTGGTGTATGCGACCTTTGGTGATATATATGAACTGTTAGTTGCACGCATAATCGTAGCATGTGATGTTATCCGCGAGACACCTAGTCTCTTGAACGGGGTACGATGTCGTCTGTGTTGTAAGAATGGAGGAGGCCAGTTTGAACAATGTCTCTAATTAGTCTGCAAGTACTTTACTTTTTTTCTGATTTACTCAAATATTTTGTTTCTTATTTCCCAAAAACATTGTGTATGCCACGTGTACTTACACTGTATCTCTTCATATTATTACTCTTGTGATCACAGCACTAGTGGTTATTTAAGTATATATGTACTGTACAGTCCATTTGCACATTTTATTTACGAAATCTGTGTATTGTTATTATCATCATCATCATCATCATAGTACATTCACGAATTTAGGCCATTTGTTGACCTGTTTCGGCCTTAAGAGAAACACCATCCAGAAGTCTTTTGAGTGGGCATCCTGGTATTATTATTACAACCTTTCCAACAATTGTCCGTGCAATATGTACATAGATAGTTTTGTAACTCATGTACTGAGCCAACATTTGAAGCCGTATTTTGTAAAATAATGAATAAACAATTAAACCAGAAATAAATCTACGTTTGTAACTGATTTACATGACATACATAATAAAGGACGAGGGGGGAAAAATGTACACATACTGTACGTAGTTTCCAACGTGATGCATCAATCTTACATTTGCGTCGGTAGTAAGACTCCTATAACCACTGAGCTAAAGGCTCATGCTTATTGCCAGTTACAGTTTCTGTATCATACTGCTCCCATTTTAATTTTAAATAATCAGTGGCGTGTCAACCATTTTACAAATTGAATCATAACTTGGACATTTTTATTCATAGACCGTTAGTTCATTATCTCAAATTGCTTATATAATACCCCTCTATATGTAGTTAAATTTGTGTGGTGTAATTAATTTACACCCTGCATATATATATATACCATTTTCCATATAGGATTAATAAATGATTCCTTAAAAGATAACTTAATACAAAAATACACAAGAATAAAAATATGTAATATTTTTAGCATTGTCCTCCCCTTTATTCGGAGGTTAAATTTGGACATTAAGCAAAAGGAGACAGGAGCAGAATCAAAGTAACAGAAATTGAATTTGTCAGAAGGACAGCAGGATAAATTCTTTTAAAAGGAAAAAATAATGAATAAATTTTAGAACAATTCGAGTAGAATCAGTAGAATAATAACATATAAAATAAAGTGACCATGTAAAAATAGTGGAAAATTGAAGAATTCCAAAAATGTTGATGTAATATAAACCCAAATGACCTCATTCACCAGGAAGACCTCATAAAAGACAGCTAGATGGGGCCTAAAGAGGTCTACAGAAGCTTACTTTGTAATGGGTGATATTGATGTACTGAAACTTTGCCTATCTCTTTTGCAGATGTCATCAGAAGATATGGAGAATGATATTCAAAAGATTGATATAAAGGAAGAGATAACAACAAATTTGGTAAGTTCATTTTTTATGAAATTTATTCAAGGTAAAAAGTTTTCTTTTGCAGTCTTTAAAGTTCTTGTGTTTGTTTATATTACTTATTGATCTTGGTAAATGAATAATAATAATAATAATAATAATACTTTATTTATTCTGGCAGAGTTAAGGCCATAAGGCCCTCTCTTCCACTCAACCAGCACAAATACAAATAAATATTTGACAAATATAGATGTACACTATACTAATTATAAACAGTTAAAGATACAATAAATGTAGCAATGTAGGCCTAAATGTCATGTACAAACAACATTTTATAGGGTAATAACAATAATGATACGATAATAATAATAATAATAATAATAATAATAATATAAATATGATACATTATACGGGAAACACCAATTAATAAATATATCTTACACTGGATAATAATGAAGTCGAGTTTAGAGCAAATATAAATTTAGATTTCTTTTAAAAGATGCCAATGTCCGGCAGCCCCTTATTTCTTGTGGTAGGGAATTCCAGTTGCGAGAAGTGGAGATGGTATATGACATGGAGTGATGTGATGTCCTATGTTGCGGTATATTAAGTAAGAGACTATGTTGTGATCTTGTGTTTAAGTTATGGTTTGAGGATAGATACTGGAAACGGGATGATAAATAATTGGGAATCGAGGTATGTAGGATCTTAAATAGGAGAATTAGACAGTGCGATTTTCTTCTCTCTTTTAGATGTAGCCATGACAATTCGTGGAATAATGGAGAAATGTTGATTTTATTAAACACAATGTGTACATTTAATAATGGAGAAATGTGATCGTATTTTCGAACATTAAATATGAATCTGATACACATATTATGGACACGCTGCAGTTTGTCCGACAATCCGTCACTTATGTCGGTTAGTAGAACGTCACAGTAGTCAAAATGCGGCATCACTAAAGTTTGGATTAAAATTCTTTTAAGAGTTGTAGGAAGAAAATGTTTAAGTCGCTTTTGGGAATGCATTATGGAGAAGATCCTTTTAGATGTATGTTTTACTTGCTCATGCCATTTTAAATTAGAATCTAAGTAAAATCCCAAGTTTTTAACGACGTCGGTATAAGGAATTTCTTCATTATCTAATATGACAGCCGGCATATTGCCATTGTTTATGAGGTGTAATAGCCTTGGATGAATCAATAATTCGTAAAAAAAGAGCATGATGACTTAATATGGTGATGTTATTTATCACTTCACTACCTCATGGAATGTTATTTCATCTTTTCTTATAATGATTTCGTCATGTGAATTCAGTTATTTTCATGCTATGCTTTGCAGCTTTACTAGGGAATTATAGGTGTGGTAGCTTCCCGTTGCTTTCCACATCGGTGAAGGGTGATAATGATGATGACGATGGCCGGATGATTTTCGGGGACTGTTGGGCCCTAAGCTTCCTGGAAAAACCCCGAAAAAAGTCTCACCCAGGAGCCTGCCCCAATCAGGAATCAAATCCGGGCATGCTTGTGTTACAAGGCAGCATACCACCTCGAGACCACAGCTGTGGACATACTGACACAAAATTAGTCAAACTTTTAACAGTATTTACGGTAGCTGCAATAAAATCAACATTATTGACGAAATTGCGTAAAATGTTATCACTCACCTCATAATAAAGTGTTGGTTAGAAAGGGACATAATAGTCCAGTCACATTAGGGGTTTCGCCTCGGAATTAGAGATAATAAGCTGAAAACTCGTACAGACCTTCATTTTGGCATTTTAAAAGTTGTCTCAAAAGTCTTAAAAAATCTCATGTCTTATGTTATTCAACGTCAACGGTAAAAAAATCGGTTATCCCCAAATATCTCGTTTCCTATGGCTTTAATGATATTTATATTCACTATAAATATTGTAGAGAGTAAATATCTCTAAACTTTTGTTTAATACATTATTTTATACATCAAACCGTTTTTGAGATAGAGGGCGGTGAGCGCACAGGGCTTTAGCTATCTACAGCATAATGCAAGGTCAACCGTTAGTCACGTTATATAATACGCTGTATAAAGTCTATAAACCTTAAAAATATATAGTTATAAACAATTCTCATTTTTTATTAATTATTAAATTGCATTAAGTAATATTTTTCATTAATCTAATATATGAAAATGAATGTTTGTTTTTTTGTTTGTTTGTATGTTTGTTCGTACTTTATGCGCGGCCACGAGATATTTGAGAAAAAAAATATTTCTTTGACCCTTGACCTTGAATGTCTTAAGACACGGACACGAGGTTTTATGTGACAACTTTTAGAATGCCAAAATGAAGGTCTATATAAGTTTTCAGCTTATTATCTCTTATTCCGAGCTTGACCCTTATTTTTTACCTATATGGCTAGACTATAACATTTTTCATAGAGGCTTCTTACTTCAGGCTTGAATTCATCTTACGTGCTGTAAATCAACAACTTGGGACCCGTCGATCCAGGTGTACTAGTGGTTATCATCTTTAACTCTGGTTCCAAGTTTCAAGGGTTCAGACACAGCTGCGGTCAGTAGATTTTTCAGGGTTTTAATATCCTGAGTAAAGGTTCTTTTGTAAGGAATTTAAACCCCTGGATCCCATGTCATTGATTTATAATTTTAGCCCTTTAACACCCACGTTTTGATTTTCTACACTAATTAGTTTAACTGACTTAAAAAGTGTATCCCTTAGAATCATCATAAAATTTATAATCTTTTCTGAAATTTTAATATTAACACCATGTAATAAATTATAAAGTGTTATGCAATTTTAAAAGCAGAGAAACTAATCAAATCACATCTGATTAGTAAAATAGAGTTTATGTGCAGTTATACACATGATAGTACTGTCGAGATAAGGAATAAATAACAGCTTTAGTTTGAATTTGTTTTTGCTAGATCCTTATAAAGGAATAAATAACAGCTTTAGTTTGAATTTGTTTTTGCTAGATCCTTATAAAGTAAAGATTTTTAAATTTAAATTTTGATCTATGAGCAGTTAAAAACTTTTACTTAAATTATTTGATCTTTTCTAAAAAAAAACAAACATTTGAATAGCACATCACTTCACATTAGATCAGGTGTCCAATAGTGCTTATATAGCTTATGCTTTATACAGGGCCTGTTTGATACGTCTCATGGAAATAACACAGTAATATTACTTTGTAAACATTTTTTAAATATAAAATTTTACCTAAATGAATATACCTCATACTGTGAATTCCTAAAATGAGTGATTACTGGAAAAACTGAAACGTGAGACAGTTTTGTAATTCTGTAAAACAATGGGTTTGTTACTTGGATCAGAATCAGGAACTTGACTCCTGTCTTCATAGATTGGACTGTAGTGGGCTGCACTCTTTTTTATCATGTTATTGCTTTCTAATGGCTGCATGTAATCCAATTTGTTTTTTTCCTCTCAATAAAGTTGAAACATTTTCTAATTACCTTTTTCATGTAAATTCGTGATAATTTTTTTCTTCATAAAAAAGGAACAATCCCTGTTTTTGATAAATTGTGTCATCAGTTTTACCTACTGCTTTTATAAGAAGGCTGAGGAATTCAGTTTTCATAACTGCACCTCTGTTTTATGTTGTTATATATATATTTCGAGAAGAATTAAACATCAAAGCTGTCACTAAATATATAAAGATGTACTAAGATGCCTGATAGTTGCACATATCAGTTATCTAACGAGAAGAGAGATCTTGGAAGAATGAAGAAGTGTTGGAGAGATCATCTCATTTGATGTGGGACATGTCAAAATGTCTTATCCTTGATAGAAATTGATATTTTACATTGCATAAAGCAACATTAATATGTTAATTATTTGTGCATTGTGAAATTGAATCATGGTTGTTAACATTTTTGAGTGATCTATAGTAATATCATTAACTGCAGACTGTAAGTGAATCTCCTTTATTTAATTATATTATTTTTGGTCTGGACATCTTACTTCAATATTAATATTGAGGTAAGATGTCCAGACCAAAAATAATATAATTAAAATAACCTCAAAATATAACTTCCTAAAATTAAATATTAATTACAACTCCTTTATTTAACCTTTTCACTGCTGAGATATTTCCAGCCTTTAAAACCCTCCTTGCTCAATGCAGGGAGAAATACGGAAAAAGTTTATTTAGGTTCCTAGGAGATGACAGTATATGCCTGCTTAGTTTGAAAGCAATGCAATACGTATTATATAACTAGCAGGCGTTTGGAGTTGAGAAAGGATATACACACCCATAGCACAGCAAGAATTTTCTTTGCCAACGGATATACCAGTTCGTAGCAGTGTAAAGGTTAAGTATTGCATCAATAAATATTGAAAATATAAGCTTTACTAACTATAATAATGTGTTAAATTCGTAATAAAATTCTTATTGATTAAGAAACAGACAGATGGTGTTGTAGAATGAAGGTTCAGGGCCTCGGGCGGGTATGATTGTAGAATATACAGAAAATTTTTTTTGTAGGAGTGTATAGATCACATGCATTAACTAACTCACGGAAACTATCGAACCAATAGGTTCATGGCTGCACGGACATAAGCTCTCCATACATTCCTATCCTGAGCTAATGTTTTTCAATCATCTCCTATATAATCTACTTCCCAGAAATCATGGATTATGTTATTTTGCCAAATCATTCTTGGTCTAGCAACTGACATTTTCCCTCTGGTTTTCCAACAATAAGCTTCCATGTTCCTCTTTCATCCCCCATACGTGCCACATGTCCTGCTCATTGCAGTCTATGAGTCTTAAGTATTCTTATAAAATCTGGCTTCCTATAAATATCATGTGGCTCACTATTATGCAGTTTTTTACATTCACCTTTCAGATTACATGCTTATTACTGTATTAAATATAATTAGCATAGTGCAAGGATGTGTTAACACATTGTTGAAGGTTTGTTCAAAGACAGTTTTAACCTCTAATTATTAATAATAATAATAATGTTTTGTTTATTCTGGCACAGTTAAGGTTTTAAGGCAATCTCAAACACTCAACCAGTGCAAACATATCAATACATATTTACAGCATAAATTACAGTTTACAATATACTAAACTAGACCTCTAATAAATTAATAAGGCATTAAAAATGCCATGTCCATACAATATATCTTATGTGATAAACATAATAATAATGCTTTTATTTATAACATGCTTTACATTGTAATAAAACATCTTCCTGTGCTCAATGCATTTTAATTTTTTACCTTCTTTCTCCATTCTTCTCTATCTTCCCATTCCAATTCTTCCACACCTAGCTCAATCACACCTCTTCTTAATTCATCCATCCATTTAAATCTAGGTCGACCTCTCTTTCTTTTTTCAGGTTGAATCCATTCGAAAGCTTGTCTGGGTAATATTTTCTTTGGCTTCCAGTGTGTATAACCGTACCATTCTAGTTGTCTGTATCTCTCAATATCTAATATTGAATTTTGGAATTTAATTAGTTGTCTGATGATTGTATTTCTCTAATAATAATAATAATGATGATGTTGATGTTGATGATGATGATGATGACGACGACGATGATGAAATAGGAATCACAAATTAACTAGTGCATTACATGAGTTATTTGTCAAGCTAAAGTAAAACAAAACATTTATTCAGATTGTTTTAAATGCTTATAACACACCTCTGCCATTGTGGTAGGGAATTCTAGTTGTGATAATTGAATGTACTCTATGGGATGTCCTATGTTGTGGTATATTAAGCAAGAGTTTATGTTGTGAACGTGTATTTAAATTATGGTTAGGGTAGAGATACCGTAGTTTGTACAATTTTAAATAAGAGAACCAACTAATTAACTGTCACTCTCAAGCCCATAGAATCATGGCCGCATGTACATTGCTCTCTTTACATCCATATCTGAGCTAACTTTTCCGATCATCCCCTGTATAATCTACTTCCCTCGAATCATGGTTACTGTTATTATCCCATCTCCTTGGTTTACTTTGGTTATTTTCCCTCTGGTTTTCTTATACAGTTTCCATACTCCTCTTACATTCCCCATTCGTGCCACATGTCCTGCCCATCGTTGTAGGAGACGTAACTTTTCTTTTCAGATTCAAATTATGCCTGGTCTCCTATAAGGATTACGTAGCTCACTGTTGTGATATCTTCTCCATTCGCCTGTCTGTTCATCTCTCTTATCTAAGAACGGAGTGAGCGCAAGTTCTGATCGCAATTGCAAAAACATTGTGGTTTGCATGTAACAGTTTTACACCCGCAAAAAAGAGAATGGGCGGACTCTTGATCTCGGATATTTGAAGTTTTAACGTGCGATTCACACGAGTAAACTAATTGTACAGTAGAGCTAAAATACGTTTCCCTACCTCCATTGAGGACCATTCTTTTATGCACAGCAATCCAGCGAACGCTTAGCTCAGTGCCTTATGGTTTGCTTCGTATGCAAACGGTCAGAAGTTCGATTCCCGGTGAGGTTAATTTTTTTGAATTCTTACAATGCTTTGCAATTTTTTTCTGTCACTCTTAAAGATAAAATCGACTAACTATTTGGAATTATTATTATTATTATTATTATTATTATTATCGCCTATTATATATTGGTTACTTTCAGGCTGAACTTGACCTATTAAACTAAATATTTTAATTGGAGGGTGATTATTTTTCCTCATTATTTTAAACACAGTAAATAAATACATAAATAAACAATAATAACTGAAGAAAGTAAAAACGACATGCGGAACTAATATCTAGTCCACATGCCATCAGCGTGAATGACAGCATGGAGTTAATTAGGTCTTCATCCATAGCTAACCTCCTCCCATGCTTGAAGAACCCTATACCACAAACATAACTGCTTCGAAGTGGGTCTGGATAATTAGAGTGTAAGGTTCTCTTCACCTTCGCCCATATTACTCAATCACGATAACTTTAAATGTGGAAAAAATGGGAACTAAAAGGATGTGGTAAGAGTGAGTAGGGGATGGAGGTACTAGACCCTTATTTTTGTTTGCAGTGCTAATGTCCACTTTTTGTTAGTCATGTATAGTCAATTGTTAATTGACAGTATCAAGTGCGAACGTTAGACTCTATGTTCACTAAATTTCTGTCTGCCAACTGTGACAAAATTTGTAATAATAATGATAATACTCTCTCCATTTTTACTTGAAGTAAATACAATAAATGAATGCCTAATTTTCCAGTAATGTTTGTTTTCCTACATTTTTTAAGTCTGACAGGGAGTAGCTGGAAATCAGTGCAGATTTAATCTCTTTGTACGTCACATTATCCAGAAATCCGTGGCAGTATTTATGGTCTGATTAGGTATCGGCATTTGTTCATTCCCATGACCCTGTTGCAGGAGTTGCTAGTCTTTTGTTGGGTAGAAATAAGGTTGCAAAAAGAGTATTCTCTATATGCTGATCCCTCCACCATCTGCAAGGCCCACACCTCCGACTACACCAGTACCTAATAATAATACATGGAACATGCCGTCCATACCTCAACTCCTCTTCCCCAATCAGATCACACTTCGCCTAACTCCCAATCTTCCAATACTGCCCTAAGTACCCTGCTTCAACTAATCCAAAAAAATATTACAATCCCCCACCTTATTGATTTTGACTTTGGGTTAAGGTGTTGAGTAAGGTTATTATGGAGTTCAATAAGGTGGCGGATTGTAATATTTTTTGGATTAGTTGAAGCAGGGTACTTAGGGCTGTATTGGAAGGTTGGGAGTTAGGTGAAGTGTGTTCTGATTGGGGAAGAGGAGTTGAGGTATGGACGGTATGTTCCATGGATTATTATTAGGTACTGATGTAGTCGGAGGTGTGGGCCTTGCGGAGCGGTAGTCTTAGGAGTCTGAGGTCGGAGCTGGTACTTTCGGTTTTCCGGACATTCTCTGAAGTTTGCTGTATGCTGACCTCTACAGTTCGCATACTGAAGTGCTTGTGCAGAGCAGTCTTTTGATCTATGAGGACCTGAACACTTTACGCACTTCTCGGACCTGGCACAGAAATGAGAGATGTGACCGAACGTCTGGCATTTGAAGCATAGCGTAATTCCTGGTACACCTTTGTAGTGTTCTAGGCAGATCTGTATGTGAAAAAGACTTTTAAGTTGATCTATTTGTTCTCTAATATGCGGGTTCGTTTTGAACATAAGAATCCAGACAGGTACTGATTCTTTGGAAGGAGTTCCGCTGTTGTATGTGGTTTTGGCGATTTTCCTTACGTGTTCTGTGGGTAGATCAGTCTGCTTAATTTCTTCGACAATTTCCTGACATTTGATTTCTTTAGGGAGTCCTTTAAGAGTCATCTTGTAACTGGGGTTATCTCCGTGTGAGTATGTGTGAAAGTGTGTACCGGATTGTTCTAATTGAGTTTTGATGTGGTTGTACGCCTCGGTGGTAGAGGATATTATTTTGAGTGTGTTATTGCCGTACTTCATTTGGATTTGATCATTATGATTTCCAGAAAGTTTGGTCAGTTTCGCGTTGGTTATTTTTAGCTCTGCTACGATCGGCGGAGGTTTTCTAAGATTAGGTTGAGTATGGACAGTGTCCGATGTCGATTGAGTGTTCCGAAGTGCGTCGTAAGTGTTCCATGTCGGCAGAGGTCCCGATGTAGACTGTGTGGTAGGCCTACCAGAATGCCGTTTACTGGGGTTCATAAATCCGTCCTTATCCTTGGTGCTTTGAGAGGTTACTGGTATGGGCATGTATTTCCCCATTAATTAAAATGGGGAGGAAAACGGGGCCTGAGTTGCCATATCCTTATCCCGAGATCGAATAAGGGCTAGGGCTTGACGGGATGTCGGGAGAACGTAACGTCAAGCGTCCGGGTTGAAGGAGGTGTGGAAGGATGCCTAACAAACTTACCAGTGCGGGCTCTCAGACTTTTCCTCTTTTGCCACGAAGCAGGTCTGTCGGATGCAGTTCAGGCTTGCTCTAAGCGGCGAATCTTGTCGGCTGTGCCAGTGCAGGAACCAAGACCCGTCGGTGTTTTTTCCAAGCTCTTGTAGTCAAGGATGTGCTGTACCTTTCTGTACGCAATGCCTTCGTTTAGTACACAGAATAGGATTTGGGCATACAAATTCCGACGATCTTTCATTAACTTCCTTTCCTATTTCAAGTAAGCCTTTCACTATATTTTGTCATTTATCATACCACTTGCCCAGTCATTCGCTTGTACCAATGATGGAAGGAGACACTTTCCCATCTTAACGACTAGCGCCTTTGCTTCACCTCACCGGCTAAAAAGTTAACGCGGTCGAGTAGTACATGTTCTGTCGGGTTCAGATCAGGTGATTTTGGAGGGAGCTCGAAGAGGTCAATTTATTACCCCCTGCTGAATCACCTCTGAACCTCGAGGGCATAGTGAACCGGATGGTTATCATATAGATACACATATTCAGTCCCTTCAGGAAAACGATCCGGGCGGAAGGAACCAATACATTCGCTAAAATATCTAAATGGGTATTCTTGATAAAATTCCCGTGAATGCGTTGTAGATATTCTGCCCCTTCGTATTACATCAGCACCAACATGAGACGCCTGTACGAATCGACTTTGTACGCCGATTCACATAGCGAGCATCAAGTTGGACGCTTTTCCTATCATAAATACGGACGGGTCCGTCGTTAGTACTCGAAATTTTACATCATCTGATAAAATAATATTTCTCCAATCGATTTTATCTCGACCACTAGCGAACGCTAGACGATCCACGATCTTGATCATCAGCCAAGCTCTCATTCGTCGCAGCTCAACGAGACCGTATACCTTGGCTCCTGAAATGATTCCTGACGGTTTGTGCGGAACCCGGAAAGTTGGATCTAACGTTCAATTCGGAGGCACTTAGAAAAGTTTATCATCTAACTTCTCTTATTAAAACACGATTCTCTCCACGTGACGAAATCCGTGGCCTTCCAGGACTAGCACGAATTTGTAAAGTTCCGTCAATACGAAACCGTTGGTCCCACCTTCTATCTGTAGAAAAAAGTTACTCCTACTATTCGGACAGCCGCGGTAGCGGAATACCCGGAGCGAATCAATCATATCAATTACTTATTTTATGAATTCACACTATGAGGTTTATTCATTTAGGTAGACTTTTTTATCTCTCAATATGAGGTGATTGATAAAAAATCTACCTAAATCATATCAATTGTTGACATTGATCCAGCTTGTCTGCCATTCTGAATCGTTATGAGGACATACTGCTTGTTTAATATTCCGGAACATGCTAACAGATCTCGGCACATCATTCCCCGGTGCTATGAAAAAACGCTACCTAATGTATTGTTGTCTAATGTTCAATCATTGTCGTATCAATATACGAAAGATGATGCAATGTGTTACTATTATAATAGGTGTATGAAGCTATATTATCTTTTATTGCATAAATTTATAGCATTACTATTGAAACGTGGTACTGCACACACAATTCAATTTATACCGGTAGCTAAATAGTGTTATAGAGTTAACGAAGACACGAATACTTCTTAAAATAGTGTAAAGTAGATATAGATTATATGGCTGCAATTAAAATGTTGAGGGAAGCATTTTTCGGAAATAACATAAATAATAAAATCACTGTCGAATGATTTGAACCGTGGCTCTTGTATATATTTCATTTATTTCTTAATTGGTTTAAATATCTAAGCTACTAAAACTTCGGACACTAGTCGTCTAAATCCTGTTTTTTGTTTTTTTGTTTGATCTTACACTACGCACGACAATTTAACTATATTTGAAATGTTGTAATTTGAGTAATATTGTATATGTCAGACGCTCGTAAATATCTATGAACATGTCTCTTGCATTGCTCTATAACTAGTTAAGACCACTAAAACCAAGTACAGGGTATTTAAAAGATTTAACAATGCGTTACCTCGTGAACCAGAGCTTTAGCTCTTCGAGCATGCGCAGTGGGTCATAGGAGGGACTCTGCGTTTTGAAGCTACTCATTC
Organism: Diploptera punctata; assembly: GCA_030220185.1. NCBI lineage: Eukaryota > Metazoa > Arthropoda > Insecta > Blattodea > Blaberidae > Diploptera > Diploptera punctata. The sequence goes on along the minus strand of JASPKZ010007971.1, from coordinate 337,433 downwards.
ATTTTATTTTTTGCTAAGTGTATATTACAAACATACGTACAATATTTGTTACTGACAATTACACTGCACTTAACAATCATGCGCATGTTCAATCGCCGATTTGGTAGCTCTAGGCAAAAAAAATAAATAAAAAACGAGGGTGAACATGTCCATAGTATAAAGTGAGTTGTTTGTCACAATAGTAGCACTTCATGAATGCCTGTATTAAGCGGTCTTCCGAGTCACACTGCTTTTGAATTTCGACAATATGTTCGGGAGGTGTTTAAACTTCTCTGGTATGAAGTCATCATATCTCGCGGGAGTCCAGGAGCACTGAACAAGGTCTGTGAAAACTAGAGAACAGAACTGGTTGTTCATCAGCACAGAAATTGAATCTCTCGACGAAGGTGTCAACTAACAGATGGTCGTTATGAATACTGTGATCTTGAATCCACTTCAGCACTGCCTTCAAGTGTCGGAAGAATAGCACATCGAGTGGCTGAATGTAAGAAGTGCACCCAGGAGGGATGGTCTTGACTGTTTACACCATTTTGAGGTTCGGATATCAGCGATATGAGTTCTGTCCCCATATATCGCGAGTGAATTAACCAGATTTACTGCATGTGGAAAGCAGACATCTTGAAAGAAATGCGTCGGGATTCGAGGCATCTTGAATCAGATTTTGTGGTTTCAGCAAGTGTTGCACTACTCGAGTTAAGTTATTCGTCAACGTGAGGGGTTTGTTAAGAGTAAAACAGTAGATAGATCTTGTATCAGTGATTTTATTAATACATATTCACAATTATAGTTTTATCTAATTACAAAGTACAAAAGATATCAAAGTTCATAATAGAATCTTCTCGAAGCATTGCTCGATATCATTGAATCATCATAGTTCAAAGGTTCATATGGAAATCTCCTGGAACACTGTATGATAGATGAGTGACTAGAGTTAAGAGTTTGTATTAGCTACATTATGAGTTATGAGTAAACTTTATACATCTAAAATCATTATTACAATCTATATTACTGCAATGTCTAAAATTATTGTCATTAATAGAAATTATATTATAAATGTGATAAAATATTATCATATCAATTGAATTAAAAAAGTTTAGAGCGATTCCATGAAAATGTCATACCGAGCTGAAAATGTTGAAATTGACGCAGGAATATACATTTTTTGGTGTAATATATATCTTTAAAGATCAAATTTTCCGACTTTATAAGATAATGTTCCAAACGTGTATTATTTTAATCTAATATTAGTGTTATAACTTTTCATGTTCCAAACCTGTAAAAAACATGCAAAATTTTACCAATTTGTTGTTTAATGATTTGGTCGTATTAATTCGTTTTATTTTAAAAACTCCTTTGTTAAACCATACTTTGGTCCTCCCTAGTCGTAAATGTAATAACAGTAATTGCATTCTAACGTTCTATATTCCTTAAATGTGTCCTATAATTATTAACTTCAAGCTATGGTCAATCAATCACGTAAAACGTATAAACATTAATGTACACAACATAATAATTGTCGGAATAAAATTTCCTCTTGGATTCTACGTTATCGGTACACACCTAACAAAAAAGTATTGAAGAAATTTTCTTGTAAAGTCATTATTTTTCCGGCTAGTGTCCCGTGCTTTACTGACTGTTTTGTCCTATCACATATATGCTAATACGCATGGTGCAGTCAGTTGCTTGCCGCACTCCTCTGAGGATTAACATAAACATAGTTTAGGAAATCTGGTAGACTGTTCGGCTCTGCTGTTCCATAAAATAATTACTGACCCGTTTGTTGTGACAATTTGAGCTAAAAGACAGTTAGCGGAAGCATTTAAATATATTCAGAAAAAAGGTTGCAGTAAAAGAAGCAGCCATATTTGTTGATATCTCAGAAAATTATACCTACAAAGAACAAAATGAGATCCTGGCAGTTCATTAGAAAAACTAGCATATCTCAATATTAACTGCTGTTGCCTAGTTTTCTAGGTGACAGAGAAGTTTAGAAGAAGTAGTTTGTTCTAGTGTCAGGTTATATGACACATAGCAAGTGTGCTATAGATGTTTGCTATAGAAAAGTGTTTTTTTAACGATAGTGATTTCTTCCAATACTTGAGGTGATAAAAAATTTCAGTTGGAGCAGTTGGTAATAGAATAGGCCTATACATTTAGCAATGTGACACTGCTTACTTGCATATTTGGATTTTGACACAATGAGACTTCTTTGAATCGTACCATGGAACGAAGGCTATAGATGCGATTGGCGGCCACGTAAAAAGTATGGCACGGATGTATGAAAAATCGAGAAAAAAGGTACAAAATGGTGTAGAACTATGTAATGTGAGCAGTAAAAACCAACCAAATAACTAGAGTCACAAAATGATATAGAAGAAGGAAAGATTTTTTTTTAGAAAAACAATTTGGATATCTTGAATATAACACAGACTCATTGCGTATACAACGTGAAAGCGTTGGACGCGTATGTTATAGAGTACGCATAACTGTCAAACAATCAGCGCAACAAATTCATAAGTTCGTGTGTTTAAAAAAAACTGAATTGCGTGTAGCCCTAGAAAGCCGTTGGCTGCTAATCTCACATCCAAGTATATCAAACCCAGAGGTGAACAATCATATAACCAACATATAGAGTGACATGTGGTAGCATGTCGGGTACTCCAGACATTATGGCTGGTTTTCTTGACCGAAACCGCTAAATATTATTGCTGCCCAATTTCTACATGATTCTGGGCGGGCACCAATCCTATTGTGGCCGAAATTCCATGAGAAAATTTCTCCTCTCATGGGGACTCGAACCAGTGTTCTCTGTTGATACATCTTGACTCAAACCTTTCAATTACAGCGTGGGACTTCATGCGTGACAGGAAACATTATTTTTATTAATAGGCCAGGTTATGATCTGATACATCGATGTTATGATGTGGGTCATCAAAACTCGGGCTAATTAGAGTTATGTTTTTATGGTTGTTTAAAAGTTTAATTCACTACGTCAGCAATTGTTTACTAACTTCATCCTACTAATGCGATTTACGATAATTTGTTTTGAAAGTACATGCACTCTGATAAATAACAAACTTATTAAGAAATCTGGATGGCTTATTTTTTTTATTTTAGTGGTTCAATTTAGAAATTAAGAATATTAAATCCTATATCAGATAAACTGTAATAAACTCCACTCCAAGCGCGACAGGCCTAGAAGGCGCTTGGTCTACCAACCGGCTGCTGGCCTCACGTCCACATGTCTTAATCACAGAGGTATACGATCATAAGCCAGTGTAGGGGTTACATGTGGTCAGCATGTCGGGTCACCTAGCCGTTATAGTTGGTTTTATCAATCTGGAGTCGTTAAGATAGCTACACGAATACCTCACGATGCTGGATGGGCACCGGTCCCATACTGGCCGAAATTCCATGAGAAAATGTCTTCCCTCATAGGGACTCGAATCAGCGCCAAGTCCCATACTTCTGCGTCAAGGCTTCTAGCCTTAACCACTCGGCTAGGCGCCGGATTAAATTTTAATCATATATATAGTGGATTTAGAAGAAACAGGTCTACAACAGATCAGGTTTTTAGTATAAGACAGATTTTAGAAAAGAAATGGTAATTTAATGGTACTGTACATCAACTATATGTAGACTTCAAAAAAGCATATGATTCAATTAAGAGGGAGAAGTTATATAGTATCCTGCTGGAGTTCGGAATTCCCAAAAAGTTAGACTTATACGAATGTGTCTAAATGGCACAAAGAGTAGGGTGCGTGTAGGCAAACAGTTTTCGGATACTTTTGAAATCTAGAATGGGTTGAAATGCACTATCTCCTCTACTATTTAATTTTGTACTAGAGCATGCCATTAAATCTTTAGAAAATGAGGAAGGCTTACAACTGAATGGTATTAATAAGCTGTTTGTTTATGTTGATGTAGTATTGTTGGCCGATAGCGAGGAGATACTAAAGGACAATACGCACACACTATTTTGTAACACTAAGAAATTAGGACTGGAAGTAAATATCAATAAAACTAAATGTATGGTAACACGTAGAAATTCATTATATAATGGAAATGGACAGCTAATGACAAATGAGGAAAATTTTGAGGAAGTGGCTGAATTCAAATACCTAGGAACAGTAATCACAAATAGGAATGAGATGCACAAAGAAATTAAACATAGGCTCAATTCTGGAAATGCGTGCTATTATGCATTGCAGAGACTCTTGATGTCCCAACTCCTTTCAAAAAACGTTAAACTGAAAATATATAAAACTATTATTCTACCAGTTATATTATATGGATTTGAAACATGGACTCTTACTTTAAGGGAGGAAAGGAGATTACAATTTTTTGAGAATAAAGTACTTAGGAAAATTTTTGGACCAAAGAGAGATGAAGAGACAGGTGAATGGAGAAGACTATGTAACAATGAACTACATGGTCTTTATAGGAAGCCAGATGTAATAAGAACAGTTAAGTCTCGTAGACTGCGATGGGCAGGACATGTTGCACGTATGGGGAATGAAAGACTTGCATGGAAACTTCTTGTAGGAAAGCCAGAGGGAAAACGCCCGGTTGGTAGACCAAGAATGAGGTGGGAGAATAACATCAACTATGATTTGAGGGAAGTAGATTATACAGGGAATGATTGGAAAGCATTAGCTAAGGATAGGGATGTATGGAGAGCTTATGTACGCGCGGCCATGAACCTACCGTTTCGATAGTACCAGTGAGTAAGTATACATACATACATACATACATACATACATACATACATACATACATACACTACATACATACATACATACATACATACATACATGCATGCATGCATGCATGCATACATACATACATAACATACATACATACATACATACATACATACATACATACATACATACATACATACATACATACATACATACATACATACATACATACATACATACATACATACATACATACATACATACATACATACATACATACATACATACATACATGCATACATACATACATACAGTTTTAGTAGCTATATTTAACAATAGAGAAGGCACTTTGTTATTAAGTATTTAATAGTTCGTTATTTTATATAATTTAAAATGGTATGGTAAACGAGTTAATTTAATTACATTAATGACTTAAATTAATATTTATTTTACAGCAAAATTAAATTAACAATTTTCGTAGTATTGAGAAAGTATTTGCAGTTCTTTATTAATCTCTGTTACCGAAGCTGTTTATCTAGTTTGATAGTATTTTGTTACATTTGTGTAATATTTGCATTTTGAAAGTCTAAATATTATTCAGATATGTCAGTCAGTCACACATCGCATATTAGGTGATAACTGCGGTATTAATTGTGATTTAGGTTTATTTTGTATTAATAATAGAACTTGAAATGTGCCCTCCAAACGGTATTTTGGAAAATTGGATTAAGAATCACATTTCAGAGAATGATGTAGATGAACATGTTAAGCTGCATGATGAGTTGACATTTATGTCAGTCAGTCACACATACTTTGATACATAATAAATAACATTGTTTTCCTTCAGAAGTTGTATGTTTATGTACAATCTTAAACCACACACTTTTCCTCTGTCATATCACGTATCTAACACCTCTAATTTCAACCAATTGTAATATTTATGCAAGCATTTTGCAGGAAAAGTACATTGTAAATGTCAGTCAGTCACATATGGAATTGCTCTATATTATGTAATTACTTCAGGGGAATAACTCTTGCGCTGATCTGTAGTTTCCTTGTAAATTACCAGCATCTTTGGAAACACGTGTCCACTTGCCGACGTAACGGGTTCGATTGATCACCCTCCCTTGAAATGCAGAGTTCGCCGCGATGAGTGAAGTTCTTTCCGTATACCACTATAAATCTGTACACATTTCATGGTGTTCATTAAGGACATTACCTCATTACGAAACTCGTCACCATCTGTATTCCAGGTTTTAGGTGGATATACTTTTCGTTACTGTCCATGCATCTAGATGGTGTCTGTTTAAACCTTGCAGTTGATCCATGGGTAGATCCACTGAATCTGGTCAGGCCTGTTTCTTGGGCCTTTTCCAAACCCCAAGCACGAATATTCCTGTCGTGAACATTACCGCCAACCTGAATTTTTCAACTAAATAATCATCAAGGACGTGAAGTATTTTTTTTGCAAATGCCCCAGGTTTGTCTTTCGAGATTCCTGGTTTCTCTCCTGGCATGGCGTACTTGTAACCCACTTCTGAGGTTGGGGCGCCTGGAAGGCGGTTTTACGTTGCCCCGATTATATGATGGGTGATGATGATGATAATGTTGCGCTGGGAGAGTCCCTAATCCTAAGCTTATCCTAAGATGAATGTGAATGAAGATGATTGCGATGGCCATATGATTTCGGGGACCGTTTGGGCCTTAAAGTTTTCCTGACATTTGTCTTACAGGTGGGGAAAAACCCTGATAAAAACCGCACCCAGAAAAACTGTCCCGACCGGGGATCGAACCCGGGCCCGCTGCGTGATAAGGCAGCACGCCACACCGAGCGCTGGGTTTTCTCCCCTTGTTCTACCACGTGACGTAAATATCATAGGTGATGTATGACTTCCTCCATACGATATTGTTCCTGTGCTGTATTGAAGCACAATATTTTAGTTTTCACAGATTCCTGGAATGCAGTTATCTCTTTTGTCTTTTCAAAAGATATATATCACTCCACTCGTTCCTCTTCTGTGGGCGCGGCGACTGGCTTCTATCACTTCTTGTTAACAACTCGTCTTTACTGCCAGGTTCTTCTGGGTCATCCTTTTTGTTTTTCACAATCAGACAAGTCTCCTTCTGTGTATTCACATTCTTCAGTATATACTCGTATCTATTGTATTTTCGTGATTAGCATTATTGCATGTATTTCATCTATCAGCTGCATTTCTCTCCTTTATTGTAATTTCTTTGTATGTTCTTCTGTTTTTGAAATGGGTAACAATCATTTGCAGGATAGAGAGGGTAACTTGACTCGATGCACCACAAACGGACTATTGACTGCCGAGGTTGATGCAACACAGACGGGATTCACTATTACACTGCATCCCATAATGTATGTCTGGTTCCCCTAGATGTCTCATCGGAAAATTTGTCAGGTACCTTCGGTACGGCGCGCCGTCTGTCGACCATGGCATACACTGCAAATAACTGCATTAGCTACAGAAACAAATAAATGTTTGTGATGACTAAAGTCACGATATCGCGATAGATATAGAACATTGTGAGCGGAATATCGAGCCTTCGTAGTGTACAGTCTGATTGGCTATGACACTTCTTCTTCTACTACTACAAGGTTTAGGCTATGCAGCCTGTTCCGGCGAAGTTAAAAGTGGTCGGCCAACATCTCTTGTTCCTCTGGGATTATACAGGAAGGTTCTTTTTGGTATTCTTTCGTTGTTCATTCTCATTAAGTGTTCTGTCCATTTCTTATTATTTTCGCTGATTTTATCTTCAATTTTATATATATTTAATTCTTCTCGTATAGTTTCATTCCTTATTCTATCCGCTCTTGTGCATCCTTTCACATTACGTAAAAACAGCATTTCCGCAGTCTGTATCCTGCTTTTATCCCTTGATTTCATTATCCAATTTTCACTTCCATACAACAACAAAGGAACAGCCATTGTTTTATATAATTTAAGTTTCGTATCTTTCCTTGTTTTCCGACCTAAGGTTCTTTTTATGGTTCCACAAATAGCCTGAAATTTATTTACTTTATTTTCTATATCTTTATTTTCTCTATAAGTTATATCATATCCTAAATATTGGAAATGTGATACTTGTTCTATTATTTTGTTATCCAGTACAATTTTTTATCTAATTCCATATTTACCAATAAATGTCATTACTTTTGACTTATTTATTGATATTTTACAATTATATCTATTGGCTATTAATTTAAATTTATATGCTAACATTTGGAGCTCATTTTCAGATTCTGCTAAAAGTACAACATCGTCAGCGAATAATAAAGCATTTATTTTATCTTTATTATCAATTAATATTCCTTCATTAGTTAAAACCTTCTTCCATTCTTTTAGGATATCGTCCATATAAATGTTAAATAATATAGGTGAGAGTGAACACCCTTGTCGTACTCCTTGGTTTATTTGAAAAAATGTCTTATTTTTAGTCAACTGAGGGTCAATACAAATATTTGTTCCATAGTACAAGCTCTTAACAGTTTCTATAATTTGAATAGGGAGGCCTTTTTCTTTTAGGATATTCCACAATATTTCCCTGTTTACTCGATCAAATGCCTTATCTAAGTCTATAAATAACAAATGTGTTTCTAGGTTTTTTCCTTGTCTTTTGTTTATTATCTGATTCAGGGCAAATACTCCATCGGTACAAGATCTTCCATTTCGGAACTCGTTTTGTTCTTCTGCTAGTGTTACTTCAGTAATTCGTTGTATTTGTTTTGCTATTATTCTAGCATAGATTTTATATCCACTATTTAGGAGGGTAAGGCCTCTATAATTAGATGGTTGGTTTCTTTCTCCTTTCTTGTAAATTGGTTTTACTATACCTTGCCTCCATGTTGCTGGTATATTATGGTTCTCCCAACACATATTAAGAAAATTCAAGAATCTTAATTTAAAAAATATATCTGCATATTTAATTAGTTCTGAATTGATGTCATCTGGTCCGCTAGCTTTTCTATTATTTGTTAAATTGAGCGATTCTTCCAGTTCTTCCATTTGTATTTTATTTACTTTCAAATTCTCACATTTTGGTTCTTCTTCGTTTTCATTCTCTTTGCACCACAGGTGTCTGAAATATTCTATCCAATATTCTTCTGATATTGATGTAGGTATATATGCAGCTTCTTTTCTGATTTATTTAAATATTTAATTGTTCTATAAGCAGTCCATTGTCGTCCATGTAGATCATGTTCTAGATTAAATACATATCGATCCCAACTGTCTTGGCGGGATTTCCTAACAATTTTCTTTGCTTCCTTTCTTTTGTTATAATATATTTCTTTTGTTTCTTCAGTTTTCTTTTGTAAATATTGTAAATATGCTTTCTTCTTTTCCTCTATAACTGTTTTAATTTCGTCATTCCATATTCTCAATCCTCTCTTCTTACAATTTTTCCTTCTTAATCCTAGAACTTCATACGTTCTTCTTGTAATAAATTCACTTTATATGTTTCTTCATTGTAAATTTTTCTTGTTGTTGGTTTCCTCCATCTTTCTAATAATTTTATATTACATGTCAAGAGAAAATGATCTGTTCCTACATCGAAACCTCTATATACTCTTACATCTGTGACCCAGGGTATCAATTTTCTGTTTACCAAGAAATAATCAATAGTTTTAAAAAAACTAAAAGAACACGCTTTATTAGAAAACTAAAAAATGAAAAATAATTTTAATTTCCAACACGCTTGGGATAAAATAAAGTGGTCAACAAAAAAATCATCTCCAACACATGTAGAATAAAATTAGAGTTATCAACAAAAAGAAAATTTCTACCATCAACAGAGGGGGGGTGCTCTATATCAATTAATATATTTGATAATAAACAGATATTGGTAAAAGTAAGCTCTCTAAGAAGAAAATGAAAATCATAAAAATCACCCCACGCTTTTGATGGTAAAATTATTTTCTTTTTGTTGATAACTCTAATTTTATTCTATATGTGTTGCAGATGATTTTTTTGTTGACCACTTTATTTTATCCCAAGCGTATTGGAAATTAAAATTATTTTTCAATTTTTAGTTTTCTAATAAAGCGTGTTCTTTTAGTTTTTTTAAACTATTATTTATTTTTTTATTTTTTAGTTTTAATATTTTACAGAATAAGATAAAAATGTAAATATCTTTAAATTCAATACTATTGTAGTATGAGCTAAAAGTAATACACTTCTATAAAAAAAAACCCTCCAAGCCGGATTTGAACCAGCGACGTATAGATTACCGAAATTATATACCACTAAGAGTTCACTGCTCTACCAACTGAGCTCTTACAACGATTGACTAAAAATTCGACAAGTCCGCAACCTATTATACCAGTTTTCATTTTTTGATTTTCGGATGATTCTGGCCAGAATTTTAGAAACAAAATATGAAATTATTGTTTTGTCACGTGCCTCTACACGTATACAAAGTTTCAAGTCGATCCAATGTTTCTAAGTGGGTGAAAATCGCGTTGAAAGATTCCGTTACATTGATACAAAAACACGTATTTTGATTTTCTGATGATTATGGCCAGGATTTTAGAAAATAAATATGAAATTATTGTATTGTCACGGGTCCTCTACAAGTATACAAAGTTTCAAGTCGATCCAATGTTTTTAAGTGGGTGAAAATCGCGTTGAAAGATTCCGTTACATTGATACAAAAACACTTTTTTTGATTTTCTGATGATTATGGCCAAGAATTTAGAAAATAAATATGAAATTATTGTATTGTCACGGGTCCTCTACAAGTATACAAAGTTTCAAGTCGATCCCATGATTTTAAGTGGATGAAAATTGCGTTGAAAGATTCCGTTACATAGATAGATAGATACAGGTCAAGCTAATATAAAGCGTGTAATAATTGATCTTAATCCTCTAGCCGACCAGGTGTACTTATGTATTTCTTTCTTTCTAATATAGGTATTAGTAATTCTGTAACCATTAAATATTGCAAATTGTCGAAGTTCTTTTCCACTATAATTTTCTATTGTTTCTCCTTGTGTACCAATTATATCAGGTATAGGATGGCACCCTATTCTTCCATTAAAATTACCTCCAATAACTATATAATCATTTTTATTTATTTTATTCACTACTTTTTGAAGTTCTTTATAAAATTTTCCAATGTTTTTTTTTTTCCTTGTTCTGGTGCATATATACATATTATTGTCATATATCCTCTTTGTATTTTAAACCAGACAATAATTATTCTTTCTGATATAAAAGTATAGCTATGTATTTTCTTCCTCCAAATGGGGTCTATCATTATAGCTACTCCAGCTGATGCACGTTGTTGTCTTTCTACACCATGATATACAAGGAGGTGATCTTCTATATCCTGTGTCCCTTTCAACTTTTTCTTTGTTTCTGTTAAGAGCATTATATTTGCATTTTTCTTTTTCATTTCATATAAAACTTCTGTCTGTTTATTATTTAACCCTCTTATATTCCATGTGCCAATAGTAAATTATTCTTTATCATTGTCCTTTCTTGCCTGGTCCATCATCAGTGTTTCCGTCCGGCTTTCTCCTTCCCTTTTTAGTAATAAAAGATTCATCTGGCCACCTTACAAGGGCTCTGCAGATATAGTTGGGTGGTGGTATTGCCACCTTACAGCCTCCCAACTTGCTTCAGCTTTGTTTTTAGGGTGCTTTCCCTTAGGTAGATTGCCTTCTCTTCGGCTCTGAGCTCTTCCTGCCCATTATAGCTGTGCTGATTTTGGTTCACACCGGGTATTTCATTTCCCCGGTACCACCTATATTTAGGAGGCATTCCCCTATCCACCACCTGGGGAGACGCCCGATGGGGGATCAGCAACCCCTCACGGGCTATGACACTTAGTTTGTACATTTATCTAATTAGCATCTCAAACATATTCATACAAACCAATGCTTTTTTGCAATAGCGAGCACTAACTCCCTCCTATGAAATATATTCTCATACATTCGTAATCTTATCTCCTCCCTTAAAATGAGTACATATTTCGCATTCATATAATATAACTGGGAGAATAACAGTTTATTTTCAGTTATTGTTTTTTGAAAGAAGTTGGTATGACAAGAGTCCCTGTAATGCATAACAGCATGTATTTTCAGAATTTATTCTATGTTCATTTTCTTTTTGCTTGTCACTCCTATTTGTAATGATTTATCCTAGGTATTTGAATTCAGCCACTTTTTTCAGAATTCCTCCTTGCCACTAACGTCCATTTCCATAACATAATATATTTCTTTGTGTGAACATATATCTAGTTTTATTGATGTTTACTTCCATTCCCAATTTCTTAATGTTACTCAATACAGTGTATGTGTTTGCTTTTAATATCTACTTGCTATCGCCAATAGTACTACATCATCAGCATGAACTAAGAGCTTAATAATATCATTCAGTTGTACGTCTTCTTCATTCTCTAAAGATTTGATGGCATGTGCTATTCTACAAAATTGAATAGTAGTGGAAATAGTTCATCATTAGCCCTTTGTGAATTTCAAAAGTATCCAAAAATTGTTTGCCTATGTGCAACTTTTTTATTTTTGTGTATTTTAAACACATTTGAATATGTCTTGCTTTTTATTAATTTCTAACTGTACCAGGTTAATCATTCTTTTCTTAATATAATTGTATCTATTTTTGAAATCTACATACAATTGATTCAATGGGCCATTATATTACCTTTTATGTTTTAAAATCTGCTTATACTAAAAGTCTGATATATTGTATACCTGTTTCTTCTAAATCCATATTGGTGATCAGATATTACGTCATCAATATATTGAGCAAGTCTGAATATAAGAGAACTAGACAGTTTAATTTGCTTCTGTCTTCGAGATGAGCGATTATAATTCTTGAAAATCGAGAAATGTGAACATATTTAGACATTACATATGAATCTGATACACATATTAAGATTATTAAAGAAATTATTCTGAATAATGTTGTCATTCATTGACCTTATTCCAGTTCTCATGTGCTCAAAAGAATTTTCCATGAACACCCTCCTGGCGATGAAGGAAGTTCCAGAGTCCTACATGGTCTTCGGGCATTGAATCTATTACGCATAGTTTCACTACTTTGAGGAACTCCCTCCTGTAGTTTAGGGCATGTGGTGGTGTTGAGGTTCCTACATGCAAATATCCTTGCATACCAGTCCTGATCTGGCATTGTTTTGTTTGGACGAACCCACGTGACATCAGTCTCCTACTGACTGTGTCAATACTAGTAAAATTGATATCAAATTCCGTTGAGGTGAATAGTCATATGATGAAAGTTAAAAATTAAGATGTACCTGTTGGCAGGTGCCGTCGTCCTCAACTTTGTTAAAATATATATGTTATATTTTAACAAAGTTGAGGACGATGACACATACCAACAGGTACATCTTAATTTTTAACTTTCATCATATACTGGCTGTGTGTCCTGGAACTTTTTGTAACAATATGGAGACAATGTTTGATTAACATGAATAATGTTAGTAAAGACAACTTGACTCACGTTTCGTTCCATGAAAGTGATGTTTTTTTATGGAACCTCGCATCGAAACAGTCTTCCGAGGCTTTTTACTGTGATAGGAAGTACATAGACACTGATTGAACTCAGTTCGGATTACTGGCTTATTCAGTCGCCATGACTTGGCTCCCCCTAGTGATGCAGAGCAATGCAGACAAAAGTGTTTGAGTTGGTAAAATCAATTTGTTCAAATAAACACAGAAGAAACATAAATATTATATCTTGGTGGGTAAACTGTAAATATGCCTAACTTCTTTTAATGAGTGTATACCTTGTAACTGTGTTTGCAGGTTGCATCATTTCCTAAACAGGAAATAACTGATGACATTGACAGTAAACATGAAGTTTCTGGAACTGAAGAATTAGAAGGAAATATGGATACTTTACCAAAGGTAAGCATTTTGTTTGAATTTTATTTTGTTATATTCAACAATTGTTGGTTTTGCTGTCTGGACTTACAGTATTTGAATAAAATGAATTTCCTGATCCATCTTCATAACATCATTTCAACTTTTGAAGGATCTTCCTACATCTCATTTGCCTGTTGGTACATTATAACAAATCAATTTTGTGAATTACATTCACCGACCCAAGAAGTTGTTTGATGATGACTGATCCCGTGCTCCAGGTGTGGAACGTGGGTTCTTCCCTAGTGGCAAGTTTTTTAACCAAACAAATCGAGATACACTTATTTCCCTGCTGGTGTCAGTGAGGGGCATTGGGATTTTACACCGTCTCAAAATGACATCTAGTAGCAAACTCTTGTCTTTTTTTTAATGAACGTTGGTTAAATTTTACTCAGAGGTATTTAATTCAGACTTAAGGTTCTTTTAGGAGGCCCAACGTGTTCTGACTCGAGATACACTGCTTAAAGTTCTTCCCAAAGGACTTGTCATTTCAATGTTCCTATCCTAAAAGTCCGTCGACCATGGACAGGTTTGAACCCACAACCCTACAAACTAGAGCCTAGGAATATAGCCACTAGACCACCGCGGCCGACAAGAAGTTATTCACAACGTAACAAACGAATGGATTAACAGGTCAAATATTGAAAAAATGATTTTATTTGGATTACAGTCACTGAGATTTATGTATTATTATTATTATTATTATTATTATTATTATTATTATTTATATTTATTATTATTATTATTATTTTTTTTTTTTAATGTCAAATAGTCCCCCATACGGTTCTCCGGGCGGGGACTACTTCAGGGAACCCATGCCAAAGGTTATACAATAGCGAGGCACTAGAACATGGAATGTTAGGACTTTATACAATTATTATTTTGAATTCCAGACATGAAACCTAAATATATGCTTGCACAAATATGATTTGTAAGTCCTCTTTTATGTCTAAATTTGTTGAACGAAAGAAAAATGTTGCCATTCAGTAAAAGGTTAAAAGTTCAAAACATTACACTGGGGAACAAAAAAATATTTTTTTCTTGGTGCCTGAAATTTTTCACCTGATTCTGGGTATTTCGGCACTGCTGATTCCAAAAATGTCATCCATTTTGTTGCAGCAGCTCTAGTTTGCAAGATATTGATGATACTGCTCTTATGTACCACCATTGTAAATCGATTGTTTGCATAATACTAATTGATTTAATCCAAGTTATATTCATGTTGTTGTTGCCGTTTGCATATGTAATTTTACTAATTTGACAATTGTTTATCCTTTTTCTAGACTGACATGGCTTCAACACGAAGAAAAGTGTGTGAATAATCCTGATGTGTTTTGTTTCATCTGTGGGGAGTACACATTCACTCAACAAAGAAAACCTATAACTGACTTTGTAAGAAGAGCTTATTTGGCCTATTTCAAAGTACAACTGGGAGATCAAGATAAGCCTTGGGCACCTCACATTGTATGTAAAACGTGCACAGAGCATCTACGACAATGGACAAATGGGAAACGGAAATGCTTGAAATTTGGGGAACCAATGATCTGGCGAGAACAAATTAACCATAGTGATGACTGCTATTTTTGTTCAGTCAATGTAAAGGGCATCAATAGCAAAAACCGGAATAGATGGGTATATCCCAATCTACGCTCCGCAAGACGCCCTGTTCCACATTCAGAGGAGATACCTGTTCCAATTTTTACCAGTCTTCCAGAGTCACCAGAAGAAGAGGATGATTCAACTGAAAGCTATTCTGAGGGAAATGACAGCGATTTCCCAGGACCTTCATCAGTTTCATCCGGTTTTAGTCAAGCGGAACTGAACGACCTCATAAGGGATCTAAGTCTTCCAAAGAAGTCATCTGAGTTGTTAGCTTCCAGGCTGGCAGAGAAACAATGTCTGTTACCGGGAACAAAGGTCACAGTCTATCGCAAAAGAGAAACAGACTTCCTGCCATTCTTCACAGTAGAAAATCAATTTGTTTTTTGTATGAATGTTGAAGGACTGTTAATGAAGCTGGGTGTAAGAAAATACACACCAAGTGAATGGCGGTTATTTATAGATAGCTCCAAACGCAGCCTAAAATGTGTTCTTTTGCATAATGGGAACATATACAGGTCAATCCCAATTGGTCACTCAGTTTTTCTATGCGTGAAAATCAACATACAATAGCTACAGTGCTAGAGAAGATCTCTTACCGTGATCACCAATGGGTAATGTGTGTCGATCTCAAGATGGTGAATTTTCTTCTAGGACAACAAGGTGGGTACACCAAATACCCATGCTTTATATGTTTATGGGACTCTAGAGCCAAAGATCAACATTGGGTGAGAAGGCATTGGCCTCTTAGAGAAAGCATGACCGTTGGAGAAAAAAACATCGTTGCAGAACCTTTGGTTGACAGAAACAACATCATCTTGCCACCACTGCATATTAAAACTTGGTTTAATGAAACAGTTCATCAAGGCGTTGAATAGAGATGGAACATGTTTTGGCTACATATGTACAAAATTTCCTGCACTGAGTAAGGAAAAAATAAAAGCAGGTATATTGGATGGACCACAAATCCGCCAACTTATTAATGACCATCAATTTCAAGACTCAATGAATGATACTGAAGCAGCCGCATGGTCTTCGTTTCTGTATGGTAGTGAAGAATTTCCTTGGAAACTATAAGTCTCCTAATAGTGATGAACTAGTGGAGAATATGCTCACTGCTTTTTGTGCACTAGGTTGTAAACATGAGCATCAAATTACACTACCTACACAGTCATTTGGATCGATTTCCAGACAATCTTGGAGATGTAAGTGAGGAACAGGGTGAGCGTTTTCACCAGGAATTAAGTACAATGGAAGAAAGGTATCGTGGACGGTGGGATATACATATGATGGCGGACTACTGTTGGAGCATCCACCGAGAATGTCCAAGATCATTGCATCGGAGGAGGAAATCACAGAAACGGGGATTCTGCGACCTGATGGAGGAAAATTAATGATTCTAACGAGACTAATGTGTAAATAAATTATGGTAGTTATATAGATACAGTTGTTTCATGAAAAAGAAAGTATTTGTTCTTTTGTATTTAATTGTATGCGAGTAATATAGTTGTATATGTGGACCAGTATTTTTGAACTGGTATATAATTTGAATAAACTCTATCTCAAAAACTAGAGCTGATAGGACGAAACTGAAATCATCTTTGGAATCAGTGACCCAAATATACCCATAAATAGGTGAAAACATTAAGGCACCAAAATCACTGTTCCCCAGTGTTATAGAAGGTATCCATACATACAAAAAATTAAATTTCTTGGAACTACATGTCTGGGAAAACCCTGTATGTGCCTATCTTTCATACAAATTTGCCATTTGCAGATATGTATGTTCATCATGGCAGTGTAGGAGTGACATGTGATCATCATGTCAAGTCCGATAGCTGTTATGGATGTTTGTCTCAACATGGAGACATACTGGGTAGCACTGGTCCCGAAAACTCAAGTGAAAATTTATTTTAACACGCCAACTCAAACCAGCACATGACCTGTAATTCTGATGCCTAAGGCCAGTCTTATGTATAAAAGAAGTTGGTTAATCACCTTCACAGAATATATTCAAATTGTTTGCTGAAATTTATATTCCAACACAATGCTTTTAATTTAATTTATGGTAAGAATTCAGTATAGTATAAAGTAAATATAATACATGGATGGAACACTTCCACATATTCATTGAAAATGTATGCCCTCGTTTACCAACTCGGTCATAAACATTTGAACTCAAACGTAGAACACTGTGCTCCATCATAGTATACTGTTCTGAAATATGTTGTGATCTACCTATCATCCTCCCATTAAACATTTTAGGAACTATTTTGTTAATTTCGTATCAGTAATGTATATTAGGCCTAATACTCTGCAAACAAATAAAAGAGACACTCCAGTTGGCAAATAATCAATAATTTGTTAACATATTTGCAATATGTAGGAAATAAATGGTACTTGTTATGAAGGATATTTAAGGAATTTTTAAATGAAACTGACCACTAAAATATCCGGGATAGACCAATATAACTAATATATAAGGTAAGATATAAGGGTGTATACAGATTACGTACAGTATTAAACTATGTTACATAACAAAAGCAAATAACGTTATTTCTCATACATATATACACGTGTGAAAGTTTTGTTTTATCAATGTCAACATGTCTCAACTTGCTCACCGTTTGTTGCTTGTAGGATTTCTAGATGATTCTCTACTTCCATCCATTTAAGCTGTAGAGTTTCAGGTGTTTTACATGTCATTAGTAATCCATTCTCAAAGATAAATGAGAGACATGTCATTTGTTTTGTAAACAGTATCCTTAATAAAACCCCATACAAAATACGTTTCACGGGGTAATTTCTGACGGACACCTACTTCCGATACAGCATATTAGGAATTATTGGTCTAAACATCTCGAATACCCAGTGACTTAATGAGGGTCTGTACTATCTTAATGGATGACAATTTTGGGAACATCTACAATTGAACACTTTCCAATACTGTTATTTTAACACAGTTTCAATAATGGACCATATTATAATATAATGGTATTCTGAAAAGAAAAATTAATGTCTGAACCAGGAATCGAACCTTGGACCTCTTGTATTCCGTACAAGCGTGCAAGAACACCACACTATCCGAGACAGGTACAAACATTAACAGTTCTTTCCACATATGCACAACCATAATTCTCGTTTCGTCTGCTGCCAGGTAGATGGTACCACCAACGTCAACGGCCGGTTTCATCTATGTTTTTTTCTTTATTTTTTTTTTGAGAATTTTACACCACCACTTTTATAAGCAGTAATCGATGTTATTTAACGCTTTCCAGTATTGTTATTTTAACACAGTTCCAATAATGGATCATATAATATTATAATGGTATTGTGAAAAGAAAAATGAATGTCTGAACCAGGAATCAAACCATGGACCTCTTGTATTCCATACAAGCATGCACACTGCACTATTCGAGACATGGTACAAACATTAACAATTCTTTCCACATACAAATCTATAATTCTCGTTTCGTCCGCTGTCAGGTAGATGTCACCACCAACGTCAACGGCCGGCTTCATTTAGAAGTATCTATTTTTTTTTTTAGAAATGTACACCACCTCTTTTATAAGCAGTAATAATGTATACTGGAAAGTGTTAAATAACATTGATTACTGCTTATAAAAGTGGTGGTGTAAAATTATTTTAAAAAAACCTTCGAAATGAAGCCGGCCGTTAACGCTGGTGGTGACATCTACCTGACACCGGACGAAACGAGCATTATAGATTTGTATATGTGGAAAGAATTGTTAATGTTTGTACCATTTCCTGAATACTGTAGTATTCTTGCACGCTTGTACGGAATACAAGAGGTCCACGGTTTGATTCCAGGTTCAGATATTAATTTTTCTTTTCACAATACCATTATAATATTATCTTTAACTTGTGGGATTAAAAATAAATCGGTCACATCCTGGTACGTGATGTCTGCGACGGTTTCTTCAGCAAAGATAAATGGTCCCACGACTTTTTCATTCATTAGGACACACCACATATTAATTTTAATGCTATTTCTTTCCATTTGTATGGATACATGAGGATTCTCTGACCATCATATTCTGTAGTTGTTTATTTACTTTACCAGAAGCATGAAATGTTGATTCACCACTAAAGGAATCTGTGAAAACACACGGGGTCTGTTTCAATGCGATAATCATTGAACTCTTATCTCTCATCTTGTAAAATTACTCAAGTTGAGCACATGTTGGTGAAAGTATTGTATGTTTTATTGTGCACGTGATGTTTCAGTCTAAAAGACTGCAGATCTGTACTGATAGTATCAAATGAAAGATTTAATTAGTATAGTGAGGGGGTGGAATTTCACGTTATTAAAATTTCTTGAATTTTTCATAGTGAGGAATATGATAGAATGTAATATATTTGGAAGTTAATGTAACATTTTTCTTACAGGTGGATCAGAGTGAAGAAATCCATTCAGGAATGTATAATTGTAATGAGTGTTCACTACCTGTAGGCATGGACTTGACAAATATTACTTTAAAATATTCTGTTTGTAGCAAGTCGTCTTCCAAAAATTTAATTGTGCATACTAGTGAGGAACTGTTGAAATGTTCTGATTGTATTGAGTCATTTTCTCGGAAGTCACATAGTAATACACATTTAACTTTGCATAATAATGAGAAGCCATTGAAGTGTTCAATTTGTAATAAGTTATTTATTGAGAAGGGCTACTTTAATGTACATTTACTTTTGCATAATAATGAGAGGTCGTTCGAATGTTCCGTTTGTAGTAAATTATTTACTCATAAGACATATCTTAAAAACCATTTACGTGTGCATAGTAATGAGAAGCCACTCAAATGTGCTGAATGTAGTAAATCATTTACTGTGTTGTCATATCTTAATACACATTTACATTTCCATAATAATGATAATCCATTCAAATGTTCTATTTGTAGTAAATCATTCACTCGGAAATCATATCTTAATGCACATATACATTTGCACAATAATGAGAAGCCATTCAAATGTATTATTTGTAGTAATTCATTTACCAAGAAGTCAAATCTTAAAAAACATTTATGTTTGCATAGTAATAAGAAGCCATTCAAATGTTCAATTTGTAGTAAATCATTTACTCAGAAGTGCAGCCTAACTGTACATTTACGTGTCCATTATAATAATAGGCCATTCAAATGTTCTGTTTGCAATAAATCATATACTCAGAAGTCACATCTCGATGTACATTTGCGTGTCCATAATAATGAGAGGCCCTTCAAATGTACTGTTTGTAGTAAATCATTTATTCAGAAGTCACATCTTGATCTACATTTGCGTGTTCATAACAATGAGAGACCATTCAAATGTTCAGTTTGCACAAAATCATTTACTCATAAGTCACATCTCGATGTACATTTACGTATCCATAATAATGAGAGGCCATTCAAATGTTGTGTTTGCAGTAAATCATTTACTCAGAAGTCACATCTGGATGTTCACATACGTTTCCATAATAAGGAGAGGCCTTTCAAATGTTCCGTTTGCAGTAAATCATATACTCTGAAGTCTGATCTAAATGCACATTTACGTTTCCATAACAATGTGAGGCCATTCAAATGTTCTGTTTGTAGTAAATCATGTACTCGGAAGTCAATTTTTAATCGACATGTTCTTTTACATAGCAACAAGTAACCTGTGAAATTTTCTGTTTGTGATAAATCATTTACTCAGAAGTCACATCTTAATGAATATCTATGTTGCATAAAAAAGAGAGGATATTTGTAATAAATTATTTGCTCTGATGTTACACATCATTAGACATTTTCATACACATAGGTACGAAAAAACATTGAAATAATTACTTGTAATAAATCTCATGATCACAGAAAATATATTTTATGGGTTTGCATTATTAATTGTAAAAAATTAAAATTAATAATTTTTATACAATTTTGCTCTATAATATATTTGCTTAGAGTTCGTATACATTTACAGAAATGAGGAACCAAAGTAAATGTTTTCTTTGTAATAATCAATAGCTCGGAGGAAAAAATCTAAAAATGTGTTAGTGTTAAATTATTTATTTAGAAGTCAAGTGTTAATGTGAATATATTTATATATTTTAATGGATTAGAATTATATTGTGTAAAAGAAGTAAATGTAACAAATTTTCTACAAAAGAATGTTGTTAGCACAATGTACTTCAGATTCTTTACCTAATCATATCTTGATATCTACTCCTATTCCAAGTTTAAAAAATATGTTTGTTAATGAGTATCGTTAAAAATTCGGCCTCCTGTGCCTACCATGCTGGCACGAAGTACTAATTTATTTTGCCCTTTACGCGAGGAACTGGGTTTTAATTGTTTTTATTTTCCTGATTTGTCTTTGTATCTTGTCACTTTCTATAATTTTGGCATATTTTTGCATGCAGTAAAGATGTTTATTAATTTTATCTCAATTGTGTGTTCTGCTTCTATTATTTTTGTTTGAGGTGTTTTTATTAAATATATAGCTGCCATGATCTCTTTTGTATTTTTTTCTGTAAAATTAGAATAAACTCTTTCACTTAAATTAGAAAATTTAATTCCATTAATGAGATTATGTCCAAGGTAGATCTATGAGGATGTATTCGGCCATTTGTTTTTTAATTAATCGAAACTTCTTCAAATCCAAATTACTACATTAGATTATACATGGTTGATAATGCCTCGAAAGGGATATTTGGTTTTGTATGTTGCGGAAAATTTAATGGCGGTATTTATTAAAGGGGTGAATATGATAAGAAAATTATTTAGTTTCTTGGCAGAGTAATGAAATTGAGACAGCGTACATGCACGACTGTGTAGCAATGCACTAATATGTAAAGAGAAGGTAAACTTTAAATAATGTAATGCATTGTTGTATTGTCACATCCTGCTGTGGTAAGTGTAGGGATCTTGCATTGCACGGTGGGAAAATGTTTGCAAGCTGTTGTATCACCAGTTGATGGTTCTGTACACATCTATTCTCGATGTCCGGAGACTTAGATTCCCAAAGTTTCCACACTGGAAGTGTCTCCTTTACAAGTTTTCAATGCTGTGAAATCATAAAATCGTCATCTTCTTCTACTTCTTCCTTCCAAGTATTAGGCCAAGGCCTGTTACGATCCTATAGAATACATTCCCTCCTGCATTTGATAGGACAGCCCAGAGATCTTCGTCCTCTTCGTATATAATTATAAACAGCTTTGGGGATCCGATTTGAACTCATTCTTTCACGATGGTGTTTCCAATTTAGTTGATTCTGTTTAATATATTCCAAAATTAGCATAGTCTTAAATTCTTTTAAGATATCGGTGTTCATTTCCGATCCCATCTGGTGTAATCCGCTGTTGTGCGCATGAATCTCACTTCACAAGCCGTTATTCTGCTTTCATGTTGTCTATTTAGTGTCCATGCTTCACTACCATATGTCAGCACTGGTCTAGCCAAAGTGTTATATAAACATAATCTGGTGTTTTTTTTTGTACAAGGGATTGTTTCATAACTTGAATAATAATTCCAAAACTTTTATTATAACTAGTAATTTTTTCAGGGATATCCTTTCCATCCCAGATAGACAGATAATATCCAAGATATTTAAATAGATTAGACCTCAGGGGTCCTCATCTAGGGGATGTGTGGTTGACGACCACAAGGTGCCCAAGCTGAGAAAAACATTTCTTCCACTTACTTGTGTTTTGCACTCTTTTAACTTTACTATGTAACCTCTCTTGGTTTACTCTTGTTTTTTTCGACCCCGGCGCTATTAGAGCATCCAAGGGCTAGGGAGTCTTTCCTTTCCTCACTTTCTTCTTTCCTATATTTTCTTTTCTTCTCCAGAAAAGCCTGACCAGAGGCTATAAGATGGCATCCCCATCACTGGTCTTTGGTCCTTAGGCCAGCAACCAATCGAAGGGACTATTATTATGGTTTCCAGGCCTATACGAAAATTTTACCCGGAAGGATCACAATATTGTATTTACTCCAATTCACATTAGCAAATGAAATACATACATATATTCATTATATTGAATATATATTATTGTATACTAATACTGTATTCGTATTACTGTGTATATATATATATATATATATATATATATATATATATATGTAATTTCCTTAAAAAACAAACATCCTTTCCTCACTTTTGTACTTCAACGTATATTATGATCTTAAAGAGTTCTTATTATCAGCCTGTCTGTTAGAATTTGGAACTTTTCATTGATTAACTCGGCTCTTTCTTATTATGGATAATTAATATATAATTTACATGATCAGGAAGAACACATCTTTATTTCTCCGATATAATCAGTCCTGCTGAGCTAGAATTTATTTCACTAGCAGCACTGTTTACTGTAATGTACAAAACTTTTTTTGTTAATCTTCAACTTTGAGGAAAGAACCTACAAGTAACTTCCACCAAGTCAGAAGATTTTTGCAACCATCGTATTTAGTATACATCCTCAGGTACTTTTCCAGTTTGTCTGTGCAATTTGGAATATCTTTGAGGGGAGGGCGAGGGATCCTTATTCTCATCTAATTCTTTTATGTTATTTAACATCTTTTGAACGTTTTGGCAAATTTTTACTCTTTATCTTCACTCAGAACTCTAAGGACCTTGGAAGAGTGATGGAGGAAAGTGACAACATAATGTATATCTTGCAGTTCATTCAGAGTTTTTTCATAAATGAACTTTTCTGTCCATCTGTTTAATTTCTTCGTGATATCATCATCAGCAGAAACTACCCCAAAGGAATATAGCTATATAAAAACCGAGGCACAACAAATTGCATGGCCATTTCTTCCAAATCAACTTGTAACCTATTTTAAAATCTTTAAGACATTAATTATTTTTTCCATTATTTGTCCATAGTAGAAAAAATTTATTTTTCTCCTTCATTGCATCTTCCAAAATATTATTTATCTCATCTCTATGAATGTAACTTATATCAACTGGTCTCGATGTGGAAGCAATGATTTTTTTAGTGTGGTGACTCATAAACCCGACGATTTCACTTGTGATGTGAATGGAATAAATCACTTTACTCAATAACTTCTCATTTAATGTGTGTATTAATACAGTGCTTCAGAGGGACATCTCCAGTACGTTCTTTATATTATTAGGTCCCTTATATGTCATAAAGATAACTTTTCCTAACTATGTGGGACTGATTTCTAGCTCCACACTTGAACATAATTTTATTTCCTTGATAATGTGTTCACCAGATTAACTCCCTAACGTTCCTCTTTATTGTCAGGTAGTGGATTTTTGGATAACTGCCAGTCCGGAGATCACATGTCATTTCTCACTGATCTCTATCAATAGCCTTCTTTATTTTTTTTTTTAAATCATGGCATCTCAGGCAAATCTTGAATGTGTGGAGACACAGTTCATGGACATGGTAACAAATCTTCAGCACTGACCTCTCCACATTTGGTTCTTGACACAAATTGATGTAGCCCTCACCGCTGGCTGTTGCACACACAGACACACATTTGTCCTGTTGGCCTTGGAAACTTAGTAACTTGATGACTGCTTGTGTTTACATTTATGTCTTAATATTCCACAAAGTCAACGATTATAAATTACAATATGTTGCAGTCCTCTCTTTGGCATTGAACGT
This sequence comes from Diploptera punctata, assembly GCA_030220185.1. Lineage (NCBI taxonomy): Eukaryota > Metazoa > Arthropoda > Insecta > Blattodea > Blaberidae > Diploptera > Diploptera punctata. The sequence goes on along the minus strand of JASPKZ010007971.1, from coordinate 312,594 downwards.
AATAAAGAGAAGAATTCGTATTCTTATGGACTACCATCTCAAATCGTTAAAATATATAAATTACAATCTATCCTATATGCGAAGTATCTCCATCAGGTTAAAAAATCCAGCTATAACGGCTAGGAGATTCGACATACTGACCACATATCAACCGTATGCTGGATATATGATCTGTAAATAACAAGTTAATGTGACGTCCGTATCCGGTTCCTAGGTCAGTGGTCTGTCACGCCATGCAGGTTTTTACACTGGATATTTTTTTCCATTATTTGTATGATCACAACTGGAATATTGATTCGACGAAATATTTCAAAGTGAAATACAGAATTTCCGTAATGTCTATGTTATAATTGAAGCACCAAGGATTCATAAAACCCTTACGTATGGTTCTCCCAGCTGCTGCTGATACCGCGACTTACACCCGGTTTCTCCTGTAAAATTTAGGTTTCGTCATATAATTTATTTAATTCATTCTCTTTATTGTATAGATTATTTATTTAGCCAAGTGTCTGCATAGAAGCAATTGAGGATGGCACAGAGATTCGAGCAGGAGTAATATGTATTTGACCGGCTGTGATTTTAACACTTTTACACTTCACCTTCCCATCAAGTATACACATATACTTACACATAAGACATTACTACAACATCTACTTCAGGATCATCATGACACTAAACGAAAGAAGTTTTAAACCAAACATCAAAGTAACACTGTCTCAACATACAGACACGATATGGGGTACAGCTGTTCTTATTAAAAGCTAATACATTCAATACAAACAAAAATAACAAATGTATTTGAAAACGAAAATGCAGTCCGATGAAAAGTACAACTAACAAACTTCTTCTACACATGTTCACATATTACAGTTCAACATCCGCACTGAATACAATTACTCATCATAAAACATAATTATTTAAATGCACATCACACCTTACTAAACGATAGAATAACAAACACAAAAGCTACTGCACTCATTAATTTTATGCCAACAACAGACTGTCCCTGGTCCAACTAGAGTTGAAAACGCTAATCAACAACCAACTTCTCCTGATAAAATTCTGTTTCATGATAATTTAAGCAGACATCACATAGCACCACTATACACTCAGCACTGCACAATTATTTTTTTAAATCTGCAATCCCCTACGGCTTACTACTCTGTAATCATCTTTCAAAATAATTAAAATAATGAAAAAATCAGATTGGCAACTCAGTGGCAATACATCACTGACCGATTACCAGCCAAAGAAAAGAAGACTTGCAATGGCTTAGAATCCGCCGGCACAGTGTTACCACCCAAGCCAGACACATTAAAACAAAGTAGTACAGGTTATCCAGACATGCGCACATAGATGAAGACAGGAGAATATGTAGATGCTTACTAGAAGATGTTGAGCAACTACATTACAATATCAAACTATAAAAGTAACAAAATAACACAAAGCTTAGATAAAAATGACTATAGTATGAACATGAAGACTTTGGCAGAAAAAAAGAAGAAGAAATAAAAGGAACAAATAAATTCACCCATACTTCTCTACTGCAAAACAACACTTTAATCTAAAATGTGCAGAAACATTATAAGTTTTTAAAAATCATCTTGCATTAACACAAATGAACGAGAAGCTTCTAATTTTAATATTAGCACATACACATATAAATATCATGAACACATTCTTTACCACCTACACATCACAGACAGTATATTTCATGAATAGACATATACAGCTCTCTATAAAACAAAAACAAATCTCCTGTTCATGACAAAATTTCTTAAAATTTACTTAGGAAACAGCAATCACATTCAAAGGTCAGCCTGTATCTTGGATATGTTTGAAACATACCAATTTCTTTTATTTTCAAAACCAATTAAAGACAAGTAAATCCTAACTGTTACATACCCATTTCCCTTACATGCAAAATAGCTAATTCATGGGAAAAAAAATTAGTAGGTAATAGGAACATACACACATCACTCGTCACATTCTTCTGATAGCTTAGTGGGCCTTAACACTAAGCATCAAATATTACGAGTAATTATACTCCCAAAGAAGAAGCTTTCCACAAAAACTGCTCCTCCACCTTAATGCAGAGGACATACAAAAGCTTTTGACACATTTTGGTCTAAAGATATCCGTGACAAATTAGCACACATGCATATACCTTAGACAATCACGTGGTGTATTTGAAACTTTGTAACAAAGAGAACAGCTCAAGTAAAACTAAACGACACACCGTCTAAGAAATTTCATGCAAGTGCAGCTAGCTCTCAAGGCAGTGTGATCAGCCTACTTCTACACATTATTTACCACAGCCATAAAAGGTAGAAGACCAGGTGTAGCCAAATACACTAATGACGTTGCATATTGGACCACATGTCCACACCTGGCTCACTCAATTCAAGAGAAACTCACACTTTGAAATGTGGTCCTATAAATGGCTAATTAAATTAACCACAACAATCAAAAGTGTGTGCTTTCAAAAGATTCTCAAGAAAATAGATTTACAATGAAAACTTACCCGTGTAAACAACAGAAAAACTTCTTTTCAAAAAACAATTACTTATCTAGGTATAGAGATTTCTCTAATAAACATAAAATTGAGACAATAGAAATGAGATCAGTTGCAGGTGTATCTTTAAGAGATCAAAAGAGAAGTCAAGATATCAGAGATGAATTACAAATATATAATATAAATGATAGAATATGCAGAAATAAATACAATTGGTTTGAACATGTACAGAGAATGCCAAATAATCGTTTATCAGAACAGCTGCTACATTATAAACCTCTAGGCCGAAGAAATGTAGGAAGACCAAAACGTCGTTGGAAGGATGACCACCTGCTGCATATAGTGCACCGGGGAGCGGAACGGGCCAACACCTTGAAAATGATGTAAACTGGGTTAGAACAACTGATAAACTCTCAGAAAGATAAAAACTCTACAACATTCGCCAAATTTCTCCGCGCAGTTACAAGACCTGGTTCTCCACTACAGCTGTTCTAAGCCTCACGTCAACACACTTCTTTCTTAATACCCAACATAACGGGCACATGTAAAACATGATTAAACGAATAGAAACATCTGGATTAAGATATATGCACAGACCAAGAATATACTACAGGAATAAAAATTGTACACGGACATAAACATGACCCAAATACTATAACTAGCGGAACCCATTATCACAAAGCACATGAATACCTCCAAAACTTGTTTTGCAAACTCACCAAACACTCACGGAATTACAACATCTGAAAAAAAGTCTGATAATAAAATCATTTATGGCCCCAAAAACAACACAACACACTGATAACTAAAGCATTCTCCCCGGTGTCTCTCCCCAAGAAGCCTCATGGACTTCAGTACGCAGCACATTGGACGATGCCAGTTGTTGTCACCATTATGTATGTCTAGCCGAGCCTCCGACGAGGAAACAGTATTGAAGAATTCGCTACTAAATATGCCATCCGTATTCGAGGGAAAAACTTCTAGGAGAAACACCAGTTATGGACCTCGGCCCGGAATCTTTCAATACAATGTACTTAATTTGTTCGATTTGGAAAAATTTGGATTTACTTTTGTGGTTTATCACTGGAGCCCAGATTTGTGTGCAGAATAAAGTCCTACATATGCATGAAAAATGTATAATATATGCACCATAAATATGCAAAAACAGATTGCAATAAAATGAAATAAATGTTTGCTTTGTGGGTAATCTTACCTTATTCCTGGCCGTTACAGTAGATACGGAAGGTTTTCATGATGCTTTATTTTGTGAAGCTCCTTCGTCCGTCAGTGAAGAAGGTTTTATTCAATGAGAATGACTTTTGTACATCACATGATGTCTCAAGTGCATTTGAAAAACGCCACAATTCTTCTTCAGTGAATTCCTCTTCGGTTACTGTTTTTCATGTCACCAGACAGCATTTTGCTAATTTGACAAATTCTATTGTAGCCAGGATTTTTATATACTACTTCACTAAGCTTATGAAATGCGATTTTTATCAATACCATGCGTTTCTGAAGACAAAGAATTCGAAATATGATCTGTCATAGAAACTGACCACTTCAAATAATTATTTCTGGGCTCCAACTGTGATATATTTTCAGGTATTTTAGAGAAGCGGTTATGGATAAACTGGAGTTTTTTCTCGATTCCATCTTCAGATAAACATTCCTGAACTATTGAAATGCTGGCTGCATGGTTCGCATTTAAGGAGTCTTAGCACTGTTTTCACTTCACTGAAATGTTCTGCATAATACAACATAACCTCCAACCCCCATTTTTCAACATATCCAGCTAATCGCAAGTCTACGAGACTTAACTGTTCTTATTGCATCTGGCTTCAAACAAATAATAGATAATGAGTCAGTTTTAAAAAATGACATTAACTGATAAATTAAGAGTCCCATAATGTTATTTCCCATATTTAACTTGGAAATATCATGTAGTTTACTGTTACTATAGTTTTCCATTAATTTGTCTGCTCGTCTGTTTTTGGTCCAAAATTTTTGTTAAGAATATTCTCAAATTATTGTAATATGTTGTCTTCCCTTAAAGTAAGAGTTTGTGTTTCTTATCCACATAATATAACTGGGATAATAACAACTTTATATATTTTCCGTTTGATGTTTTTGAGGGAAGTTTGGAGGAGCCTTCTTTCACATAATCGCGTTCTTAAATATTCAATAACACAGCGTTTCTTAAAAAATACATTAAGTTATTATTCTATATAATGTAATATTGGACACGTATTGTACTATACATACAGTCATAGCAATCTACTTTTTGTCATATTTCGTCTCTGTGGAAATGAACAGGCTGACCATATATTATCACTCTCTGGGTCTATGGTGTATGCATTATCATTTGTAAGTTGGCACAAGTTACAAGTCATTAGTAGACAAAGTGCCTTGTATGCCTGTCGCCCCAAGAAGTTTATGCTATTTTAAAGAACGTAAAGTCTATCCGAGCGTCATCCCCTCTAAAGCGTAGAGCGTAAAGTGTACTCGAGACTCATGCCCTCCCAAGCCTTGAGCGTGATGTCTGTTCGAGCGTCATGATCTCCCGAGCCTTGAGCGTAAAGTGTACATAAGCTTCATGCCCTCTCGAGACATGAGCGTAAAGTCTGCTCGAGACTCGTGCCCTTCTAAACCTTGAGCGTAAAGTCTACTCGAGCGTTATGCCCTCTCAAGCCTTGAGCGTAAAGTCTACTCGAGCGTCATGACCTCTCGAGACATGAGTGAAAATCTAGTCGAGCGTCATGCCCTCCCGATCCTTGAGCTTAAAGTCTATTCAAACGTCTTGCCCTCCCAAACCTTGAGCGTAAAGTCTGCTCGACCGTCATGCCCTTCCGTGCTTTCAGCGTAAAGTGTACATAAACGTCATTCTCTTTAGTGACATGAGCGTAAAGTCTACTTGATCGTCATGCCTTCTCAAGCCTTGAGTGTAAAGTCTACTCGAGACTCTTACCCTTCTAAACCTTGAGCGTAAACCTACTCGAGCGTTATGCCTTCCGAATTATTGATATAAAACCCTTCTCTACCGCCATTCCCTCCCGTACCTTGAGCGTAAAGCCTACTCGATTTCATGCCCTCCCAAGCCTTGAGGCTGAACTCTTCTCTAGCGTCATGCCGTCCCGCAGCATGAGCATAAAGCGTATTCGAGCGTCATGCCCTCTGAGGCTTTGAGCGTAAACCCATCTCTATCGCCATGCCATCCCGAGCCTTGATTGTAAAGCCCTTGTCTTGCGTAATGCGCTCGCGAGCCTTGAGCGTAAAGTCTGCTCCAGCGTCATACCCTCCCAAGCTTTGTGCGTTGTGCCTTATGCGTAACTGACTGGGTGTGGGCGTTGTACCTTGGGCGTAACTGACTGAGTGTGGGCGTTGTACCTTGGGCGTAACTGACTGAGTGTGGACGTTGTACCTTGGGCGTAACTGACTGAGTGTGGGCGTTGTACCTTGGGCGTAACTGACTGAGTGTGGGCGTTGTACCTTGGGGGTAACTGACTGAGTGTGGGTGTTGTACCTTGGGCGTAACTGACTGAGTGTGGGCGTTGTACCTTGGGCGTAACTGACTGAGTGTGGACGTTGTACCTTGGGCGTAACTGACTGAGTGTGGGCGTTGTACCTTGGGCGTAACTGACTGAGTGTGGGTGTTGTACCTTGGGCGTAACTGACTGAGTGTGGGTGTTGTACCTTGGGCGTAACTGACTGAGTGTGGGCGTTGTACCTTGGGCGTAACTGACTGAGTGTGGACGTTGTACCTTGGGCGTAACTGACTGAGTGTGGGCGTTGTACCTTGGGCGTAACTGACTGAGTGTGGGCGTAACTGACTGAGTGTGGGTGTTGTACCTTGGGCGTAACTGACTGAGTGTGGGCGTTGTACCTTGGGCGTAACTGACTGAGTGTGGGCGTTGTACCTTGGGCGTAACTGACTGAGTGTGGGTGTTGTACCTTGGGCGTAACTGACTGAGTGTCGGTGTTGTACCTTGGGCGTAACTGACTGAGTGTGGGTGTTGTACCTTGGGCGTAACTGACTGAGTGTGGGTGTTGTACCTTGGGCGTAACTGACTGAGTGTGGGCGTTGTACCTTGGGCGTAACTGACTGATTGTGGGCGTTGTACCTTGGGCGTAACTGACTGAGTGTGGGCGTTGTACCTTGGGCGTAACTGACTGAGTGTGGGCGTTGTACCTTGGGCGTAACTGACTGAGTGTGGGCGTTGTACCTTGGGCGTAACTGACTGAGTGTGGGTGTTGTACCTTGGGCGTAACTGACTGAGTACGGACATTGTACCTTTGGGGTAACTGACTGAGTACGGACATTGTTCCTTTGGGGTAACTGACTGAGTGTAGTCCTTGTAAGAATACATTGTCTGGGACAACACCGCCAAATTGGAATTACACCACGTGGACAAACATGATGATTAGTCGTTATATGAAATGAACGAATGGGCAAAAATGCAAGGAGGTTTGCTATTTATATTCCCCATAAAATATCCCATTAAAGTACATTTTAATTTAGTTAAAAAATATTTCAGTTCATACACTTACGATGATTTTAACTGATGGTGAAAATAACGAGAAAATTTGAAAAAAAAATCATCTTCACAAATCATGCACGAACAGAACGAAATAACTGCAATGGCGGTACTGACCGAAGCTTCCCAAATTTACCGCAAGATCCTAGCACTATTCACGTGCATCTAACACAAGTAGAAAGGCGGTAACAAGTGGTGGCGGAATTGTCCAGGATGGCGATTTTATACCACTCTCCCCATACATTGGTATTTTTAATATAATTATGTATTAACATTATGTATTATTAATTATAGGAAACATTCTGTAGGAATATTGGAATATGTTGCCAGCAAAAAAGACAGATATAAAATAATTCAAATAAAAGTTACAATTGTAATTATTGTAGGTGGAGTAAACTTGGAACTGAGAGCTGTAATAATCGGAGGTAAATTTGGAAAAAGTCCAGTATTTGTCTGCCAAGAATTCTAATTTCTTCAGAATCGCAGTGCGCATGCGCTAGCGCTTCAGGTAAACCCCGCCAGGTGGCAGAAAGCTTAATGTTACCTCCAGCAGTTGGCAGGATATGTATATGAAATAAGTATGACCAACATTTACACAAAATTCCCAAAAAAATATTTTCATGATATGAATAAAGAACCCACAAGTGTTCACGACATGTTTTATTGCTGTATAGTCCGTATGGATTTTAACCTCAAAGTTCCCAATCCATTTCAGTTTGTGAACAAAATTTGTAGTTTAAAGTGTGTTGTTGTGTGTTGCTGGTTTTTAAAGAAATTTAATTCAATAGTGCCTATATTCATCATCCTATTTGATTTAGGCAACAAGATGGAATAGAACATTTCGAATGTTCTCTTGTAGGAAAGACACCCGGAATTCTCCCAGTCGGTCACCAAAGGAACTTGGTTGGAAAATTGCAAGATAGATCCTCTCCAAGTTATCTTATTTGGATTAGTCATTCAATTGCGCATTTTCGTATAATGAGACAAGTATGCAGTGTTCTAATGGGAACACGACAGTAGTTGACTGATTCAGTTACTGTCGAGAAGTTTGTTCATTATCTATGGGATCTATCTGTGTATGTATATATATATATATATATATATATATATATATATATATATATATATATGTGTGTGTGTGTGTGTGTGTGTGTTACAAATATAGCATGATTAAATTAAGCAAATTATTTTTTTTCAAAAGAAAGTTCTACGGATATGGGATGAAAACATAAAAAAGTAATTGATGATAAACGTGAAGCATACAAAAAATTCTTGTCTGCAAAAAAAGATGAAGATAAGGTAGAGTATCACAGGAAGAGAGCCGTAGCTAAAAATGAAGTTCGCAAAAAACATAGAAAAAGCTGGGAACAATTTGTCTCACTTTGGAAAATTATATTACTAGGCCTCAACCAAAAATATGTAAAGTTTTAAAAAAATTAAGTAATGATTCAAAAGAAAATGCACATTTAAATTGTATATCTAAAGAACAATGGCTTAACTACTTTCACCATGTATGGACAAAAAAAGATGATTTATTACAAATACCGTTCTCTAATAACACTGCTTTGGAACAAATTTCTATAGATGAATTAATGATGTTGTTAAATCATTAAAAAGTAACAATGCTCCCGGAGAAGACCACATTAATAAAGAATTATTTAAATTTTCAACTAACAAATTTTTAGACAGATTTCGTATTGTCCTTAATATGGTCCACCGCTGTGGTCTCGAGGTAGCGTGCTGCCTTGTCACGCAGCGGGCCCGGGGTCGATCCCCGGTCGGGGCTGTTTTTCTGGGTGAGGTTTTTATCGGGGTTTTTCCTCACCTCTAAGACAAATGTCAGAAAAACTTTAAGGCCCAAACGATCCGCGAAATCATATGGCCACATTCATCATCGTTATCATTATCATCATCATCATCCTTCACCGGTGTGGAAAGCAACGGGAAGCTACCACACCTACAATTCCCTAATAAAGCTGCAACCATAGCATGAAAATGCTATGATTGCTGTGAAGGACCTGCCTTCGGGCTGAATTAGTATGAATGGATTAATATGATGTGAGGAAGACAATAACCACCACAAAGCTGGAACAAATCCAATGTAATACCAATCTTCAAGAAAGGAAGTCGCCAAATTAAAGATAACGATCGTGGAATTAGCTTGTTGAACTCTGGATATAAAAGTTGTGCTAATTTAGTTAAGAATAAATTGAAAAAAAATGAAAATATAATTGGAGAAGAGTAGAATGGATTCAGAAAGGGTAGATCTTGTACATATGAATTCTTCACTCTAAAACTACAATTAGAAAAGCACAAGGAATTCAATATAGAAACTCATATCGTCTTAGTAGACTTCATAAAGCTTTTGACATAGTGGACAGAAATATATTATTACAAATTTTAGCTGATGATAACGTTCCACAGCAATATATTACTAATATCTTCAACATCTAAAAAGATAATGAAATCTCTGTTAAACAAGATGGCAAATTATCTACTTGGGAAAAGATCAACACTGGAGTAAGACAGGGATGTAGACTTTCACCGGTGCTTTTCATTGTACGTATGAATAGATTAACCCTGGAACCTGACTGTTAAACTTTGCATCAATATTCCTGATTGTGGGATCACAGTGACCTCTCACATAATTTTAGTTTTAAAACGTATTTTAATAGGAATTGTATAAGGTTTTCTATTTAATCATTTTATGCATTTTAGTAAATTAAACTTCCATATATAATACCATTAAGCAGACCATTGAGGGTTAGGGACTACATAACTATATAACTATCTCACATTGTAATCACAAGCCAGACCAGTGACATGTTATTTTGACAGTTCACTACATGAAGCACAAAGGTGATCATTCCACATGGGATTATTGCAGTCCACACATTCCATAGCTAACTTCTTATCTTTTTTCTAGGGCAGAAATTGCATATTTTTCTTCCACTGAAAGCTACAGCTTCTGTCATGTTGTTGTGTGCACCTGTTTCTGTTAGACCCCAGGATTTTTAAACTGACCCAAACCATCTGGAGGCACTATGGCCCAGGAGTTGACTCATCTCTTATGGAAATGAGTACCTGACGCTTATTTTGGAAGTAAAGGCGGCCGTCATGCAGGGCTGACAACCCGGCTGATATCAAGTGCCGATTGTGCGGGAAAAATGGGAGCCAATATCCCAAGGGCCTCTTGGGGCCTGTAGTGGGATCACTTTACTTTACTTCACTTTACTATCACTTCTGTTTACGAGCTTACTTATTTCATCATTTGTGAGCCATTTACTTGAAAATAAAATTATAAAAATAATATAAAATAAAAAGTACATTACTGTTTCACTAACACAGATAATTACTATTTACTCGTAATTGAAAAACGTGACAGTCTATAGGTCTAATCACGAAATTTAGTTGGAAGAAAAACACATTATTACCTGACGGTTGTATTACCCCAACTACTACCACAACAAATATTTCCCTCTCCCTCTTGTAAACTATTTTATCAAAACTCAGAAAACTCTCACCACTTAAATAACAAGGTTAGAACTGAATTCTCACAAAACTCTGAAAACGTGAGTCCAAAATTACGAATGTTGAGATGAATAGAAATATCCGAGGGGTCACCAAGACCCCACCATAAGGTTCCAGGGTTAATAAACGAATGGAGGAAAACACAACGAGGATATAAACAACATCAGTTAGGAAAAACCGGGTAAGTCAACTTTTGGTCGAAAATGAGTTATTAACATCTCCCGATCGCTTTTGGTCCGATGCACGTTCGGTAAAAACGGGTAAGTCGTCAAGCGAATAGTGACGGTGTTATTAAGCATTGAATTTTCGATGTAACTCAATTTGTATGCACTCCTTGATGTATGTCGACTTCCATGGTTTTGTATCATGCGAACAAGAAAAAGGAAAATACGAGGAAGTCTAGTTGCATTGTTTTGACTCGGTGACAAACAATACTGCCGATAAGGAAAAAGCAGCTAATTCTACTTTCATCGTTCATATCAATTTCAAAACAACCGATAAGCTCCTGTTAACCAAAAATATACTTTACTTATTTATTTTTTTATGTGAGTGACAGCATCATACTATTAACGGAGTAATATTATACGCAAGCGTACATAATGGCAACACAGCTTTATTATTCTTGATAGTTTCACTGTTGCTGTATCACTTCCTCTGCAATCTGTTCATTTTCGTTATTGAGTTGAGAAGTTCATGATGGACATGCTTAGGGCCAATTTCACCAACAGAGGTAAATGTATTACGCCAATTTTTTCCCTGTGTATAATGCATAGCTTAAACTGGCGTAATACAGTTACCTCTGTTGGTGAACCGACCCTTAGTCGTGGTCAAACTCTAGTAAATTTAGCTAAAAAAACCTTTGATTAAAATAATTGTGATTCCCATGAAGAAAAAAAGAAAGAAAGGCATGAAAATCTGCAAGAGGAAAATCGTAAGTAAAATAAATTTGATTTTATATTACAATACATAGCAATATGTACGTGTTATTATTAATGTTCTTAAAGTTTATTTTTAGTGCTCGGAGGTTTGTGAAAATTATTTATTTATTTATTTACTTCAGGTCCTTCCACATTACTTTCAATAGCACAGCCATAAACAAATCTTGAATCTAATATTATAGATACCAGTGTGAGGGAAGGAAATTCTAAATGTAGTGACGATGGAGAAATAGGCCTAAAGTATTAAATATAATATTTACAACTTACTAATTACTTTATACTCTACAGAAGCATCCGTAATTTTTGAAAAGTATTATTTAGTCCCGCGCCGTAGCCGAGCGGTTAAGGTAAGAAGCCTTGGCGCAGAGCTACGGGACTTGCGCTGGTTCGAGTCTCCATGGGGGAAGATATTTTCTCATGGTATTTCGGCCAGTATGGGACCGGTGCCCACCCAGCATCGTGAGGCAATTGGGTAGCTACAATAAGTAGCGGCTCCAGGTTGAGGAACCAGCTATAACGGCTGGGGGACTCGACATGCTAACCACATGTCACCCCTACACTGGCTGTTGATCATCTACCTCTGTGATTGACACATGTGGATGTGAAGGGCCAGCAGCCGGCTGGTAAAAGGGTAACCGCTGAAAAGTGGAAAGACCCTCAACCGGATTATTTGGTTAATTAAAGTAGTGTGTTGTTCATTTATTTATTTATTTATTTATCTATTTCAGGTACCTGTACATTGCTTTCGATACCGCAGAAACAAACAAATCATGACCCTAATATTATAAATACCAGTGTGATGGCAGGATATTCTAAATGTAGTGACGATGGATAAATAAATAATGGCCCTAATAAAGATAGGCCTATGGTATGAAATGTAATATTTTCAAGTTAAAAATGTGGTTTTATATCCCAGCATTCATAATACTTGAAAGATGATTAAACGTCAAATTAAAGTATCGTTCTAATTTATATTTTAATAAGATATATTCTTCATTTCGCCGCGTATTTCCACTGTCATTAGAATATTCATGATTAAAAAGTAGAACTTTCCAATACTTGTGCTGTCATCGTGGTAATTATTATTATTATTATTATTATTAATGTTGTTATTACTATTTTCAGAATTGCCAGTTTTGACGTCTTGGCAATTACTAGAAAGCAATGTAGTTAAAGAAAGAGAATGTTTCCAGCAGTGGTAGATCTTGATTTCGATTCTGACGATAGCGTGAAGGATCCCGATTTTCAACCTGGAAACATCTCTACAAGAGAATCTGAGAGCTTTACTGATGAAGATTCACATCTGAGTAACAGAATTGTAAATTTAGAGGAGCAACAACGCGTTCATGAGGGCGAGACTGTGCTGCAAAACCAAGAAATAAGAGAAAATTAAATAAAAAACTTTGAAACAAGAGATTAGCTTATGAAACAGAAAAAGGGGAGAAAATTGAAGCAAGGAAAATGTTACCGTTGAAACCATGTCGCATGAAATGTAGTGATAAAATATTAGAAACCGATCGGCAAAAATGTTTTGAAAAGTATTGGGGCATCAGCGACCATGATAATAGGGTCATATATATATATATATATCTTCCCTTATAACTATTAATCCACCCACAACTCACAGATTACGGGAAGAAGGAAAAGGGAAACCTAGAGAATGTGCTTGTAAGTACAACCTAATGATTGAAGGCAAAAGTATTTCTGTATGTAGGGAATGTTTCCGTCGGACATTTGGAGAGACGACAGGTTTAATAGAAAGGGTAGCAAAGAAAAAAAGGACCTCATCTACAGGAATACTGCCTGAAGATGGAAGAGGAAAGAAAACTCTACAAAATAAGAAATCGGCAGATGACTTGCAAACTGTGAAGAATCATATTCTGTCTTTTGCAACTTATGAAAGTCACTATTGCCGCCATTGAACGACAAAACTTAAACATAAGTAAGATGTATGATTTATATAGACACTGTACTGCCAGTCCTGTTTCGCTGACGATTTACACGAAGTGTTTTCATGGATTGAATCTAGCTTTTAAAAAGCCTAAATAGGAAACATGCCACACATGTGATTTATTTAATATGAACGTCACTACATTCATTGGTGAAGCTAAGGAACAGGTGATCAAAGAACGCCACGCCCACCACAAAGCTGCCCAGGAAGCTTATAGTGCAAAGCGACACGACGAGGAAGACACTAAGTTGGACGAAAGTAAAGGTATATTCGTGTTTGACCTTTCAGCAGTGTCTTCATACTCCTTATTTGACTACTTCAGTATCATTTTACAAACGGCAGTTGTGGACATTCAACCTAACCATCCATGATTTGAAAACTAATAAAGCTACTTGCTTCATGTGAGACGAAACTGTTTCTGGTAGAGGTGGAAATCAGATTGCTTCGTGCCTATATCAGTTCATTTCACAGTTGCCACAGAACATACAGTCTGTAGTATTTTATTCAGATTGTTGTGGGGAACAAAACAGAAACAGCTTTGTAGCCTCCATGTTTTCATACGTTATGCAGACGTGTGACCGCATACAAGAAATACACCATACATTCTTGGTGAGCGGTCATACTCACTTAGAATGTGATACCGATCATGCAATAATCGAAAAGGAGAAAAAGAGAACTCGGAAGAAAATTAATCATCCACATGACTGGTACCAGTTGGTAAGGTCATGCAGACGAACGAACCCCTTCAACGTGTTCGTCTTGGAAAAACAACATTTTCTGGATTTTTCTTCCCTTTGTAAACCAACAGGTCCATTCCAGATGAAGAAGACGGACATCTTGGGAAATAAAATTGTGGCAGAAAACTCAATGGCTGAAATACGTTAAGGAAACAGAAGGTATATTTTTTGTCAAAGAATCATTAAATGGGAACATTCCTTTCAAAGAAATATCTCCTCGAAGGCGTGGGAGAAACTCCTTACCTACTTCTCTGCCTATGGTCAACGAAGGTCCTATCCCTATGAGCAAAGAAAATAAGAAGGACCTCCTGGATCTTCTGCCTCTCATAGACAGTGCATTATAAGAACCTACCAGTTGATAATGTTCCTGCAAGTGACCCAGATCTTGAAGAATATGATGCAGATGCTTGAAATAAGCTTTTTTTTTTTCAAATTGGCTGTGTTGTCATTTTCGTATTGTAACGTTTACCTCCAAAAAGCTTTGAAAACTACCAACATCAAATCAATAATTAATGTTATTACTCATGACCTCTTTCTTTAATAATTTTGAGATAAATGTATTTTAACTTGGTAATAAACAAAATAGTTGCCAATGAAGAACAGTGTAAGTTTCTTAAATATTTCATTCATAAATTTGAAAAAAAGCGGGTAACTCAATTTTCGGCGTGATAATTGGTTGGGGTAATTTTCCATTATTACCCAGTGAAAGAAGGAGTTGAGAGAAGCCTTTCCTCACAAAACTAAACCTGTGCGTCAATAATCTGATTTTGGAGATGTCGTTGAACTAGTTTTTGCTCTCCTGTAAAAATTACTTTCGAAGACTTACCTGGGTTTTCCTAACTGATGTAGTTGGGTATATTATACCCATCAATAGGAACCTCAATCTCGATGCTATTATTTTTGCTGACGATTTAGCTCATCTGGTACTTTCCAAAAATTATTTGCAACGATCAATTTATAATTTACAAAAAATAGGTGCCAAATTTAACATGCAAATATAAATTAATAAAACTAAAATTATGGCATTTCATGGGAAGGACCCCATACAAGGTAAAATCTGTCTCCAGAATATAATTTTAGAGAGATCTATCAATTTAAATATCTTGGACCTTATCTCTCTATCTGGGATGAAAAGGATATTAGTTATAATAAAAGTTTGGGAATTATTAATCAAGTTATGAAACCATCGCTTGTACAAAAAACACCAGGTTACGTTTATATAACACTTTGGCTAGACCAGTGCTGAAGCATGGACACTAAAAAGACAACATGAAAGCAGAATAACGACTTGTGAAATGAGATTCATGCGCAGAACAGCAGTTACAACAGATGGGATCGGAAATCGAACACCGATATCTTAAAAGAATTGAAGATACGCCAATTTTGGAATATATTAAACCGTACCAACTAAATTGGAAACACCATCTTGAAAGAATGAGTTCAAATCGGATCCCTATAGCTGTTTATAATTATATACCAAGAGGACGAAGATCAATGGGCCGTCATATGAAACGCTGGAAGAAAAATTTTCTATAGGATCGTAACAGGCCTGGGCCTGATACTTGGAAGGAAGAAGAAGAAGAATTTTTTTTTCTTTTGAAGGAATTTTGTGTGTGTAATCTTCATTCATTTGTTTACGTTCATACTAAAAAGTTGATTGATGTAAAAAGAAGAAAATTGTGCAACTAACTAACTCACTGACACTATCTAACCCGTAGGTCCATGGCTGCGCGGACATAAGCTATCCATACATCCCTATCCTAAGCCAATGTTTTTCCAATCATCCCCCTGTATAATCAAATCTACTTCCCTCAAATCATAGTTAATGGTATTCTCCCACCTCATTCTTGGTCTACCAACTGGGCGTTTACCCTCTCGTCTTTCATTCCCCACTCGTGCCATATGTCCTGCCCATCGCAGTCTACTAGATTTAATTGTTCTAAATTATATCTGAAGGGTACACGGGAATAACAATCAAGGTCCATTTTTAAAAGTTTTGAGAAAAACGCATTTTGAGGTTTAAGTACTCAATGCTTCATTATACGTGTGTTTTATGAAAATTGATGAAGTGCAATGCAAAGACAAACTATTTCTTAAGAATTAAACAGTATTGTTAATTTTTGAAGTTGAAAATCAACAATGGAAAATCAAGTTAGCCAAACAATGTGTAAATTTCCATACTAAGAACGATCAAGGTCCAAATGAGAAGCAGCCTAAATTTAGTTAAATGAACATCCAATTGGAAAAAGTTAACCTTTCTCACTGTCAGAATCTTCGTGGTCTCCTCAATGACATAAAGTAGTCTTGTTCTACAGGACTGCAAAACTGTTGTAACTGTAGAGGCATTTCAGCCCTGTTGCATTGTTTTCCATCAGATTGAAATGTAACAAAAGAATGTAAAATTACATAAGTGCTAATTTTGAGTTGGTAATTAAAATATATTAATTAAAATATTATGAAAATTTTAATTTTAATAAATAAAATAAGATACCAACATTTTTACCTGTCATATTGTACAGCGTATGACTGTCTAGGGATCTTAACATAGTTAAAAATACAAAAACAAAATTGAAATAGATATATACAGAAAACCAACAACTAATATGCTTGCAATTAACAATAAATCAAGACATCCGTACCAACAAAAAATCAGCGTATTCAAGAGCTTAATTAATAGAATGCTAAAACTGCCATTAAACAAAATTAATTACAATAAGGAATTGCGGTACATAAAAAATGGCTAATAACAATGGACACAACAGCAAAATTATAGAGAAACTTGTAAGAAAACAAAAGCGGAGAACCGATATAAATAAAATAACAAAACTAGAAAGAGAAACGGATATGGATTACACTAACTTACACAGGCCACGAAACCATAAAATTGGCAAAAACATAAAGAAAAAATGAATAAAAACTTAAACATAGCCTACAAAACTAATATTAAATTAAATAATGTAATAAGTAACAAAATAGAAGAACATATTACATTTAATGACAAGGGTGTATACAAATTAACATGCAAAGACTGTGACAAGTTCTATATAGGTAGAACGAAAAGAAACTTCAACATAAGGTTTAAAGAACATCGTAACGATTTCGTATACGCATATGGAAAGTCTAATTACACTAAGCACATAATAAACGCCGGTCATAGAATGAACTCAATAGAAGACACCCTTACAATAGTACACAAAGATCAACATATTGGAAGACATGGAAATTATCAAGGAAATAGACAACAAGCTTTTAATAAATGAAAGCACTCTCAGACTGAACAACCCACTATACGATATCGTCAGGAAGAAGCTTTAGTCACGACAAAACCACATTAAGACCAGCAGCATCAAATATCAACCTGGATGCTGTAGCGAAAAATGAACTGCTGAAGATGGGGCGGATGTCCTGAAAGGCCTACGGGCATAAAGATTACATATTTTAAGAGTTGAGGACGACGGATTTTACCTAAGAAGGTATTTTAACTTATTTTATTTTATGTCTAGGGAAAACCAATTCAGAATCTTCTCGGATATTAGTACCTTGCAATGGTTCTCTGGGATTTTTTTCCCCTACCGTATCCATTCAAAATAAAAAATTCTCCACATCCATGAAACATAAAAAAATCACTTAGTTTTTGCAGTAAACTACGATAAATGATTCAGTTTTTTTTCTCCAAACATTAATCTCATGTCTTCACACGCCTAACTGAAATATTGCTATCTGGTTTTTAAGGCCCTTACATGTGAGATGTTTATTTGTGTTTAGAGTTTTAATCTTAGCCGTATCTTGTTCATTTTCTATGTCTAAATCGAGTTAACAAAAATTAGATCTAAACTTATCAAAGTTGGAATGTTTATAAGTCCTAGAATATCTAAAACTAATATTGTATCTTCACAAAAAGCAATTGATATTGTTTATATAAAACAGAATTTTCAGGATATTTCTCTGAATGTGACTGATGTAAAGTCTTCTGGTAGGTGCAACTTTCTACATTCATGAATGCTACAATGAGTTTACACCCTCTCAATGACCGTATATGCTCATATATTTTGGATACTGTTTCTCCTAGATCAGTTGGTATGTTTTCCTCTTGTTTCCACATGTGGTAGCGAATGAATGTTTAGGGTAATTAGTAGTTTATTGGGGCGATTCCTTGAAATTAAATGAATGCTGGTTGTCATATCTGAATATCTTTTATTTGATTATCTCTATTAATATGCAACTTATAGACGTAAGAAAAGTCGTGATATACAGTTTCATCAGAACTTTTCTTAGACATTCCTCATCTCACAGGATTTACACTAACTATTAGACAAGCATTTTGTGTATCATAGGAAGCTATTTCATTAAATTATTCTATTAATCTATTCCATTCCAGTAATGAAACATTGTGAAAACTTTTCAATCATGAACACTTATAATTGTCTCCTGTAACATGACTCATGGATTGTACTTTTTTCGATTAATCAGAAATTCGTCCAAATACTTTTCTTTTCTTTTCTTTGAAATAGCTTTCTACATATGACTTTAATATTCATCCTCGTTCTCTGTTGTATCTGATGCCTCAATTTTTATGCAAGATCTTAACTTTATATTATGTTATCTCAACAATAAAGGACACAAGACTAAAATACATTCACGCAAAAATAAACATCTGATTCCAAACTCAACAATGTAATTTTTTTACATGAAGCCAGTAACACGAAGCCTCAGCATTTCACAATAAAACAAAAAAAAACAGAAAAGAAATGGAGTTACTACACCTGCTGCTCAGTTTATTTTGACTGTGAATTATACATGGAGCTTGATCGTTATTCCACAGAAACGAATGGACCTTGATCGTTTTTCTCAAGTACATGAAATATTTTACGCTCATTTAAGAGGACCGTGATCATTTTAACGGAAAACTGAATGTATCATAAGATAGTACTTCCTTTATACTATCGGATTGCACCAATAACTCAATTTCGATTTTCAATGGACCTTGATTGTTATTCCCGTGTACCCTTCATCTGGCTTGCTATAAAGACCATGTAATTTCACTGTTATGCAGTCTTCTCCATTCACCTGTCTGCTCATCTCTCTTTGGTCCAAAAATTTTCCTAAGAACTTTATTCTCAAATACTCGTAATATCCTTTCCTCCCTTAAAGTAAGACTGATTTCATTACACTTGTAATTATATATATATATATATATATATATATACAGAGTGTATAAAAAAAGGTGGCGCAAACTTATATAGTTGAAAGTACACAATAATGAAAGCAACAATGTCCGAGTAAACATGGGTCCACAAACGAGCCGTTTGCGAGATAATTGCGAATGTATGGTTATAAGCCGCCACTGACGTCATTGTTTGTAACATCGTACAATTTACTCCTTGCGCACTTGAAGCCGTCCTATGCTATTTGTTTACAAAACTGAACATTGCCGAGAGGTGGAGTTGTAATCAAACCATACACGCAGAACGTACAGGACGGATACAGTACACAGTCTCAAAATGTATCAGTCTCGACTGAAGAGTGCCACTTGTGCTGTGATGTAGTTACAATGGAACCTTACAGTAACGAAGAGTACGCAGATATGCATTTCATGTACGGTAGGGCTAATGGCAATGCACGGGAGGCTGTACGCTTGTACCAAGAAACATATCCTGATCGAAGAAACCCCGAAAGTCACAAGGGTCCTTCAGCGCCTGAGAGATAATGGGGGTTTTGCACATGGCAGAGCAGTAGATAGGCCTGCTCGCATTACGCCTGAGATTGAGGATATAGTATTGGAAGCAGTACAGCACTCTCCAGGAACCTCGATGAGAAGAATTGCCACATAAGTGCCTGTACTAAGCCACAGTAGTGTATGGAGAATTTTATAGCGCAATTTACTGTACTCTTACCACCTCCAACGAGTTCAATGTCTCAGTGATGTGGACTTTGTTCCTAGACTGAGGTTTTGTCAGTGGATGCAACAACAGTCTGTAGTCAACCTTCGTTTCTCATGTAACATTTTATTTACAGACGAAGCAGGATTCACACGCGATGGTTTTTTTAATTATCATAATACAAATTTTGTTGTGAAATAAACCCACATGCTGTTCATGAGTCACCGTTTCTCACTGAATGTATGGTTAGGGGTACTAGGTGATCATCTCATTGGGCCACACATTCTTGCACGAAAACTTAATGGACGGAGGTACCATAGGTTTCTGCGGCGTCATCTTCCAGGATTGCTTGAGGATGTTCCCCTTCAGCAACGTCGGAGTTTGTGGTATATGCATGATGGAGCTCCGGCACATTTTGCTGCTGCTATGAGACGACATCTAACGGGCAGATACGGCCAAAGTTGGATAGGTCCAGGCGAATCTGTACCTGTATCCTGGTTCGACTCATACCTGCACGGTCGTACAAACGGCTCGTTTGCGAACCCATGTTTACTGGGACTCTGTTGCTTCTATTACCGTGTACTTTCAACCATATAAGTTTGCGCCATTTTTTTATACAACCTGTATATATACCTGAATGTTACATTTGTAACTAAAATAACAACAACAAAAATTAAATTATATATTTAAATTTGTTGTAATGTGTGAGCAGTACAGCCTTTAAATGTGAACTGTACAACACGTAATATATTTTCAAGCTTTTAAATCTATGAAAAATATGGTATTTATAAATGTATTTACCTGATAAAGGAAGAGTTGCTCATTGTCCATACCACAAATTTATGGGTTATTAACAATTTTAATGCGTGAAATATTTGTATTTTATTAAATTCACGATAAAACTTATTTTTTTCAATTTTACATTCAATGGCGTTGCTCGGGAACGGAAGTTATTATTACTAAATCCCATATTTGATAAAACGTTAAATCTTGCGTAGCGGAAATATATTAAAATCAATGCGCGCGATCACAGACATATAATATATATAAAGTTATAATAAAAGTTCGACGTTGAGTAATGTAAGCTTAATATGACATGATAAGAAAAATAAATGTATTTTTCTTATATTATATATAAAGCTAATACTCGGCGTGCGCTGCTGCTACACCAAAACTGATCGGGACCTAACCAACTTGAACCCAACCTAACCTAACTTATCCTACCCTATCATAACCTAACCTAAACGCAACTCACTTGATTATAGCTTATTAGGTATTTGAGGGTAAAACCTGTATGTATAATTTAATTATTATTATTATTGGGTTGCAAGGGATAGTGACGTGCATTTCATCACCTTTCCTATCCAAATCTCATCCTCAACCTGCTCGTGGTGCAACCTGCTATTACAAATGAGGCTCTGAGGACCGAGTACTGGTGGTATAACCACACCACCTTAATGTAGAGTAAATGCTACATACTTACTTACTTACTCACTGGCACTATCGAACCCGTAGGTTCATGGCCGCGCGGACATAAGCTCTCCATACATCCCTATCCTGAGCTAATGCTTTCCAATCATTCCCTGTATAATCTACTTCCCTCAAATCATAGTTAATGTTGTTCTCCCACCTCATTCTTGGTCTACCAACTGGGCGTTTTCCTTCTGGCTTTCCTACAAGAAGTTTCCATGCACGTCTTTCATTCCCCATACGCGCAACATGTCCTGCCCATCGCAGTCTACGAGACTTAACTGTTCTTATTATATCTGGCTTCCTATAAAGACCATGTAGTTCATTGTTATGTAGTCTTCTCCATTCACCTGTCTGTTCATCTCTCTTTGGTCCAAAAATTTTCCTAAGAACTTTATTCTCAAATACTCGTAATCTCCTTTCCTCCCTTAAAGTAAGAGTCCATGTTTCGCACCCATATAATATAACTGGTAGAATAATAGTTTTATATATTTTCAGCTTAACGTTTTTTGAAAGGAGTTGGGACATCAAAAGTCTCTGCAATGCATAATAGCATGCATTTCCAGAATTGAGCCTATGTTTAATTTCTTTGTGCATCTCATTCCTATTTGTGATTATTGTTCCTAGGTATTTGAATTCAGCCACTTCCTCAAAATTTCCCTCATTTGTCATTAGCTGTCCATTTCCATTATATAATGAATTTCTACGTGTGACCATATATTTAGTTTTACTGATATTTACTTCCAGTCCTAATTTCTTAGTGTTACTCAATAGTGTGTGCGTGTTGGCCTTTAGTATCTCCTCGCTATCGGCCAATAGTACTACATCATCAGCATAAACTAACAGCTTATTAATACCATTCAGTTGTAAGCCTTCCTCATTCTCTAAAGATTTAATGGCATGCTCTAGTACAAAATTAAATAGTAGAGGAGATAGTGCATCTCCTTGCTTCAACCCATTCTGGATTTCAAAAGTGTCTGAAAACTGTTTGCCTACACGCACCCTACTCTTTGAGCCATTTAGACACATTCGTATAAGTCTAACTAACTTTTTAGGAATTCCGAACTCCAGCAGGATACTATATAACTTCTCCCTCTTAATTGAATCATATGCTTTTTTGAAGTCTACATATAGTTGATGTACAGTACCATTATATTCCCATTTCTTTTCTAAAATCTGTCTTATACTAAAAATCTGATCTGTTGTAGACCTGTTTCTTCTAAATGCACATTGATGATCTCCTAGAATGTCATCAATATAGGGAGTAAGTCTGCTTACTAATATATTTGTTAGAATTTTGTAGGAAGTTGAAAGTAATGAGATGCCCCTGTAGTTGTTGCAATCAGTTTTATCTCCTTTCTTATAAATTGGTACGATAATTGATTCCTTCCATTCATCTGGAAGAGCTTCTTTTTCCCAAATCATACTAAGCAACCAGCGTATCTTGTCCATCAATTTTTCTCCCCCTGATTTTATCAGTTCTGCTGGGATCTCATCTGAACCTGATGCTTTATACATCTTCAATTTTTCAATCGCCATTTCAACCTCTAATGCACTTGGTTCTGCGACTAGCATTTCTGCTGTCTGTAAATTATCCTCCTCAATGTCCTGTTCTGTATGTACATTTAATAGCTGATTAAAGTAACTTTTCCATCTATTTAATATACTCCTGGAATCTGCAATCATATCCCCATTTTCATTCCGAATTATGTTTGTTCTAGCCTGAAACCCTTTCTTCTCTATACTAATTCCCTGATATAATTCTCTAATGTTCCTATTTTTTGCATTCATTTCAAGATCATTAATCTTCTCTCTCAAATATTCCCTCTTTTTACTCTTTAGTAACTTGGTGGTTTCCCGTCTAATACTACCCAATTGCTCTAAATTTACCTCATTTGGCTCGTGTAACCATTTCATTTTTGCTAGCTTTCTTTTCTTTACAATGTCGGCACATTCCTCATCAAACCATTTCTTGTTTTGCCTCTTTTTTAAACAACCAATGCTTTCTGATGCTGACAATTTAATAGTATCTCTTATAGCCTCCCATTCTTTATTTATATCAGTTTCTTCTTCGTTTGCCACATTGTCATCTGAAGATTCCAGTACTTCAAATCTATTAGCAATTTTGATTTGGTATTCTTGCCGCATTTCATCATTTTTCAAGTTTTTTAATTCATATTTTACAGAATCATCTTTAGCGTTTGTTCCTCTCATAAGCGATAGCCGTTGTCTGATTTTCACTCTGACCAGATGATGATCCGAATTGCAGTCTGTCCCTCTAACTGATCTAACATCAATGATGCTACTGTGCCAGCGTTTATCCACTAATACATGATCTATCTGGTTCCGAGTTTCTCCATCTGGGGACGTCCAGGTGTATTTATGAATATCCTTATGCTGAAATGTTGTGCTCTTAACAATGAGATTCTTTGATGTGGCAAATGTGACTAATCTAACCCCGTTGTCGTTACTATCTTCATGAAGACTGAATTTGCCTATTGTTGGTTTGAATATATCTTCCCGCCCCACTTTTGCATTAAAATCTCCTAAGACAATTTTCATATGATATCGTGAAAGGCTATCAAATAAGCATTCTAATTCTTCATAGAACTCATCCTTGATCTTGTCATCTTTATCTTCTGTGGGGGCATGTACATTTACAATTATAAAATCATGTCGTTTACCCTTTAGAATTATGTATGATATCCTATCACTAACAAACTTAATATCTCGGATAGCGGATAGGATCCTCCTTCTGACTAAAAAACCCGTTCCAAATGCAGGTCTTTCTGCACCCCCATAGTATAATGCAAAGCTTCCTGATTCCTGACTACCTTCTCCTGGCCACCTAACTTCCTGTAAAGCGACTATATCCAAGGGCGATTTATCTAGTTCCCGCGTTAATATCTGTAGTGCCCCGCTATTGTATAAAGTCCTAACATTCCATGTTCCTAGGAACATGTCCCTATGTTTGAGCCTTTGGCATGGGTTCCCTGAAGTAGTCCCCGCCCGGAGAACCGAATGGGGGACTATTTGACCTCCGGAAAATTTTACCCCAGATGAACCCATGTCCGCATTTCTTGATGGTTGTATTTTTACGGTGAAAGATCGTCACTCTTTCGCCCAAGGTACTTTTTCGTCTGGCTTATCACCTTCGACCAGTCCGGCATGGGTAACCCTATCGGCAGCAATGCTACCGCCGGCATAGCTCTCAGGATCATTTAAGCACGCAAGCCACTCCACCACGACAAGGTAAAGATACCATGGAGGGGAAAGTAAAGTGATCCCACAACAGGCCCGGAGGCCCTTGGGGTAGTAGGAGGTTAAGGCTCCCACTTTTTCTAGACAATCGGCACTTTATGTCAGCCGGGTTGTCAGCCCTGCGTGACGGCCGCCTTTACTCCCAGAACAAGCGTCTGGTACTCATTTCCGTTAGAGGCTGAGTCCACCCCAGGGCCATGGTGCCGCCAGAGGGTTTGGGTCAGTTTAAAAATCCTGACCCCAACGGGACTTGAACCATTCCATAATGAAAGAATCATTCAAGTAAGACTAAAACTCTCACGAGGATACTTAATAATAGGAATTTATGCTCCAATAGAAGGCGAAGAAGAAGTAAATGACAAATTCTATTCAAAACTACGAACAATTGTCAATCATGTAAAAAAATCAGATATGCTCTTAATCATGGGAGATTTTAATGGCAGGATAGGGAACAGAAAAAATCCAGTGCTATGTAGGACATGGAGAAGATACATTAAATAGAAATGGCCAAATACTTATTGATTTTGCAGTTTACAATGAAGTAAAAAATATGAATTCCATGTATGAACATAAAGATAGTCATAAGTATACCTGGGAAGCCAGAAATTCTCGATCAATAATAGATTATATTCTTTGTAACCAGAAACTAGCAGATACGGTCATAGATACAAGAGTGTTCCGGGGACCAGTAATTAAATCAGATCACTATCGTCTTGTCAGTACTATACGTATGAAACCAAGATGGATTAAAACAAAAAAGAAAGTTCAGAAATTGGATTTGAAGTTCAAAGTAAGCTCCCTCAGAGATCCCAGCACAGCTTGGCTTTATAAGACAAGAATACAAAACATTATGAAGGATTGCAATGTTTTCGAAAATATTGAAGAGGAATGGAGTAAACTTGCTAACATCTTAAAACAATCTGCGAAAGAAAGCCTAGGCACAAAAAGGAGATGGTTAAAAAAAATGCCATAAGACATTGGGATGAAGAAATAGCGCAAATTATCAAAGCCGAAAAAGAAGCATACCACAAGTACGTATCAAATAAATCAGAAGAAGACACAATCAATTACCACAAAACAAGAGCAATACCGAAAAGAGAAACCAGGAAGAGACATAGAAAAAATTGCTAGAAATTTGTGTCACAATTAGAGAATGATATTACTAGACCCGCACAACAAACACACAAAATCTTGAAAAATTTCAATCGTAAAACAAAAGACAATCTCAACTTTAATGTCATCCCAGCCAAACAATGGTCAAATTAATTTCAAAATATATGGACCCAAACTCCAAATATTCTCACTTTACCATCATCCAATAACACCTCTACAGACTTGATTACAGAGGAAGAGCTATCAGAAGTATTAATGAAAATGTGAATCAACAAAGCTCCTGGAGAGGATGGAATCGGTATTGAACTATTTAAAAACGCAAATCCTCTGTTTTTAGACAGATTTCTAACATTCTTAAATAAACTAAGGGAAGGGAGAGACATTCCTGTAAGTTGGACAAAATCTATTGCAATACCAATATTTAAAAAATGAGACAAGAAAAACTGTGAAAATTACAAAGGTATCAGCTTACTGAATACTGTACAAAATTTATGCCAATATAATTAAGAACAAATTATACAAACATCTTAACAGCCTCCTCAGCGAAGAACAGAATGGCTTTCGTAAAGGTCGATCCTACTGTGACGGTAATTTCTCCATGAAATTATTAATAGAAAAACACATGGAGTTCAATGTAGAAACACATTAAGCTTTTGTGGACTTCAAAAAGGCCTTCGACAAAATCAATATGAATAAACTGTTGGATATTTTAGCTGACAACAATCTACCACAACAGCATATTTTAAATTTATACAATATCTATAAATCAAATTTCATTTCAGTTCAAGTCAATAACACACAAACAGAATGGACCGAAATTAATAGGGGCGTAAGACCAGGATGTGGTCTCTCGCCCTTGTTCTTTATCATATACATGGATAGAATACTCCAAGATTAGCGAAAGATGAGACACGGTTCTATCCAAATTAATAGAAATCATAAAATAGACTCCTTGCTTTTTGCAGATGATTTGGTATTAATTTGAAATCCAGAATGGGTTGAAGCAAGGAGATGCACTATCTCCTCTACTATTTAATTTTGTACTAGAGCATGCCATTAAATCTTTAGAGAATGAGAATGGCTTACAACTCAATGGTATTAATAAGCTGTTAGTTTATGCTGATGATGTATTGTTGGCCGATAGCGAGGAGATACTAAAGGACAACACGCACACACTATTGAGTAACACTAAAAAATTAGGACTGGAAGTAAATATCAATAAAACTAAATATATGGTCACACATAGAAATCCATTAAATAATGGAAGTGGACAGCTAGTGACAAATGAGGGAAAGTTTGGGGAAGTGGCTGAATTCAAATACCTAGGAACAATAATCACAAATAGGAATGAGATGCACAAAGAAATTAAACATAGGCTCAAGTCTGGAAATGCGTGCTATTATGCATTGCAGAGACTCTTGATGTCCCAACTCCTTTCAAAAAACATTAAACTGAAAATATATAAAACTATTATTCTACCAGTTATATTATATGGGTGCGAAACATGGACTCTTACTTTAAGAGGGGAAAGGAGATTACAAGTATTTGAGAATAAAGTACTTAGGAAATTTTTTGGACCAAAGAGAGATGAACAGACAGGTGAATGGAGAAGACTATGTAACAATGAACTACATGGTCTTTACAGGAAGCCAGATATAATAAGAATAGTTAAGTCTCGTAGACTGCGATGGGCAGGACATGTTGCACGTATGGGGAATGAAAGACTTGCATGGAAGCTTCTTGTAGGAAAGCCAGAGGGAAAACGCCCAGTTGGTAGACCAAGAATGAGGTGGGAGAATAACATTAACTATGATTTGAGGGAATTCGATTATACAGGGAATGATTGGAAAGCATTAGCTCAGGATAGGGATGTATGGAGAGCTTATCTCCGTGCGGCCATGAACCTACGGGTTCGATAGTGCCAGTGAGTGAGTAAGTAAGTAAGATCCAACAGAAACAGATTTACAATATTCTATACACAACTTTAATATAATAGCAAAAAGGTACAATATGGAAATCAATACAAAGAAAACTAAAATGATGGCCTTTTGTGCGAAATACCCTATATCTAGCAAAATTGTTTTGGATGATGAAATTTTAGAACGAGTAAACGAATTTAATTATTTGGGTTATAATTTACCATTTCAAGATGAAGCTGATATATCAAACAAAATCACAAATTTTACAAAAACAACGGGGATAATTAACAGTTTAATGAAACCATCTTTAGTACAGAAGAACACAAGATTACGGCTTTATAAGGTTCTCGCAAGACTAGCATTAAGATATGGTAGTGAAGCATGGACAATACGAAGAAGAGACGAAAGCCGAATAACAGCAAATGAGATGCGATTTATGCGCCGTGCAGCAGGCTACACAAAGTGGGACCATCAAAGAAGTGAGGAAATTATGGAAGAGTTGGATGTTGAACCCATTCTTCACCATATACAAAACTACCAGAACAACTGGAAAACCCACCTTCAACGAATGCCATCTTATAGAATTCCAAAAGCCATACTTCGCTACTGCCTCCAAGGCAAAAGATCGCTGGGACGTCCAAAAAAAGCGCTGGATGGAAAATTCCTCTTTGAGACCGTAACAGGCCACATGGCCTAATACTTGCATGGAAGATGATTATGATTATTATTATTATTATTATCATAAATGAAGGAAATTATGGAGAGAGAAAAGAATTAAAGTACTCACAGAATTCAGTACCTCAGAAAGCTCTCTACAAAGAAAGTCCGCGGCAGCATATTTGTTTATCTCTTACAGATAACTCACACAATAACGAATTTATCCATCAGCTCATTTATGTCAAGAAGGTGAGGTAATCAGCACGGGTTATCTATAAAATACAATTTTTTATAATTAATTATTTTTCATTTTACTTATTTAAGTAAACATAAATAACACACATTAATCTTAATTTATTTAGGCATAGCATCGCACGCCGGGTTGTTAGCTTAGTATATAATAAAATTAACATTCTACTACCAGTTATTTTTATTATATTTGGCTGCGAAACATGGGAGGATATGAGATTACGAGTATTTGGGAATAAAGTTTTTAGGACAAATTTTGAACAAATGGAGAGAGAGGGAGAGAGAGAGAGAGAGAGAGAGAGAGAGAGAGAGAGAGAGAGAGAGAGAGCTGAAGACACAGGTGAATGGAGAAGACTGCAACAACATTGATCTTAAACGATCTTTATACGAAGCAAGGAAGATATTATAATGAGAAGAACACGAAGGTCGTGTGGCATGGAAGAAGAAGAAGAAGAAGAAGCTTCTTGTAGGAGCAACCAGAGGGAAAATGCCCAGTTTACATATAGATCGAAAACGAGGTGGGAGAATAACATTTAACTAATGATTTGATTGATTGTTTGATTATACAGGGTGGTGATTGGAAAATATTATCTCAGGATAGGGATGTATGGAGAGATAGTGTCCGCGCGGCTATGAACCTACTACGGGTTCGACAGTGACATTTTAGTTTATGTAAAAGGAATATACAATATATTTAAAATAAAATATATTTTTAGAAAAATAAGAAAATCTGTACTACAACGCCAATCCTTCCACAATAATAATAATGATAATCATTATCATCATCCTGCTATTTGTGTGTGTGTGTGTTTGTGTGAGAGAGACATGTGGTAAGCATGTCGGGTCCACCAGCTTACTTTGAAGGTAAAATCTATAGCTATCTATCTATGTGTGCGTGTTACAAATATATTATTAAATTTAAGAAATTGAATTTTTTAAAGGAATTTGGTGCGTGTATTCCTCGTTCATTTGTTTAGAGTTCAACTAAAAAGTTGAATGATGTAAAAAGAACGAAATTGTGCAACTAACTAACTCACTGGCACTATCGAACACGTAGGTTCATGGCCGCGCGGATATAAGATATCCATACATCCCTACCCTGAGCCAATGTTCTTCCAATCATCCCCCTGTATAATCAAATCTACTTCCCTCAAATCATAGTTAATATTATTATTCCACCTCATTCTTGATCTACCAATTGGGCGTTTTCCCTCTGGTTTTCCTATAAGAAGCTTCCATGCACGTTTTCATTTCCCACTCGTGTCACACGTCCTGCCCATCGCAGTCTACGAGAACTGTTCTAAATTATCTGGCTTCCTATAAAGACCATGTAATTTCACTGTTATGCAGTCTTCTCCATTCACCTGTCCGCTCATCTGTCGTTGGTTCAAAAATGTTCCTAAGAACTTTATTCTCAAATACTCCTAACCTCCTTTCCTCCCTTAAAGTAAGAGTGATTTCATTATATTTGTAATATATATATATATATATATATATATAATATTAATATATATATATATATATGTTAAGGTAAGAAAAATAAATGCCCGGTCGGGATTTGGACCCGGACGTCTGAGTTGATATCTCAGTGCGCTACCACTTACGCTATCAGGCTAATCCAGAACAAACATTTATTTTTCTTATGCATATTCTCTATTATTACGAGATGTAGCGAGAACTCGGTCTCCACTGCCACCTAGTAGCTAATATAGCAAGTAAGCAAATTAAAGAGAAAATGTTTATAGCAGTGACGCTTTTTCGATGTTATAATTAAACCTTTTTGACATTGAGCATTGCAAGCTTAATATGACAAGATAAGAAAAATAAATGCCAGGACGGGATTTGAACCCGGACCTCTCAGTTGATATCTCAGTATAACACTTACGCTACCAGGCGAATCCAGAACAAACATTTATTTTTCTTATACATATTCTCTATTATTACCAGATGTAGCGAGAACTCGGTCTGCACTGCCACCTAGTAGCTACTATAACAAGCAAGCAAATTAAAGTGCAAATTTTTACTTTATAGCAGTGAAGCTTTTCGATTTTACACCGCCTGGTAGCGTAAGTGGTAGCGCACTGAGAGGTCAGGGTTCAAATCCCGTCCAGGCATTTATTTTCCTTATCACGTCATATAAAGCTTGCATTGCTCAATGTGAAAAAGGTTCAATTATAACATCGAAAAAACGTCACGGCTATAAAGTAAAAATATTCTCTTTAATTTGCTTACCTGTTATAGTAGCTACCAGGTGGCAGTGGAGACAGAGTTCCCGATACATCTGGTAATAATAGAGAATATGTACAAGAAAAATAAATGTTTGTTCTGGATTCGCCTGGTAGCGTAAGTGAGATATCAACTCGGAGGCACGGGTTCAAGTCCCGTCCAGGCATTTATTTTTTTATCTTGTCATATTAAGCTTGCAATACTCAATGCCAAAAAGGTTTAATTATAACACACACACACACACACACACACACATATATATATTTACTTCAATGTTACGTTTGTAATTACAATAAGATATATTCGTATCTAAAAACATATAAAACAGAACATTTCAAATATTATATTTAAATTAGTTATAATGTGTAAGCAGTTTAGCTTTCAGATGTGAACAGTTCAACACGTAATATATTTTCAAACATTTATATCTATGATAAATATGGTATATCAAAATGCATTTAATATTCACCTGATAAAGGAAGAGTTGCGCATTTTCATATCACAAATTTACGGGTTACAAACATACTTAATCTGTGAAATATTTATATTTTATTAAATTCGAATTAAAACTTACTTTTTCAATTTTACATTCATTTGCGTTGCTCCGCAACGATAATTATTATTACGAATTTTATATTTTCGATAAGGTAATTAAATATAGGCTCAATTCTGGAAATGTGTGCTATTATGCATTACAGAGATCTTTGACGTCCCAACTCCTTTCAAAAAACGTTAAACTGAAAACATGGACTCTTACTTTTGGGGAGGAAACGATATTACGGGTATTTGAGAAAAAAATGTCTTAGGAGTTTTTTTGGAACAAAGAGAGATGAACAGACTGGTGAATGTAGAAGACTACACAAAAGTGAACTACATGGTCAATGTAGAAAGACAGATATAATGATAACAATTATATCTTCTTGACTGCGAAGGGCAGGACATATGGCACGAACGGGGAATGAAATACGTTCATGGAAGCTTCTTGTAGGAAAGCCAGAGGGAAAACGCCCAGTAGCTAGACCAAGAATAAGATGGGAGAATAAAATTAACGATGATTTGAGGGAAGTAGATTATACAGGGGAAGATTGAAAAACATTAGCTTTGGATATGAATATTTGGAGAGCTTATGTGCGCGGCCATGAACCTACTGATTCACACACGCGCACACACACAGACAGACACACACATACACACACATATATATAACATTAAAATTTTGATGTTGAGCATTGTAAGCTTAATATGACACGATAAGAAAAATAAATTTATTTTTCTTATGTTATATATCAAGCTGATACCCGGTGTGTGCTGCTGCTATACCTAAATACATGATAATTGTATTCTTTGCATTTAGGAGAATAAGTTAAAGGAAAAAATAAAGTATTAATTTATATTATTATTATTACATACGCCGTGCTGAACACTCGACGTTGCCCGGAAATCTACGCATCCCGATTCTCTTGGCATGAATAAAAGATTTATCCTTAAAAGATAAAATATATTCTGTGGAGTTCTTTCAGACATTCAATTCTGTGAACAGTAATTTTTGAGTATTTGTTATTGTTTAGGGAGCGTAAGCCATGTTATGGTTAAAACAATTTCTCAATTATCACTACAAAGAGTGTTTTTTGAGGTGTAGGAGATAAGTATCTCAAGTCCATTATATAGCCTATCTTCATCCCGAGAATCTCCTGAACATTTTGCAAGAAACGCTTTCGCAATCGGCAGTATGGCCGCGCATAAAGTACGAACAAATAAACATTAATTTTGTTATATATTAGATGAAGTAGTGGTTGTAGAAGCAGTAGTAGGATACATTTTCCTATATTTCGTATTTTTAAAATAAATCGAAAATTAGTGGGCATAAATGTCGTATTGGTGACAAACTAAAAAACAAAGTTCTAGAATTTCGGCAGCAGTCCGACCTCTAGTAAAATATATTTTAGTTTTATTGACTTTTTTACTCCATGTCTTAATTTGTTTGAGTTATTGAATAGTGCGTGCCTGTAGGCAAATAATATCTACAATAATACAGTTTTGAAGTTTAATTGGTGCTGGCATGAGATGCAATTTAATAGTCAGTAAAGCAGATTTCTACACCATTTATTCGCACACATACCTGTGCGTCCACTCACACATCGTCCCGCCACTTTCGTTATAACTGTAAGGCAGTAATAGACCTGTGTGATACTCTCAACTCCTACACCTTTAAAAACCACTCTTTGTTGATTAAAACGTAAAAAAAGTAGCTTTTTGAGCGTTTAAATGACTTGAAGGTAATATACTGACCGTACCCAACGTAACCTCACATAATCTAACATAAACTTTAACATAAAGTAAACTTAATCCAAACCTAAATGTAACGCAATTGTGCCTAGCCTAACCACTTAACTTGAAACTAGCCTGAATCGGAACCAAAACCAAAACTGATCGGGACCTAACCTACTTAAACCCAACCTAACCTAACTTATCCTACCCTATCGTAACCTACCCTAACCGCAGCTGCCTTGATTTTAGCTTACTCAGTATATGAAAGTAATATATATATATATATATATATATATATATATATATATATGTAATTATTATTATTATTATTATTATTATTATTATTATTATTATTATTATTATTATTATTATTATACGTGAAGGAAATTAAAATGCCAAAAGAAATTAATGTACACAGAGAATTGAATATCTCAAAAGCTCTCTACAAGTAAATCCGCGGCAGCATATTTATTTATCTCTTACGGATAACTCACACAATAACGAATTTTGTCTTTCAGCTCATTTATGTTAAGAATTTCGGGTAATCAGCATGGGGTATCTAAAATATATTCATACTTACTTACTTACTCACTGGCACTATCGAACCCGTAGGTTCATGGCCGAGCGGACATAAGCTCTCCACACATCCCTATCCTGAGCCAATGCTTTCCAATCATTCCCTGTATAATCTACTTCCCTCAAGTCATAGTTAATATTATTCTCCCACCTCATTGTTGTTCTACCAACTGGGCGTTTTCCCTCTGACTTTCATACAAGAAGCGTCCATGCAAGTCTTTCATTCCCCATACGTGCAACATGTCCTCCCCATCGCAGTATACAAGACTTAACTCTTCTTATTATATCTGGCATCCTATAAAGACCATGTAGTTCATTGTTATGTAGTCTTCTCCATTTATCTGTCTGTTCATCTCTCTTTGGACCAAAAATTTTCCTAAGTACTTTATTCTCAAATACTTGTAATCTCCTTTCCTCCCTTAAAGTATGAGTCCATGTTTCGCACCCATATAATATAACTGGTAGAATAACTTTTATATATTTTCAGTTTAACGTTTTTTTGAAAGGAGTTGGGACATCAAGAGTCTCTGCAATGCATAATAGCACGCATTTCCAGAATTGAGCCTGTGTTTAATTTCTTTGTGCATCTCATTCCTATTTGTGATTATTGTTCCTAGGTATTTGAATTCAGCCACTTCCTCAAAATTTCCCTCATTTGTCATTAGCTGTCCATTTCCATTATATAATGCATTTCTACGTGTGGCCACTATTTAGTTTTATTGATATTT
Organism: Diploptera punctata; assembly: GCA_030220185.1. Taxonomy (NCBI): domain Eukaryota; kingdom Metazoa; phylum Arthropoda; class Insecta; order Blattodea; family Blaberidae; genus Diploptera; species Diploptera punctata. The sequence continues at coordinate 278,044 of JASPKZ010007971.1, read as the reverse complement.
ACTTTTAACTTTTTATAATTAATTAGGTTTTCCTTTTACTTATTTAAATAAACATAAAAAACACGCTTTAATCTTCATTTATTTAGGCGTTGCAGTGTACGCCAGGTTATTAGCTTAGTATATAATAAAACTGTTATTCTACTACCAGTTATTTTTATTATATTTGGCTGCGAAACATGGGAGGAAATGAGATTACGAGTATTTGGGAATAAAGTTATTACGAAAATTTTTGGACAGATGGAGAGAGAGAGCGAGAGAGATATGAAGAGACAGGTGAGTGGAGAATACTGCAACAACGTCGAACTTAAACGGTCCTTATACGAAGCAAGCGAGATATTATAACGAGAAGAACACGTAGATCATGTGGCATGGAAGAAGAAGAAGAAGAAGAAGCTTCTTCTAAGAAAAACCAGAGGGAAAATGCCTAGTTTATATATAGTGGGAGAATAACAACTAACTAATGATTTGATTGATTATACAAGGCGATGATTGGAAAACTTTAGGTCTGTATAGGGATGTATGAAGAGCTTGTTTCCGCGCGGCCATGTTCTACATTATATCTGGCCTCCTATTAAGACCATGGAATTTAACTGATAGGCATCTTCTCCATTCCCCTGTCTCCTCATCCCTCTTTGATCCAAAAATTTTCCTAAGAACTTTATTCTCGAATACTCATTATCTCCTTTCTTCCCTTGAAGCAAGAGTGATTTCATTACATTTGTAGTATTTGTACATAAGTATATTTACTTCAATGTTACGTTTGTAATTAGAATAACAAATATTCTTATCTAAAAACAAATAAAGCGGAACATTTCCAATTTTTTATTAAAATTTGTTATAATGTGTAAGCAGTTTAGCTATCAAATGTGAACAGTACAACACGTAATATATTTCCAAAGATTTAAATCTATGATAAATATGGTATTTCTAAATGTATTTAGTATTTACCTGATAAAGGAAGAGTTGCTCATTGTTCATACCACAAATTTACGGGTTACTTCTTCTTCTTCTTTAGCTATGGCTCTCTTCCTATGATACTCTACTTTATCTTCATATTTTTTTGTAGACAGAAATTTGTTGTATGCTTCACGTTTATCATCAATTACATCCCATATCCGTAGTCCTTTTTTTCGATTCCATTTAGTATTTACGGGTTACAAACAGATTTAATCCGTGAAATATTCATATTATATTAAATTCAAATTAAAACTTACTTTCTCCAATTTCACATTCAGTGGCGTTGCTCCGCAACGTAAGTTATTATTACGAAATATATATTTTTGATAAAACGTAAAATGTTGCGTAGCTGAAATATACCAAAATCAATGCGCGCAATGCATACATGCATACATGCATACATACATACATACATACATATATACGTACATATATATAAAGTGTTATAATTAAAATTTTTGACGTTGAGCAATGTAACCTTAATATGACATGACAACAGAATTAAATTAATCGTCTTATGTTATATATATGAAGCTAATACCCGTCGTGCGCTGCGGCTACACCTGAACACATGATAATTGTGTTTTTTGCTTTTAGTTCAATACGTATAAGGAGAAATAAAATATTAATTTATATTGTTGTTATTTTTAGATATCTCGTGCTGATTACTCGGCGATGCCCGGGAATCTACGCATCTTGTCATCTATAAAAGACAAAAGAGATTGATATTGTGAGTTATCCTTAAAAGATAAAACATACTCTGTAGAGTTTTTTTTTCAGATATTCAATCCTGTAAACAGAAATTTTGGTGTATTTGTTATGGTTTAGGCAGCGTAAGCCATTTAGGGGGTAAAAAGGCGACTTTTTCACATTTTACCGTATATGCGTAATTTTTGGAACTTTTGTGTTGTCCCGATGTCTGTGGAGATTTGTTACGTCTGTGTTTCCCTGATCATTTCCTTTTGTGTCCATAATAAAATTGTTATTCTACTACCAGTTATTTTTATTATATTTGGCTGCGAAACATGGGAGGTAATGTGAGTATGAGTATTTGGCCATAAAGTTCTGAAGAAAAATTTTGTACAGATGGAGAGGGAGGGAGAGAGAGAGACGAAGAGACAAGTGTATGTACAAGACAGCAACAACATTGATCTTAAACGGTCTTTATACGAAGCAATGAGAAGAACAGGGAGGTCATGTGGCATGGAGGAGAAGAAGAAGCTTCTTGTAGGAAAAACCAGAGGGTGAAATGCCCAGTTTATATATAGACTAAAAACGAAGTGGGAGTGTAACATTTAACTAATGATTTGATTTATTGATTGATTATACAGGGCGATGATTAGAAAACTATATCTCAGAATAGGGATGTATGGAGAGCTTGCGTCCGCGCGGCCATGAACCTACTATGGGTTTGACAGTGACATTTCAGTTTATGTAAAGGGAATATATACAATATATTTATATATAAAATATATTCTCAGAAAAAGAAGAAAATTTGTACTACAGCGCCAATCCTTCACCATAATAATTATGATAATCATAATCATCCTGCTATTTGTGTGTGTGTGTGTATGTGTGTGTGTGTGACATCTGGTAACCAAGTCGGCTCCACCAGGCTATTATAGCTTACTTTGAAGGTAAAATCTATAGCTGTCTATCTTCGAGTATATATATGTGTGTGTGTGTGTGTGTGTTACAAATATACAATTATTAAATTTAATAAATTGAAATTTTTTAAATGGAATTTGGTGCGTGTATTCCCCATTAATTTGTTTACGTTCAACTAAAATGTTGATTGATGTAAAAAGAACGAAATTGTGCAACAAACTAACTCTCAGGCACTATCTAACAGTAAATTAATGGCCGCGCGGACATAAGCTATCCATACATCCCTATCCTGAGCCAATGTTTTTCCAATCATCCCCTGTTTAATCAAATCTACTTCCCTCAAATCACTGTTAATGTTATTCTCCCACCTCACTATTGATCTATAAACTGGGGGTTTTCCCTCTGGTTTTCCTACAGGAAGCTTCCATGCTCGTTTTCATTTTCCACTCGTGTCACACGTCCTGCCCCTTGCAGTCGACGAAACTTAACTGTTCTAAATTATATCACGCTTCATATAAAAACACCATGTAATTTCACTGTTACGCAGTCTTCTCCATTCGCCTGTCTGCTCATCTCTCTTTGGTTCACAAGTTTTCCTAAGAACTTTATTCTCGAATACTCGTAATCTCCTTTCCTCCCTTAAAGTAAGAGTGATTTCATTTTATTTGTAATATATATAAAGCTCAGATTTCCGGGTTCGAATCCCGTCCAGGCATTTATTTTTCTTATCATACGATATTAAGCTTGCATTGCTCAATGTTAAACATTTGATTATAATATATATATATATATATATATATATATATATATGTCAAGGTAAGAAAAATAAATGCCTGGACGGGATTTGAACCCGGACCTTCGAGTTGACCTCTCAGTGCGCTACCACTTAAGCAACTAGGCGATGTAACATCGAAAAGGCGTCACTGCTATAAAGTAAAAATTTTCTCTTCAATTTGCTTACTTGTTATAGTAGCTACTAGGTGGCAGTGGAGACCGAGTTCTCCCTGTATCTGGTAATAATAGAGAATATGTATAAGAACAATAAATTTTTGTTCTGGATTCGCCTGGTAGCGCACTGAGATATGAACTCCGACGACCGGTTCAAATTCCGTGCAGGCATTTATTTTCCTTAACTTGTCATATTAAGCTTGCAACGCGCATGTCAAATAGGTTTAATTATAGCATATAGGCCTATATATATATATATATATATATACTTCAATGTTACGTCTGTAATTAGAATAACATACATTCTTATCTAAAAACATATAAAATAGATCATTTCAAATATTATATTTAAATTTGTTATAATGTGTAAGCAGTTTAGCTTTCAGATGTGAACAGTTCAACACGTAATATATTTTCAAACATTTAAATCTATTATAAATATGGTATTTCTAAATGTATTTAGTATTCACCTGATAAAGGAAGAGTTGCGCATTTTTCATACCACAAATTTACGGGTTACAAACAGACTTAATCCGTGAAATATTTACATTTTATTAAATTCGAATTAAAATTTACTTTTTTTTTCAATTTCACATTCATTTGCGTTGCTCCGCAACGTAAGTTATTATTACGAATTTTATATTTTCGATAAGGTGATTAAATATAGGCTCAATTCTGGAAATGTGTGCTATTATGCATTACAGAGACCATTGACGTCCCAACTCGTTTCAAAAAACGTTATACTGAAAATATATAAAATATTATTCTACCAGTTATATTATATGGATGCGAAACATGCACTCTTACTTTAAGGGAGGAAACGAGATTACTGGTATTTGAGAAAAACATTTCTTAGGAAAATTTTTGGAACAAAGAGATTTGAACATACAGGTGCATGGAGAAGACTACACAAAAGTGAACTACATGGTCTTTATAGAAAGCCAGATATAATGATAACAGTTATGTCTCGTTCACTGCGAAGGGCAGGACATATGGCACGAATGGGGAACGAAATACGTGCATGGATGCTTCTTGTAGGAAATCCAGAGGGAAAACGCCCAGTTGGTAGATCAAGAATTGAGGTGGGAGAATAAAATTAACGATGATTTGAGGGAAGTAGATTATACATGGGGAAGATTGAAATACATTAGCACTGGGTATGGATATTTGGAGAGCTTATGTGCGCGGCCATGAACCTACGGGTTCAGTAGTGCCAATGTCTTAGATATTTTTATAAAACGTGAAATGTTGCGTTGCGGACATATATTAAAATCGACGCGCGCGCACACACACACACACACACACACACACATATATATATATATATAGATATATAATGTATATAATTAAAATTTTGTCGTTGAGCAATGTAAGCTTATTATGACACGATAAGAAAAATAAATTTATTTTTCTTATGCTATATATGAAACTTATACCCGGCGTGCGCTGCTGCTACACCTAAATACATGATAACTGTGTTTTTTTGCATTTAGGAGAATAAGTAAAAGGAAAAGTAAAATATTAATTTATACTGTTTTTATTATTATTAGATACCCCGTGCCGACTACCCGGCATTGCCCAGAAATCTACGCATCCCGATTCTCTTGGCATGAATAAAAGACAAAATAAATATATATTGTGATTTATCCTTAAAAGATAAAATATATTCTGTGGAGCTTTTTCATACATTCAATTCTGTGAACAGTAATTTTTGAGTATTTGTTATTGTTTAGGGAGCGTAAGCCATGCTATGGGTAAAAGAGGGCATTATTTCTCATTTGTCACTACAAAGTGTGTTTTTTAAGGTGTAGGAGATGAGTATTTCAGCTCTCTTATATAGCCTATCTTCATCCCGAGAATCTCCTGAACATTTTGCAAGAAACCCTATCGCAATCGGCAGTATGGCCGCGCATAAAATACGAACAAACAAACATTAATTTTGTTATATATTAGAATAAGTAGTAGTAGTAGTAGTAGTAGGATAAATTTTCCTTTCTTCCGTATTTGTAAAATAAATCGAAAATTAGTGGGCGTAAATGTCGTATTCGTGACAAACTAAAAAAAAGTGCTAGAATTTCGGCAGCAGTCCGACCTCTAGTAAAATATATTTTAGTTTTATTGACATTTTTTACTCCAAGTCTTAATTTGTTTGAGTTATTGAATAGTGTGTGCCTGTAGGCAAATAATATCTAAAATAATACAGTTTTGTAGTTTAATAGGTGCTGGCATGAGATGCAATTTAATAGTCAGTAAAGCAGATTTCAACACCATTTATTCGCACACTTACCTGTGTTTCCACTCACACATCGTCCCGCCACTCTCTTTATAACTGGAGGCAGTCAGAGACCTGTGTGATACTCTCAAATCCTACACTTTTATAAATCACTCTTTGTAGTGAAAAACGTAAAAAAAAAAGTAGCTTTCTGAGCGTTTAAATGGCTTGACGGTAATAACCAGGTTGAATAATTCACTTTAATAGAGTTGAATAAATTAAGACTTTAACAATGTGTAATTTGAATAGTTCACTTTGAATTAGCTTGAATAAATTAAGACTTTAACTATATATATTTTGAATACATCAAGTTGAATAAATTAAGATGTTATTAATATTTAGTTTGAAAACTAAGTTGAATAAATTAGGATTTTATCTATAACATAGAGTCTAAAGAAAGAAGTAATTTGACATCAACCTTTTCTACGACAATATACATTAAAATATTCTGAGTTCTCTCATTTTAGCATATCAGCGCATGTAAATTAACGGCATAAAATAAAGTTCAGTTATTTGTGTTTAGGTGTATAATTACGTGTATTTTTATAAAGGATTTATTCAATTCAGTGTTATATATTTACCGTACGTAACGTAACCTAACCTAACATAAACCTTAACCTAATGTCAACATAAAGTAAACTTAACCCAAACCTAAATGTAACGCAATTGTGCCTAGCCTAACCACCTAATTTGAAACTAGCCTGAATCGGAACCAAAACCAATACTGACCGGGACCTAACCTACTTAAACCCAACCTAACCTAACTTATTCTACTCTTTCGTAACCTAGCCTAACCGCAACTGACTTGATTTTAGCTTACTCAATATATGGAAGTTACATATATATATATATATATATATATATATATATATATATGTAATTATTATTATTATTATTATTATTATTATTATTATTATTATTATTATTATTATTATTATTATTATTATTATTATACGTGAAGAAAATTAACATGCCAAAAAAACTTAATGTACACACAGAATTGAATACGTCGAAAAGCTCTCCACAAGAAAGTCCGCAGCAGCATATTTGTTTATTTCTTGCGGATAACTCACAAAATAGCGAATTTTTTCTTTCAGCTCATTTATGTCAAGAAGTTCGGGTAATCACCACGCGGTATCTAAAAAATGTAAATTTTCATAATTAATTATTTTTCCTGTTACTTATTTAACTATACATGAATAACACGCATTAATCTTCATTTATTTAGGCGTAGCACTGCACGCCGGGTTATTAGCTTAGTATATAATAAAATTGTTATTCCACTACCAGTTATTTTTATTATATTTGGCTGCGAAACATGGGAGGAAATGAGATTACGAGTATTTGGACATAAAGTTCTTAAGAAAAATTTTGTACAGTTGAAGAGGGAGAGAGAGATGGAGAGAGAGAGAGAGAGAGGGAGAGAGTGAGAGAGAGGGGGAGAGAGAGTGAGAGAGAGACCGGGGGAGAGAGTGAGAGGGAGAGAGTGAGTGAGAGAGAGGAAAAGAGAGACAGTGAGAGAGAGAGAATGAGAGAGTGAGAGAGAGGAAGAGGGAGAGGGGAGATAGAGAGAGTGAGAGAGGGAGAGGGAGGGGGAGATAGAGCGAGAGAGAGTGAGAGGGGGTGAGAGAGAGCGAGAGGGAGAGAGATAGATGAAGAGACAAGTGAATGTACAAGACTGCAACAATATTGAAATTAAACGATCTTTATACGAAGCAATGAGAAGAACAGGCAAGTCATTTAGCATGAAAGAAGAAGAAGAAGCCAGAGGGAAAATGTCCAGTATATATATATATATATATATATATATATAGACCGAAAACGAGGTGGGAGAAAAACATTTAACTGATGATTTGATTCATAGATTATACAGGACGATTGCAAAACATTAGCTCAGGATAGGGATGTATGGAGAGCTTACGTCCGCGCGGTCATGAACCTACTACTGGTTCGACAGACATTTCAGTTTATGTAAAGGGAATATTTAAGAAAAATAAAAAAATTGTAATCCAGCGCCAAATCTTCCACAATAATAATAATAATAATAATAATAATAATAATAATAATAATAATAATAATAATAATAATAATAATAATAATCATCATCATCATGCCGGTGTGTGTGTCTGTGTATGAGACATGTGGTAAGCATGTCGGGTCCACCAGCCCATTTTAGCTTACTTTGAAGTTAAAATCTGTATCTATATATATATATATATATATATATGTGTGTGTGTGTGTGTTACAAATATACCATCATTAAATAAAACAAATTCATTTTTCTTTTAAGGAATTTGGTGTGTGTATTCCTCATTCATTTGTTTACGTCCACACTAAAAAGTTTGATTGATGTAAAAAGAAGAAAATTGTGCAACTAACTCACTGGCACTATCGAACCCGCAGGTTCATGGCCGTGCGGACATAAGTTCGGGAATCTACGCAACCCGATTTGATGGCGTCAATAAAAGAAAAAAAATAATGTTGTGATTTATCCTTAAAAGATAAAACATATTCTGTAGTGTTTTTTTTTTCAGAATTGAATTCTGTGAACAGTATTGTTTGTTTGTTTATTATGGTTTAGGCAGCGTAAGCCATTTAAGGGGTAAAAAAGGTGACATTTTCTCATTTTTCTCTACAAAGGGCGTTTTTTATGGGTGTAGGAATTGAGTATCTCAACTCCCATATAAATAATTTACCTTCTTTCCGAGAATCTCCTAAACATTTTGCAGGAAATCCAATCGCAATCGGCAGTATAGCCGTGCATAAAGTACGAACAAACAAACATTCATGTTTTATTTATTAGATGAAGTAGTAGTAGTAGCAGTAGCAGTAGTAGGATACATTTTCCTATTTTTCTTTTATTTCTAAAATAAATCGAAAATTAAGTGCATAAATGACGTAATGGTGATAAACTTAAGAAAAAATGTGCTAGAATTTCTGCCGCAGTAAGACCTCTAGTAAAATATGTTTTAGTTTTATTGACGTTATTTACTCCCAGTAACAATATGTTTGTGTTAATGGATAGTGTGTGTGTGATGTCAAATAATATCTAATAATAATAATAATAATAATAATAATAATAATAATAATAATAATAATACAGTTTTGAAGTTTAATTGGTGCTGACATGAGGTGGAACTTTATAGTCAGTAAAGCACATTTCTACACCATTTATTCGCACACTTACCTGTGCGTCCGCTCACACATCGTCCCGCCAATCTAGTTATAACTGTAAGGTTGTAAGACACATGTGTGATACTCTCAACTCCTACACCTCTAAAAACCACCCTTTGTAATGAAAAACGTAAAAAATTAGCTTTTTGAGCGCTTAGATGACTTGACCTGTAATACATTGATCGAACCTGATGTAACCTAACCTAACCTAACGTAAACCTTAACCTAACCTCAACCTAAAATATGCCTAACACAAACCTAAATGTAAAGCAGTCGTGTCTAGCCTACACTAACCTAACTTAAAACTAGCCTGAACCGGAACCAAAAACAGAAGTGATCGCGACCTAACCTACTTAAAACTAACCTAAAATAACTTATCTTACCGTATCGCAACCTAACGTAACCACAACTGACTTGATTATATCTTACTTCGTATTTGAAGGTAAAATATATATATATAAGGTAAAGCTAGTAGAGTTGACGCAGGTAGGTGAGATGACGCGGCCTTTGTTCTCATGTCTGCTACAAAGTTCAGAATCAGTTTCACTTGTGGGTGAACTGTGGCTTGTGATTGACGTGCAGTTGAATTCATTAAACGTTTCGAACATACTTGTGGTTTTTAAGAAGACATTTATTGACAATCTATCCAAGGCGAGTGTTTGAAATTTCGTTAAGGTAGTGCAATATTTTTATCTCGTACTTTTGTATATGAGTTAATAAAAAACCGATGGATTCTAATGATAGGTGGGTTAATAGTTATGGCTTTTATTGCACTAAAAACTAGTCAGCCATTTCTACAGCTGTGAGGTTAGGTGCGTCCTCTCTCCTAAATTTAGTAGAGTTGCCGCACTTGTATAATAGGAGAGATGACACATGCTTATTGTTATACTTTATAATTAAATATCTTATAATAGACACGTATACTGACTCTAAATCACATACATTGTATTTATAGGTTCGGGCTCGATGCCCAATACTTACATTAGGAAAAGTAATCGAGCTTCCTGGAGCAAAGAAGATTTAAAAAAATGCAAGCAATGCTGTATTAAATTATATTCTGTCCTTCCAAGGAGCAAGCAAACAATTTAATATTCCAGAAAAAAAAACTTTACGGATGAGGATTGTCGATGAAGAATGGTTCTTTTTTCCTGGTGATGAATCCGATGACTGTAACGAAGATGAATGTGTAGAATATTTGGAACTCTGAACTGAAACTAATTCTAAGTCAGACTGGTTTCAGTGTGTTGTGTGCAAAAGGTGGTTACACGAAAGCGGTTCAATTTATGACAATATGTGTGCTCTCTGTGGAAGAAATCATAACAAAAGTCGGAGGAAATTACCAAAACAGCAAAACGTGAACTCATGTGTCTACATTTATCTTTCAATTATGTTGTAATTTTACACATTTATAATGTGATGTTGAGTGATTCCGGGTTCTGTGGCCGTGGTCCATAGTTGGTGTTGATACCAGACGTTTCGCCCTCAACTGCGGAGGGCATCTTCAGTGGCGAGTGCTTCTAGGCGTGTTTCCTGGTCGGAAGCTCTACTTAGAGTGAACGCTGCGGGTGTTGTATTGATACTAGTGGTGGGAGCAGGGTGAGCGGGCGTGGCTCTTGCTGATTGGCTAATGGTCGTCTCCTTGTTGTCCCTAGTGTTGATGCATTTATTTTCTAGTGTACGGTACCAGGCCTTAGACAGTTTAATACCTTCCTCTTTTCTGTTAATATTTTCCTTATGCTTGTGTATTTCTATAGCCTCTCGATATAATCTAGGGAAATAATAGGAAGTTGTGGCTAAAACTTGTGTATCCATCGAATAGAATCTGGTGTCCATTCATAATGGCATGTTCTGCTACAGCCGATTTATCCATTTCTCCTTGTCTGCAGTTTCTTTTGTGTTCTGATAAACGGTGGCTATACTTCTTTTTGTGGTCCCTATGTATGGTTTACCACACGAACAAGGAAGTCGATATACGCCGCAAGTGGAGAGAGGTGGCCGAGGATCCTTAGCTGAGCGAAGGCAGTCTTCTATTTTTCTTGTAGGTCTGTAACTGTTTTTATGTTGTATTTTCGTAGGAGTTTTCCGATACGATCTGTGACCTTTGTACATATGGTAAGTAGGCTATGCTGGTTGAGGGTGTGTTATCCATTCTGACGTGCTGTCTTCGTGGATGTATGGTTTGTCTTATTTCCTTGGATGTGTAGCCATTTTTCTGGAAACAATTGAACAGATGGTGTTGTTCTTGTTTAAGGTGTTGTGGTTGGCATAACTTAGTCGCTCTGTCGAACAGTGTCTTAATGACACCTCGCTTTTGTCTTGGATGGTGGTTAGAGTCTTTGTGCAGATATCGGTCTGTGTGTGTAGGTTTTCTGTAAACTGTATGTTGAATTTCCCCATTGCCAGTCCTTATTATTTGAACATCCAGGAAAGGAAGTCTTCCATTATCTTCTTTTTCCATAGTGAACTGTATTTTGTTGTGTCTGCTGTTAAGGTGTTGAAGGAAACGTTCCAATTCTTCACTGCCATGTCTCCATACTACGAATGTGTCATCAACATCGCTATGTTGATGACACATTCGTAGTATGGAGACATGGCAGTGAAGAATTGGAACGTTTCCTTCAACACCTTAACAGCAGACACAACAAAATACAGTTCACTATGGAAAAAGAAGATAATGGAAGACTTCCTTTCCTGGATGTTCAAATAATAAGGACTGGCAATGGGGAAATTCAACATACAGTTTACAGAAAACCTACACACACAGACCGATATCTGCCCAAAGACTCTAACCACCATCCAAGACAAAAGCGAGGTGTCATTAAGACACTGTTCGACAGAGCGACTAAGTTATGCCAACCACAACACCTTAAACAAGAACAACACCATCTGTTCAAATTGTTTCCAGAAAAATGGCTACACATCCAAGGAAATAAGACAAACCATACATCCACGAAGACAGCACGTCAGAATGGATAACACACCCTCAACCAGCATAGCCTACTTACCATATGTACAAAGAGTCACAGATCGTATCGGAAAACTCCTACGAAAATACAACATAAAAACAGTTTACAGACCTACAAGAAAAATAGAAGACTGCCTTCGCTCAGCTAAGGATCCTCGGCCACCTCTCTCCACTTGCGGCGTATATCGACTTCCTTGTTCGTGTGGTAAACCATACATAGGGACCACAAAAAGAAGTATAGCCACCCGTTTATCAGAACACAAAAGAAACTGCAGACAAGGAGAAATGGATAAATCGGCTGTAGCAGAACATGCCATTATGAATGGACACCAGATTCTATTCGATGATACACAAGTTTTAGCCACAACTTCCTATTATTTCCCTAGATTATATCGAGAGGCTATAGAAATACACAAGCATAAGGAAAATATTAACAGAAAAGAGGAAGGTATTAAACTGTCTAAGGCCTGGTACCGTACACTAGAAAATAAATGCATCAACACTAGGGACAACAAGGAGACGACCATTAGCCAATCAGCAAGAGCCACGCCCGCTCACCCTGCTCCCACCACTAGTATCAATACAACACCCGCAGCGTTCACTCTAAGTAGAGCTTCCGACCAGGAAACACGCCTAGAAGCACTCGCCACTGAAGATGCCCTCCGCAGTTGAGGGCGAAACGTCTGGTATCAACACCAACTATGGACCACGGCCACAGAACCCGGAATCACTCAACATCATGATTACCGGCCGTGAAAGCCTGCATTCAACTATTACACATTTATAAATATCAAATTTATTTTCGTTCAAATGCAGGTAACATATGGAGTTAAAGACTATAACAATTATTATTTTAATATCATGCATGTTATGAAATTGTATATAAAAATATTAATAAATAATTCTGAAGAATACGGACAATGTTCTTTCCAATTTATGATTAATACATTCAAGCGGCAACTCTCCTATTCCCAGTGTGTCATCTTACCTACCCAGGGAGGAGAGAGAGCATAATGTAACACTTTCAAAAGTTTTTTAAAATTCAATCAAAATAAATATATTTTTAACTTAAGCTTACTTTCCTAACAAAGCAAATATATACAGACTAATTAATTAGTATTCATTTTGAAATACATCTCCAATTTTTCGATTTAGAATACTTTTTTGAAAAGTGCGTCATCTCTCCTCGCTTTACCTTATATATGTAATTATTATTATTATTATTATTATTATTATTATTATTATTATTATTATTAGTCAATTCTAAAATCATATTTCCATATTTAAGTGTTCAAGGTAAAAATGATCCCAATCCAAACGAAGAGAAAGATAATTTAGATACTAATATAATAAGTGGTTATAAATATAATTTATTAAGGTTGGAAAATGACAGTACATCATATTTATTTAAGCATTTCAGCAAAGACTAAATGAAAAATTAATAGGAACTACATTAGAATCTACAGAAAAGCAATATCAATACATTAAAGACAAACTGCATGAGGCAGGGAAGCTATTGGGGAAGAGAAATATACTACTAATAATAAAAAAAACTATTGCTGGAGTGAAGAAATTGACAAAGAAGTAATAATAAAAAGAGATCTTTATCTAAAATGGCTTAATACTAAATCAATAGAGGACAAAATTAACCTTCATAAACAACAAGCAAAAATAAGAAAAGATATATCAGAATTAAAGAACAAATGCTGGGAAAATACATGTCAAAAAATACAAAGGTACATAGGAGGAAAAAGAAATGCGGAAGCATGGAAAACTTTAAAGAATATAAGAAAGAATGACAAAGAAGGATTTAATAAATACATTAATTTCCAAACTTGGGATAAATACTTCAAAGAATTATTAACAGAAAACAGAGAGCAATCTATAAACCCTATAAGGAGGAATTTGATGCAGAACTAAAATAAAATATACACCTAAATATAGAAACAGTGAAAGAAACAGTAAAGTCATTAAAGAATAGGAAGTCACCAGGGAAAGGAAATATTCCAGCTGAATTAATAAAACATGGAACAGATAAGTTGTTCGAATTATTGAGAAGTCTATTTGAAAAATGCATAAATGGAGAAGATATACCATCAGATTGGAAAATAGGATATATTTCAACCATACATAAAAAAGGAAAAAAAGATTAATGCAAAAACTATAGGGGAATTACAGTCAATAGTACACTAAGTAGACTATATGGAAAGATAATCAAGTATTTCCTAGAAATTGAATACAAAGAGTTAGAACCAGAGGAACAGGCAGGATTTAGAGTGGGCAGATCAACAATAGACCACATTTTCAGCATACGACAGATTATAGAAAAGAAAACAATCAGAGCACAACCGCTACATCTAGTATTTATAGATATAGAAAAAGCCTACGATAACATTCCTACATCAAAATTATGGAAAGTCTTAAAAGTAAAATAAATAAATCCAACACTGATTGAAGCAATTCAAAAACTATATTCAGAATCATATGTGCAAGTAAAAATGGGAAAGTACTTGTCTAAAGGTTTTCAAACAAATAAAGGATTACGACAGGGATGCTGTGTATCTCCAACATTATATAAGATTTATACTGAAAAAGCTATTGAAGAATGGAAAAAGAAATGTAAACCGATGGGAATACCACTAGATGATAATTCAACAATATATACGCTCCAGTTTGCAGATGACCAATTGATATTGGCTCAAGAATTTGAAGATATAGAATACCTCACTAGAAAATTAATACAAGAATATAGTTTATGGGGTTTAAAGATCAATATGGATAAATCTAGATATATGACAATAGGGGATCTTCCTCAAGATTTAATACTAGAAGAAGATTTAGGGACAATTAAACACACTGAAGAATATAAGTATTTGGGAATTAAAATTACTAAAGATGGAAAACAAGAAACAGAGATAAGAAACAGGATCAATATAGGAAAGTATGCTATATCTGCCCTAAATGGAATAGTATGGGACAAACATATCTTCAAAGAAACAAAAAAAAAACTATTTTTAATACAATAATCAGAAGCATTATTACCTATGGAGCTGATGTGTGGGCTTTAAATGCACAAATGAAAAAAAAAATTGCTCGCCACTGAAATGGACTACTGGAGACGTGCTGCAAGAATATCCAGGAAGGATAAAATCAGAAATTCATATATAAAAGAAAAAAATGCAGGTACAATATTCAATATTAGATTTTATAAAGAAGAAACAATTAAATTGGTACGGACACATTAGAAGAATGGAAGAAGGAAGACTACCTAAGATAATCATGGATTGGGAACCACAGGGAAGAAAAAAGAAGGGTAGACCAACTATTACGTGGATTCAGGGAATCAATGAAACTAAGAGGGAATGGGAAATAGAAGAAGATATATGGATGAACAGACAAGAATGGAAAAATGTGTTGAAACAAATGTGTAGTTAACTGTGAACATGGGTACCGGAAAAATGTATATTCATTGTAAAAGCCGGAATAATAAAAATTATTATTATTATTATTATTATTATTATTATTATTATTATTATTATTATTATTATACGTGAAGGAAATTAGCATGCCAAAAAAATAATTGAATATCTCAAAAAGCTCTCTACAAGAAAGTCCGCGGTAGCATATTTCTTCTTCTCTTAGGATAACTCACACAAATACGAATTTTGTCTTTCAGCTTATTTATGTCAAGAAGTTCGGGTAATCAGCACGGGTATCTAAAAAATATAATTTTTTATCATTGATTATTTTTCCTTTTACTTATTTAACTACACATAAAAAACATACATTACTCCACATTTATTTAGACGTAGCAGTGTACGCCGGGTTATTAGCTTAGTGGTTATTCTACTACCAGTCATTTTTATTATATTTGGCTGCAAAACATGGGAGGAAATGAGATTACGAGTATTTGGGAATAAAGTTCTTAAGAAACATTTTGGACAGATGGAGAGAGAGAGAGAGAGAGAGAGAGAGAGAGAGAGAGAGAGAGAGAGAGAGAGAGAGAGAGAGAGAGATGGAGAGACAATTGTCTGGAGAAGACTTTCAACAACATTTAACTTAAATGGTCTTTATATGAAGCAAGCAAGTTATTATAATGAGAAGAACAGGCAGGTCATGTGGCATGGAAGAAGAAGATGAAGAAGCTTCTTGTTGGAAAAATCAGAGGGAAAATCCCCAGTTTATATATAGACTGAAAACGAGGTGGGAAAATAATATTTAGCTAATGATTTGATTGATTGATTATAGAGGGCGATGATTGGAAAACTTCAGCTCGGGATGGGGATCTATCGAGAGTTTCTGTCACCGCGGCCATGGACATACTAAGGGTTTGACAGTGAGATTTCAGTTTATGTAAAGGGAGTATACAATATATTTATATATGACAAACATATTTTAAGAAAAAGAAAAAATCTGCACTCCAACTTTCCACAATAATAATAATAATAATAATAATAATAATAATAATCATCATCATCATCCTGCCAGTGTGTGTGTGTGTGTGTGTGTGTGTGTGTGTGTGAGACATGTGGTAAGCTGTCGGGTCCACCAGCCTATTATAGCTTAATTTGAGGGTAAAATCTATATGTATCTATCTATCTATCTATATACATATATGTGTCTGTGTTAAAAATATACTATCATTAAATTAAACAAATTAATTTTTTAAGGAATTTGTTGTGTGTATTCCTCATTCATTTGTTTACGTTCATTCTAAAAAGTTGATTGATGTAAAAAGATGAAAACTGTGTATCTAACTAAGTCACTGGCACTATCGAACCCGTAGGTTTATGGCCGCGCGGATATAAGCTCTCCATACATCACTTTCCTGAGCCAATGTTTTTCCAATCATCCTCCTGTATTATCAAATCTACTTCCCTGAAATCACAGTTGATGTTATTCTCCCACCTCATTCTTGGTCTACCAACTGGGCGTTTTCCCTCTGGTTTTCCTACAAGAAGCTTCCATGCACGTCATTCATTCCGCACTCGTGCCATATATCCTGCCCATCTCAATCTACGAGACTTAAATGTTCGAAAGTTTATCTGGCTTCCTATAAATACCACAAGTTCACTGTTATGCAGTCTTCTCCATTCACCTGTCTGCTCATCTCTCATTGGTCCAAACATTTTCACAAGAACTTTATTCTCAAATACTCGTAATCTCCTTTCCACTCTTAAATTAAGAGTGATTTCATTAGTTATATATACTTCAGTAAAACCTTTTGGCAACGGAAATGGATTTTATACGAAGGGCCGCAAGATTGTCAAGAAGAGAAAAAATTAGGAACTCAGTTATAAGGGAGAAAATGGAAATTGAAGACGCTATTTTAGATTATATTAAAACTCAGCAAGTAAGGTGGTACGGACATGTCCAGCGAATGGAAGAGGATCGACTACCAAAATCTCTTTTGGAATGGAAACCTGAGGGAAGACGAAGCAGAGGAAGGCCTAAAACCTCCTGGAGTTAGGGAATATGTTTATACATGAAGGAGAAATATCTACAACCAGGAGATTGGATGGACCGACAAAATTGGCTATTAGGAATCGGACGATGTCAAAGACATTAATCAACTGATGATCTATATATCTATTTACTTCAGTATTACGTTTGTAATTAGAATAACATATTCTTATCTAAAAACATATAAAACAAAACATTTCAAATTCTATATTTAAATTTGTTATAATGGGTGAGCAGTTTAGCCTTCAAATGTGAACAGTACGACACGTAATATATTTTCAAGCATTTCAATCTATAATAAATATGGTACTTCTAAATGTATTTAGTATTTACCTGATAAAGGAAGAGTTTCTCATTGTTCATAACACAAATTTGCGGGTTATAAAGAGATTTAATCCGTGAAATATTTATATTTTATTAAATTCAAATCAAAAACTTACTTTTTTTCAATTTCACATTCAGTGGCGTTGCTCCGCAACGTCAGTTATTATTACGAAATTCATATATTTGATAAAACGTTAAATGTGGCATAGCGAAAATACATGAAAATCAATGCGCGCGCAAACATATATCATCATCATCACTCCAGGGATTAGGCAATTGCCCGTTCCGACTTCATAATGCATCAGCCCAACGTCTTCTAGGTCTTCCAACATCACGTCTTCCTCTTGCTTGATAATTTCTTGCTAACAATGGATATATCTCCTTACTCATTCCATCCATATGATCAATCCATTTCTGTCTGTAATTCATGACCTTATCCAAAAAAGTCAGTACATTCAATTCTTCTCTTATATCCTCATTTCTTATTCTATCAAGTCTTGTACATCCTTTTACTTGTCTTATGAACCTAATCTCCGCCGTCTGTATTCTATCCTTCTGTTTTTTTTTTCATTGGAGCCCAAGTTTCACATCCATATAATATTGTGGGAACCGCCATAACATTATACATTTTTATCTTGGTTTCATTTCTAATTTTATTTTTTAATGTTATCAGTATATATATATATATATCTTATATACTTATCTATATACTTATATATACTTATCATACCATATTAAGCTTGCATTGCTTAATGTTAAACATTTAATTATAACATCTATAAAGCGTCACTGCTATAAGGTAAAAATATTCTCTTTAATTTGCTTACTTCTTATAGTCAGCTACTAGATGGCAGTGAAGACCGAGTTCTCGCGACATCTGGTAATAATGGAGAATATAATACATATATAAGAAAAATAAGTGTTTGAATTGGATTCGCCTGGTAGTGTAATGGATATCACGCTGAGGTACAGACTCAGAGATCCGGGTTCGAATCCCGTCCAGGCATTTATTTTTCTTATCATACCATATATATATATATATATATATATATATATATATATATATATTATTGTACAATTAAAATTTTGACGTTGAGCAATGTAAGCTTAATAATTTATTTTTTTATGTTATATATAAACCAAATACTCTGCGTGCGCTGATGCTACACCTAAATACATGTTAATTGTGTATTTTGAATTTAGTTGCATAAGTAAAAAAATATATATAAATTTATATTGTTATTATGTTTAGATACCCCATGCTAACATTACAATCTAAAGTTCAGCCATACACGAAATTAGTTTAAGCATTTGTTTGTTAATGTGTGTTTGTAATGAATTATCTACACTCTTTCAGTAATGACTGATACATATTTTATATTGTAAGTTTGGTGATTTTAGGTTAACTTTAGCTCAACTTCTCACTTAATTTTAATGGAGTTCTCATATTTTCTGGGAAAAAATCAACATACCGGTATATATTTCTCTCAAGTAATTATTCAAATAATGCCAGCTTTAGCTTGCTTTTATTTTTGCACTAGCTATTACCCGGTGTGCGCTGCTACACTTAAACAAATGTTAATGTGTATTTACCGTGCGCTGTTATACTCTACTTATTTGTAGAGTTTCTTTAGATATTCAATTCTGTGTACATCAATTTGTGTATTTGTTATAGTTTAGGCAGCGTAAGCCATTTATGCGTCAAAATAGGGACTTTATTTCACGTTTTTCACTAAAAAAAAGGGTGATTTTTAGGGGTGATGTGGTTGAGTATTACAACTCTCTTATAGCCTATGTTCATTCCCCGAATCTCCTGAACATTTTTCATAAAGCCTCATCTCAATCGGGTGAACGGCATGGCAGAGCACGCTTACCCGGGAATCTACTTATCCCGATCTTCTTGGTATGAAAAAGAAAGTCAAAGCGCGACAGGCCTAGAAGGCTTTTGGCTGATCATCCGGCTGTTGGCCTCACATTCACATGTGTTAATCACAGAGGTAGACGATCATCTAGCAAGTGTAGGGTGACATGTGGTCAGCATGTCGGATCATCCAGCCGTTATAACTGGTCTTCTCAACCTGGAGTCGCTGCTTATTGTAGCTACCCAAATGCCTCACGATGCTGGCTGGGCACCGCACAGTGGACCAGATACGAAATCTAGCTGGAAAAAAAGTATTTTACTAACACTCGCCAATTCATCTTTCATCACTCTAAAATTATTGCCAGATGACTGTTCTTCACTTATCTGCAAAGGAGGGTAGAATTGTAAAATTTATGTAGACAATATAAACATCGGAAATTGCCGATTGTTTAGAACTCATCTGGTCCGCATCCTAGTTTTGTACCGAGCTGTAGAAATAAATACGTTTTGCATTAAAGTTCAGCGAGTTTTTCTTCTTATTCTATATGGATACTTTACCTCAAGGTTTGTACTTTTCATTGATATACTGTATTTAACATGTTTCTATACAACCAGATATTGTGTTAAATACACGTGGAATCATACATTCGAAACACTAAAAAATGTACACAATCGTTTTACTTTAAATTGAGCTACAGAGTTCTGAACAGTAGTACAAATTTTAATTAGAATAGAGTGATTTATGGACTTCAATTCCCGCACAATAACATGTGTACAGATTATTGCGTTTTTTGTAATTAGCTTTTTATTAGAGGAGGCGGCCGACAGCTGAGGCCTATATTCGTGCGCAGAGAATTGTTTGATTTCATATATGAAGAAAAGTGTTCGATAGAGGTAATAAGTGATCCTCTATTAATAAATTACAGTTAGGGGATGTTCGAAGAATCTTAAAAAAAAATTAAAAACATTTTTTGAAGCAATTTTCTAAAACATAGGAAGTTGTGCGAGAGAAAGAAAAGAGTTAGATTTCTACTGAAATATTCTGATTGGCTAAAAGTAAATGTAAACTTTCCCGTTATTAAGAATTCAGAACACTGATAGTCGTTGGAAAATCCTGTTCCATCTGCTTATGGAATTGTAAGACCCTAAATATCTTTCGAAGAGGCTGCAATAAAAACAAAAAAAAAAGTCGTACTTTCTGCTGAAATGCCTGTCTTAGGAAAGGTATAGCATAACAAATTTGCTTCCCTAGAAGCATTATACGGTGGATAAAATATCACAACCTCTCTTTTTGACACCTAGTCTCATGTTAATATATTGGCATATTGATATTTTATTGTCTAAAAAGACAAAGCTTCGTTCGACATAGATGATAGGGGAGTTGAGCGGGGTGATTTGTAATGTTTATTATTATTTTGAAGCTATTTTTTGTGTTTTTATGAGTAATGTCTTTAAAAACATCAACAGTATCCCCGTTTATCATATGACCAAAGTGATATTTCTGTTGCAAGAGCAAGTTCATCGCGAGATAATTCCTCCTTAAGTGAACATTTCTTTTATTCCAGCCTCTTCGAAAGTTATTTTGGGTCTTCCAATTCCATAAGCAGACGGAAGAGAATTTTCCAACGACTGTCATTGTTCTAAATTAATTCTTCATAACGGGAAAGTTAACATCCACTCCTAGCCATTCAGAATATTTCATTATAATATTTTATTTTCTCGCGCACAACTTCGTAAGTTTGTGGAAATCGCTTTTAAAAAAATTATGATTTTTAATATCATTTAAAACATTCTGCTAACATCCCCCTACCCCTAATTTGTTTACTAAATGATAACTATTGCCTCTGTCTAACATTTATTTTCCATATTAAATCAAACAATTATTCTCTGCGCGCAACGGTAGGCCTCAGTTGCTTGCTTCCTCCTGTAATGAGAAAGCTAATTAAAAAGAACGAAATAATTTGCACATACGTTATTGTGCGCGAATTAAAGCCCATAAATCACTCTATATTATAACTAAAATGTGTACTACTGTTCATAACTGTTTTCTTTGTAGCTCAATTTAAAATAAGATGATTGTGTGAGATTTTTTAGTGCATGGAAGGTATGATTCCACATGTATTTAACATAATATTTGGTTATATAGAAAAAACATTGTATATGTCAATAATATTACAAACATTGAGGTGAAAGTATAGCATATAGAATAAGAAGCTCACTGAACTTGAACTCACAACGATAATAACACAACTGGGATATAAACCAGATGAGTTCTTAACCATCGGCAACTTCCGATGTTTATATTGTCTTCATAAACATTAGTATCGTACCCTCCTTTGCAGATACGTTAAGAATCGTCATACAACAATTATATTAGAGTGAAAAAAAAGATAAATTGGCGGCGGTGAGTGAAAATAGTTTTTTTTTCAGCTAGATTTCAATTCTGGCTCACTGTGCACCGGTCCCATACTGGCCGATATTCCATGAGAAAAATGTCTTCCCCCATATAGACTCGAACCAGCATAAGTCCCGAAGTTCTGCGCCAAGATTTCTTGCCATAACCATTCGGCTACGGCGCGGGATTCTTCGTGTCAATGAAAGATAAAAATGGTTATTGTGAGTTATCCGTAAGAGATAAACATATGCTGTCGCGGACTTTTTTGTAGAGCTTTTCGAGATATTCAATTATGTATACATTAATTTTGTGTTTTTCTTATGGTTTAGGCAGGGTAAGCTATTTAAGGATCCAAAAAGCTACTTTTTTCACGTTTTCCACTACAAAGGGCAATTTTAAGGGTGTATGATTTGAGTATGACAACTCTCTTATAGCCTATGTTCATCCCAGGAATCTCCTGACATTTTGAAAAAAAACCCATCACAATCGGATCAACGGTATGGCCGCGCATAAAGTACGAACAAACATACATTCAAACCAACAAACAAACATTATTTTTTATATATAAGATAATAATGCAGCCTCCAGTGATTTTAACCAAAGTATTAAATTTAAAAAAAGCCAGCCTAAAACAAGTCACACTAACTACTTAGGTATTACTTTGATTAGTTTTAAATTACGATTAGTTAATTGAAAATAGCCCAATACTGAAGGGGGTATTATTCACATTAACCAGATTATTTGAATTTATGTAGGTGTTAGCCTCGCATAGAGTCCTCAAAAATGTTATTAAAAACGAAACCATAACCTTGTATTTGACAAATATATGAGAATTTAAAAACATGCGTGACCTAATAGCAAATTCACCAAGACGTAAAAAAACAAGTATTGTATTCGACTGAACTTTAAAATAATTACATGGATATATTTCATAGAAGCAACATAAACTTAAGCACATTAAATAATAAGGATTCAAATAAGACGTTAACTAATTTTATTAATCATGAGATATTTGCTTTTTACCAGATTTCCTCGAAATCTTTTTAGACAGAAATATGGCCGGGTGGGAGAAGAGTGTCTTTTTATTTATGCACTTCAACAGTTACTAATTGCAATAAATATTAATGAAATATTATATTTAACGTATTTTACTGCGGGAAAGTAATAATTTCTTTATTTTCTCGTAAATACGGAGGGTTGTTTCCGATCTCTGATAACGATTTGCCAAGTAGATTGTAACGTTGAAGTGTGAGTCAACAGGACAGGAGTGTGCGAGGTGATCAAACCAGTCAGTATGCTGCTTCCGTTACACTCGCAAGCGTTTTGCTCTCAAAATGCCTAATCAGATAGACCCGTTTTGGGAAGGGTACATTACTGCCCTTTCCGACGCTAATTATAATTATTCCGCGATTATTGAGGTTTGAAAAAACGTAATTTTATGGTGTCAAAGTGTGGAATTAGCTCAGTGCTTAATAAAAAGGGAAAGGGTCGCTTGGGATTAATTCCAAAAGGAAAAAAAGGGCAAATCTATGACCTGCTACTACCCGCACCCCAGATGTAATCAGAAAGGTCAAGGTCCTTATCTCTGGTGGTAACCCTGCCATACAAAGGGTGATTGCGAACAGATTGGGAATATCCCTTAAAACTGTAAACACCATAATAAACAAAGATTTAAACATGGAGAAGCGCCACAAAAGCAGGGTTCATAAATTGTTGCCACGTCACGTTGCCGAATGCCGCACCAACAGAAGGAAACTATGAAAAGCACCTGGCAGGAGAAAAATGGAAATTTGTGGTCACACTTGATGAAGCATATGTTTATCTAGGAGACTGCAACAAACCCCGGGCAATTTACTATAGAGAAAGGGGTGAAAACATTTTTCAAAAGTGGTATGCCGAATGCAGAGAAAGTTTCTCCAATGGATTTATGGCCATCGCGGGATATTGCTACAATGAAAAACTGACAATTCGTAGAGTAGCTAAGAAGGTCAAAATCAACTCCCAGTACTACCAGGAAGAAGTTCTCACCCCAATTTACCCGACTGAAATTCCAGCTCTCTATGATACAGACAAAAACCAAGTCTGGGTGCACCAAGACAAGACCTCCAGTCACACTTCGGGTTCAACCTTGGCGTTCCTGGAGAAATGGAGCAGGAAACTGGAATACATTCTATTCCATTCAGCAACATCCCAGTGAAGTCTCCTGATGCATCACCGATGGACTTTGTATCTTTGGACTCTTCAAAAGGGCACTGGGAAACAGGCGTCCTCGAACAATAGACGGTCTCTGGAAAGCATATAAAGAGGAGTGGGAACTTCTAGACATGGCTGTGCTGCGTAAGAGTTTTCTGCAGCGGAAACTCCGATGCCAAACCATAGCTCTGGTGAAGAGCCATCAATTAGAGCATGCTCGATGGTGGAGATACGGATTTTCTTAAGGTAAAACTTAAAAATCATTTGTTATCAGAGATCAGAAACAACCCTCCGTATGAAAATAAAGTGGGACTATTTCCTGTCATGACCACAAAGATTACAATAGTTCTTACATCTGACCAGCGATAAACCACCGATTATCACACTTTTAACCAGCGATACAGCACCGATGACCAGCGATAAACCACAAATAATCACAATGTGTAAACCACATTCTGTACATTTAATCATGGGATTCCTACTAACCAGTGATAAACCCACTGCTACAGCATATATGTAGCTTCAACAAATTATGTCCGAATTTGTCTTCTACTAATAAAAGGGACGTTCCCTGGAGTTCACCTAGGTTAGAGTAATTGATTTAGTTTACAGTAAATGATTTAGGTTTGGTTAGCTTTTAGGTTCCTTGTATTTTAAATGTGATTTAATATGTAAAATAAATGACCTCTTCATATCAGTTATTCTATGAAAAGTTCAACATGTCTGACGGTTACAACGTAAAATCACATTTCCACTACTTCATTTCATGATACGTTTCAATATTTTGACGATGGTAAAATCCCGCAGCTAAGTGGTATCATCAACATTTCGTAATACTTTAAATTACATCAAAAATGGCATAAGTGGCGTAAGTAAAAAGCTGGTGTTGTACAACCACACCAAAAATATGACTCCAGCTGGAATAAATTAATACATATAAACGCTTATTACAGGGAACACAAATAATATAATAATAAAACTGGAAGACGTAAACACATTTGATACATTACCTTCTAGATGGCTCCAACACGATAGTGATGGGTCATTCGCGAACGAACTGCTTCAATGAAGCGCTTCGTTTCTATGAACTCCTCACTCGTGAAGTGTCATTCGCGAACGTCACTCACGAAGCGCCATTCACGAATGAAGTCGTTCGCGAATGAATGTCATTAAAAAATGAAGTGTCTGTGTGTCACACAGTGTGTGAACTGTGTGAGAGAGGCAAACTTCACTCCGCCCACTCTTTGGAATGTTGAGGGACTGATTTTACTCTCTCACAGCTGCCAACAAGCGATATTACATACCGTGTAATGTAATTTTCATTCCTTTATTTTCGTAAACAAATTATTCCCAGAAGTTATTTACGATATCTACGGTTAGTAATTATGTAAAATGTGTTGATGCAATATATTAAATTATCACAAATATTTCATGCAATCATTTTTGTTACCTAATTTATCTAATATTTTATAAACTTCAGTATTGAATCATTAATTTCTTTAAAACATAACAATGTTCTATAATATATAAAACTTTCCTCATTACAGGATTGCCACAAGGACAAAGTGATACAGACAATTAATTTTCGAAATTGATGAAATATGAGTTTACGATCTATACCACAGTTTGTAAATACATTTAAAAAAAGTAGTTAGATATTTTCACATTTTTCGGTATTATCGCCTCACTATGATGCTTGTCCGTTTATATAAAAGCGGGTGTCGCGCGACAATG
Source organism: Diploptera punctata (assembly GCA_030220185.1). Classification (NCBI taxonomy): domain Eukaryota; kingdom Metazoa; phylum Arthropoda; class Insecta; order Blattodea; family Blaberidae; genus Diploptera; species Diploptera punctata. The sequence continues at coordinate 252,150 of JASPKZ010007971.1, read as the reverse complement.
CTTGACAATGATTAACATGTGGAATTATTAGAGTGGCGGTAGTCGGCATCTTTATATTTAATGCTATATATAACAGATGCGGGGAAACAAAGCGAGCCGCTGGACAACCATCATAGTGAGGCTATAATACCTCAAATTCTTTGTGGTTGAAAATATTTCAGCCTACATAGGCCTATTAATAGGAAATAGGAGCAATATTATGATCTAATTCTATTATAAATATATTTTATCAACATTATTGAAATAAAATTGCACATTTGCTATAAATTATCTAGCAGTTTCACCAGTATAAAACATTGCTATTATTAAATTAGATTATAACAACACTTAGGCTCCGGTTATTATGTCCGTAACACGACAACCTTTGTAGGTTCATTGTATCATAGTGCCCTTCTTAATGTGTTGTTTGTTATGAATACATGGAAATTAAATATATTATACGGTATTACGTAGTCTGTATTAGTGATCCTGGTTTCTAATACTTCAAGATTCACACACGAGTCATATCGTCATTTTCAGGGCTGGGCCCATGGCCTCAAGGAGAGGCTCTAACCCTCCCTTTTAGATTAGAATAAAATATGGGCTCAGGATTGGAATGTCCGTAACACGGCAATCTTTGTGTAGGTTTATTATATTATAGTACCCGTTATTTATTATGAATTATGGAAATTAAATCTATTCTACAGTGTTATATAGTCTGTTATGGTATTCCTGGTTTCGACATTTCAGGCATTCATACATTATTCATAGCATATCGCCATTTTTGGGCTGGGCCCAGGGCCTCAAGGAGGGGTTTACAACCCCCCTTTGAGCCTATTCTGCAATAAGTTGTTACATAGGCTCCGAGTCGTGAGGAAGTATATGAATGTGCCCCCCTCCCGAATCACCTGGACCAAATATTTTAAATTCCTGTGATTTTCCAGACTAGACTTTTTCCTAATTGAGATGAGGGGAAGGGTTGATATGAAAAGAATGAGTAAATGACATGATAGGGGAGGGAAGATAAGTGGAGAGTGTTGTGAGGTGAAAAATTCGGGAAAGGGAGAATCCCAAGAAAATCCTGAAAAATTCCAGTATGGCCCACCACCAATGTCCCTCTGGAACCGACAGGATTCAAACCTGGGATCCCAGTCGGGATAACCGCGCATTTACCGAGACGGCAACGTCGACATAATAATGCAGACATTTAAACTTTAGCATGCGTTTCAGATATGATATAGGGATTTAATTGTAATTATTTTACTTTAGATATAAATTAACGTTAACATATTTGGATTGTTCAAATAATACCAACAGCACAAGTATTTTTTGTTTATTTTTATTTATAAACGTGTTAATATCTACGATCATAATGCGTCAGGAATTTTGCAGTTTGTAGTAATTTATTTTGTGATTGAATTATGATTAGTGATGGATGATAATGAATTTATGCTTAGCATTTTCTTGATGATTGAACAACCATGAAAACTTCATGTAATTTGGATGGGGATTTAAACTGGGTTCCTTCAGATTACTAATTTCCAATGCTGCCATCTAAGCCAACTTGCTCAGTAGCTAAAGTGAAGCCTTGATTTACATTATATAATCAAATTGTAATTACTATATTCAGATAGATGTTCATGATTCGCAGGTATGATTTAATGTACTACAGTACATCTAGACCGTGTTCTAATAAAATTGTTGTACTTTACTTTCTAATACGTGTGTAGTTGTAAGATATTTATGGCAATATAAAGACGAACACATTTATGATTCATGGAGCTATGTTTAATCTATAAACACGAATAAAATGTTAGATTTTATTTAATTGTGGATTTTATATTTTAAAATTGTTATTAAATATAAATAAAACAAAACTATTGGGTGTATTATTGATAGCATTCGTAATAATATGACTATTTACTTCCTTGGAATATCTTGATTATAAATAAAATATATAGAGTAGCACAAAAAATAATAATTTGGGCTTGTGAAATAAAGGAATGTTCTCTAGTAAATTGTATGAGCTTTAAAGCAGGAATGAAGCTTCGTGAATAAACCTGTCGCTTGGGCTCGAGAAGTAAAAATATAATTCGCGAGTGGCTGGAGAACGAACGAACTGCCTCGAAGAGTATGCCCTGCGGCTAGCTTGTGAAGTAAAGAACTACGACGCTTCGGGAGTGAAGCGCTTCATTCTAGAGAGTAAGAGTGAATAAGAGTGAACTACTTTTCCCACCACTACAACACATACAATAAAATAAAGCCCTGAATCATCTGTAGCATCCCTCCAAAAAAAAAAGTGACGGTATAATTTTTTAAATTGGTAACATATGCGCACTAATGTGCATACAATATTATATTACAGAACAGAACTGTGTAACTGATTCGCCTCTCTGCGAAAAGTTCATAACTAGGTGGGTATCACACGGTTCCCCACATCTCTCGCATACACAATCAGGTCCAGGTTGATGGTATCCCCTTCTTCTACATATTCCGCAATGGAACCCATCCACAGCAAATCTTGTTACAATGTGTCTAAGGTCATAGCTCGCACGTTGCCAATCAGTAGATGTCATTGCATCTGTGTTATAGAACTCTGCCGGCATTTCTTCTCTCCTCTAGTTCCTTAAAACCGCTTGACGCCACTCCGTGAATGACAGTAACATTTTAAGCCTTAGGTCCTCCAATAGAAAGGTTTCTCTAGCTAATACATAGACTAATCGGGACGCCGTGTACTTAGACAGTCCCAGTGCTCTTTTAAGGCATCTCGCCTTGAGATTCTTTAACTCTGCTAACTGTTTCCTGGTTAGATTTCCCAAATTAGTTCCAAGCCGTATGTGACAGTTGGTAGTATATTGGCATTGAAGAGCTTCATTGCAGTTTCTATCGATATCCTTTGTAAATATTTTATATAGTTTATTCTACGTATTGCCGCTACCATTCTTTTCCTCAGAAGTATAGAGAATGATGTCCCAGTCGTCTCTGTGCTTATCAATGTTGCAAAGTCTACACGACGATATATTTATTTACGCACACCAACACTATTTAAATGCAACGAATATAAATGTTACGTTTAGTGTTTTTAGCCTTCATATTTTATAATTTTTCACTCATTCAGAAACGGATCTCCTTGAAATGCTATTCTGTTCTCAATCGACCTTTCTTCTTGAACAAATTGGTCAGACTTCATTTGAAAATTGGAAAGTTTTCGTGGAACCAATTTTTCTACGTAGCTCCCGATTTACCCGTTCAAGTGATACTAGGTTTTGATTTCATCTCTAAAACTGGTATGAAAATTTATTTTCAGAAATTACTGTAATTTCCGATTTTCCCAGAATGTTAACATTCCTTTCGAGGTGTACCCGTGCATTTATGGGCACTCATTAAAAAAAAATCCTGCTGGACAGAAATGTCTTCACATTAAACACGCATGTTCAAGTAGAAGAAATGTCGCGTTCAGTGAAACAGTTTCCTAAACCGTTTGGTGCCAGATTGGGTAGAGCTAAGAACAGCTTCTGTAAGTTGGAGCTTACGGACAACATTCCTCTCCGTTCTCCTCCATTTCAATTTGCTCATCCGAAATCGAAATTGCTGCAGGGGAAAATCCATAGTTTGTTAGAATAAGGGGTCATTCGACGCAGTAATTCCAGCTACGCTAGTCCAGCCTTCTTGGTTCCTAAATCTAACGGAAAACAACGGCTAGTGGTGGACTATAGGACATTGAATAAGAAAGTCGTGTTCGATTGTTTCCCTTTACCTACGTTGGAGTCAGCCTTTAAAATATTTCACGGTGCTAGTGTTCTCTCGGTAATAGACTTGTACTCTTCCTTCTTCCAAATTCCGTTAACTCCATCTAGTAGGAAATTGACTGCGTTCATTACCCCAAACAGTTTGTATGAGTTTAACACGGTACCCATGGGCCTTAGCATTGGTAGCCAGATCTTATGATGAATAAACGTTTTGACGATTTAAAATATAAGTACGTCTTTCAGTACTGTGACGATCTTATAGTTTATTCTCCCAATATGGAACAACATATGGCTCATCTGAGAGAAGTCTTTAAGCGTCTTAGGGACGTTGTTTTTACGATCAACCCTGACAAGATCATTCTTGGATGTTCCAAGATTAGATTCTTAGGTCACTTAGTTTCTGCTGAAGGTATCAATGTCACCCCTGAGTGGGTAGAAGTCATCAAAAATTTTCCCCCTCGTAATTTGAAAGCTGTTAGGAGTTTTCTGGGAATGGTCGTTTTTTTTTTTTGATTCATACCTAATTTTTCTCAGGTACCTATGTCCTTGAACAACTTGAAGAAAAAAAGGACTTAATTTGTATGGGACCAGAATTGTGAATCAGCCATTCAGCGTCTAAAAGATGCGTTATGTGAGGGGCTCCCATACTTCATGTTCTTGATTTTAGCAAAAAGTTCGTACTGCAATGTGATGCAAGTGATAAAACTCTGGGAGTTGTCCTCATTCAGGAAATTGACGGGAATTTGGACCTATTGCGTACGCCAGTCGTACTTTTAATGAAGCTGAAGTTAAATATAGTGTGAATGAAAGTGAGATTCTAGCCATTGTTTTCGGCTGCGAGATATTTAGAACTTTTCTTGAGCACAAGTCATTTCTTGTGCATTCTGACAACCAGGCAGTCACTTGGATTAGGAAAAATTGTGCAACTCTTGGTAGAGTCAGTAGATGGGTGATGCGTTTGTCGGCCTTCAAGTTTGAAATATGTACACGTATGGAGTTCTAAAAATGCAGTGGCTGATTGCCTATCCCGTGTGTTTTCTGAGAATCAGGACTCTGAACAGTCTCAAGCTAATCTTCTAATTTCCCCGCCTGTTTCAAGGATCTCAAAAAGCACCAAAAGGAAGACGAGGAATGTAGGCAAATATATAAAGAAGTTAAGTCTAACATTAAGAGAATATTCACCTTACATGGAGGAATATTAGTGTACAATTCTAGAAAAGAAGCCCGGAATCGTGTGCTTATTCCTGTTGGTTTGCGTCCGCTATTATCACGATTTCCCTTTAAAGATGCAACTTGGCATCACTAAAACTTTGGATAAGTTGACTAGACAGTATAATTGGCCGCAAATGGCGATTGATGTTCGTCAGTATATTTCAACTCTACTGAATGCCAGAGAGCAAAACCTGCTCAAAATACTAAGGTCGGCTTTCATTCGACCGAGCCCTATACTGCCCCAATGTAACGAATTTTTATTCATTTCTTTGTACCCTTGGTGCGTTCCAAAAAAAACGTAATATTGGTATATTGGCAGTTGTAGATGGATTTTCAGAGTATGTGACTCTTCATCCAGTTCGTAATATGAAGTCCAGTGCTGTAGTCGAGTATTTTACTTATTTTCTAAGCTTTGGAATTCCAGAATCCAAAGTTTCGGATAATGCCAAAGCTTTTACTTCTATGCTCTTCAAAAATATGTGTTTTGACTGGGGCGTGCGTCATATTACCACGTCGCCGCATTACCCGAATCCTAATTCATGTGAAAGGTTCTTTTGTTATTTAAAGTCTGCTCTCACTACTTTTCATAACGTGAAGCAGAATATCTGGGATAAATATTTACCCTTGTTTACTTTGGGATTCAATGACGCAGTTCACGAGTAAACTAAGAGTTCTCCCGCCGAGATGTTTTTGGGGGGACAGATTATGCACCAGCTCGAGCTGAACTGGCAAATTACTGAAGCTGAATTGAATGGGCTCGGTACTTCTGAATCTAGGATACAAAAGTGGAAAACGGCATTTTAAAATTTACAATTAGCGAAAGGAAAAGTCGCTAAAAGATATGATCATGTGCTGGGCGAGGTCGCGTTTAAAGTGGGTGATAAAGTACGTCACCGTTTGTTCCCAATTAGTAAGAAAGGAGAACAACGTACAGCAAAACTTATGTTTAAATGGTCGAGCCCTATGTTGTACAGTTTCCTGACTCCAGTAACTCTGGAGCGGAAAATGATCAGGGCCGTAAAATCAAACAGCATGGGTCTCAATTCAAATTGTGCTCTACTGTACAAAGAGCGGATGATTACATTTTGTAAATTAGAGGATACATATTCTTATTCTTGCAATTAAATAAATAAAAATAAAGCTGCCTATGTATCTTGGATAACTAAATGTTAAATCACGTATGATACCAATACTGTTTAGTCATGTATAATAGTCTATTTATGTAAAGTATTCTGTATTTTTGGTATTTCGTGTCGCTGCTCCCTTGTCCGTTTCACATCAAGCTATTGTATCCTGTACCTTCTTCTCTTATGGCACAGACTTCATTTGGGGGTAGCAACCTGGGGTGCTTGAGGAGAGATTTACCTCAAGTACGCTGCTGTTTTGTACCGTTGCACGCTATCTTTTGAATTTTGGATCGACTGGCATGGGGCTGTGTTCCGACAGCCCATTGGTTTCCTCCAGCCGTTCCTTCCCAATGTGGGAATTGAACAGCCCAGCGCTGTTAACATCATTTACACTAAGAAGATTCAACGAATTTATATTCGAGCCTGTAATGTGAGTTCAAAAAATCTAGATAATTAGGCGCTGTTGTTATGCAGGTCGCCAACTGATGTTGGTTTTCTCGAGTAGTGATGGATCTTTAACTGTTTTATGGGAACAGTAAAGAAGAATCAGCGAATTGACATTCGGGCCTGTGATATTGTGATGGATGTTTGACTGTTATATGGGAAACAGTTAAGTGTCTTTTCCTCTTTGGCCCGGGAGAAGAGGGAGGGGTATTGAACCGTGTATGCGTAATTTTGGAATATTTTTCAACTGTGGTGATACCGTGACGTCGATTGTGCGTTGTTATGTCTGTGCTTTCTTGATCCCTTTGTCCTTTAGTCCCCGGTCTTTTCCGAATTTACCCTTCTCCGGATCCTCTGCGCGCACGCATTGCGCGATAGGGGAGGTCCGTCAGCAGTGGCATGAAAATTTAAGCATTATTTCACTGGATTGTGAAGAGACTTCTCCAAGATTGGACTCCTTATCAATAAAAAGCTTATGAGTTGAGTATTATCTTAGTATGTATGTCTAGAGTTGGATTGTTAAGTATGAGTGAGATTATTATTATTATTATTATTATTATTATTATTATTATTATTATTATTATTATTATTAAACTCCGCCATGGCCGGTCCCAAGCCCGGATGAGAAAGGAGGAGGGGGAGGAGTAACAACCTCGTAAAAAAAACAGGGTTCAGTTGGCTCCGACTGATAGTACTCTGTAAGGGCCCCTAGCCAGGGTTACGGTGAAGACCTCAACAGCAGATTCGGCGCAGAAGGAGTCCTTCATCACGGCGGTCTGGCGGAAGTGGCAACCCTCTAGATGGGGTAGTACATCCAGAAGCTGGACCTAAAGCTTTGAGGTGGCAGCCCCACCAACGTTGCATAACGTTGGTACCGCGATCAGAGGAAAACGTATTACTCGTATTCTTCACAATCGAACAGCAACTCTTGCCTAAGCCAGGAAGTGAAGAAGATTATTATTATTATTATTATTATTATTATTATTATTATTATTATTATTATTATTATATTTGGAGAAGTTTGTTTCGGATTATGTTAACTTGCATTATTCTTTTTGGTAATTTTGGTTCGCAGCTGCTATTTTGTTCATTTCACTTTTATGACTGCCTTCTATATTAAAGATAGTTTCATTTTTAGTTAATGATGTGTTAGTACTTTGAAAGAAAATTTCCTTTAAACGTGAGTCCAGCAAAAGTGCGCAATTTTGTGTCCTCTCATGATCTTATCTGGAATCACGTTAAGTACATTAATGTTAAAGTTTGAGATTGGCAAACGTTTACGGGGAATGAAGCATATCTGCGTAACTCGGGCCCAGCGAGTAGAATCTCTGCTATCGTAACGTTCATCGGTTCTCTTTATTTCTTGTTTATATTAGTATCGCGATATACTGAATCTTTATATTGAATATTGTCTAAAGCTATAATCGTATCTGTGATAATCCACGGTGTGCATACGATCAAGCAAGGGTAAATTAACATGGCGAAAAGTAATCTATTATGTTGAATATAGTATAGACAATAAAGAGACCACGTATAGCCTCAATTTATTACCCAGAACAAACATTTAAAAAAAAATGGAAATATATATTGTCACGGTCATTACGATACCACATGAACACGAAAAGACGTCTCTCTCTATGTTAAATGTAGAAGTATTTTTATACCGCTGCGTCATCTAAGTATGACCAGATTACTACTTTAGTCGGTCATGGCAATCAATTGCAAGAAAAATACCCTATCCTTTACTACTCATTTAAAAATATTATATTGAAAGCTCGACACAGGCAATGCTACATTGTCAACAATTTTGGCATGTTTTATTCTTACTCTCTTCACAAGAAAACTCTTCAGATGTCTTTAACTATAAATTATTTTCAATTTTTTACACACTTCCTGAAGTGTTTATTTAAAAAAAAGAAAAGGAATTCCACTTTTAGATGAACACAGTGAATACCTGATATCATGATTTATTATAAAGTATTGGCAATTTTTTAGTGATAATTTTCTGAAATAAAAATACAAAATGCAAAATTGTTTACAAGGTAACTTCTCTTGTGTTATTTCCATTAAGAAATATCAAACAGAATCTGGATAACGGATGTGCTAAGGCAGAAGCATTTAATGAGCCTGGTCTAATGATTAATAATATGCTAATTTTAAGAACCAAAACCATCAAGTAATTTAAGTACAAGTTTTTAAATGTTCTTAAAATGAAAATTTAAAAATACCATATGTTTAACATAATGTAGCAAAAATAAATTCAAACTTGAATTTATCATTCCTCTATTCTGAACTACTCACTTCAACTCTGTTTAGTAACCATACTTTTTAAAAAATGAAATAACATGATTAATTTATTGCCTTGTATTACAATTAATATTTAAAGAAAATATATACATTTTATAGTTACAGCAGGAAGTACATTATTCAAGATAAACAGAATTTTCTCAATGAAACTTAAGTCACATACATAGTTAAAGATTCAGTATTTCAACAATAAATAATTATTTGATATGTAATTTTATAAGAAGACTATATGCACATTTATTTGTTAGCTTCCTATTACCCCAAGGGCCTTCCAAGCCCTATAATGGGATCACCTACCTTTACATTTTGATTAGAAAATCTAATAGTTCATTAGAGAAAAAAACCATATTATGTATATTCTCCAAGGTGCAACAGGCTGAGAATGCCCTTGGCCTACCAGCTAGCTGCTGGCCCAATATCCGCCTGTGAGAAGAATCCAAATTGTTTGATATTTTAGGCTTAAACATTTATTTAAGCCTAACACAATTGCCTACCTTTATTACTACCAGTAAATCGCTGAATATGTGAAGGTTAGGGCCAACGAAAACCCACTGAAAGAGATTGCCGACGATAATGTTAAACGGTGATGCCTAGACTCCAGAGACCTCAAGTGATTGGCTGAATTACGGGCTTATTGATCTCGGCAACTAAGTCATTATTTCCGGCATTCACTATACCAGAAGTAAAATAATTTCCCCGAAGTATTTATTAATAAAAATAACATCTCGCACCATATTTTCTCTTTTTTTATACCGATTTCGGAGAAATCATTACACCATCGCCAGTTTTTACTCTACCGTTGTTCTTTTGTGGTGATTCAATGTTTCCTTCAATGACAGAACAATGCTCCAGCAAAAATTGACGATGGAATACTAATTTCTCCCAAATCGTTCTAAAAAAACAAGATATGAGGTGAGATGTTATTTTTATTGATACCTCATACTGTTATAAAATACAATACGTTAAAATATACCTTCTTAGGTAAAATCCGTCGTCCTCAACTTATAAAATATGTCATCTTTATGCCTGTAGGCCTGGTTGATACTGCTGGTCCTAATGTGGTGTTGTCGTGACACGGCAACCATCATACTGGATGTTGTAGCGAAGAGTGACCTACTGATGATGGAACGGATGTTCCGAAAGGCCTACAGGCATAAAGATTACATATTTTATAAGTTGAGGACGACGGATTTTACCCAAGAAGGTATATTTTAACTTATTTTATTTTATGACTCTCCACCTCAACGGTTTAACAATGAATTTGATTACTATTGACTCATACTGTTACATCCTACAAATGTAGAAGTTCCCAACTTTCAAGATCCATTGACTTTTTAATTTAACCAATGTTAGGAATATATTCCTTACATCAGAAAAACAGTTGATGAGTCTTATTACTTGTAATTAAACAAACAAAAATGGTTGCTTGGTCCTACATATATTTTAAAATATGCATCCATCATAATAAAATAATATATACAGTTTGTTATAATATTAAATAGAAATAAATACAAATAAATGATTCAAAACTAATATTACGAGCAAGAATTGAAACAAACATTTATGAAATTATATTTTTTATTAAAATTAAGAGGAAACCGATTTATTTCAAACAATAAGAAATATTTAAGTTAGCAAATCTGTTTGCTACACTTAAAGCAGACAAAATTACCTGCGATCTCAGCGTTCCAAGCAATTCGCAGAAGGAACTAGGTTTGGTATGAAGTACTTCCATATGCGTCGGCACCACCTGGTTAGGGTAAATTATTTTTGTTCTCCAAGTAATTATCATCACTTCATATTAAGATATATTTTTTGCACATGTTAAATAAATGTTATAAAAGTCATTGAAAGTTCTCAACGAGGTAGAAGTAAGAATGAATTAAAATTTACATAGGAGAATATTAACACAATTTTAAAATTTGCAATTTAAAATATTTCCTATAATATATAAATTAAAAATTTGTTTACAATAAATCACAAACATATTTCTGTATAGTTTATAATGTACTGGTACGTTCTTGCAATACATTTGTCGATATTCTTGAAGCGCAACTTCATTACACCTACTGTAGAGTCACAAAAAATTAAAAAAATATATATATATATACACACAAATACACACACACACACACACACACACATATATATATATATATATATATACAGAGTTTCACTCGACCTGCGGCAGATAGCGGGAAAACTGACTGCAATCACTGAGTCATCAAGTGATGCTGCCCATGCAGTGACCACGCTAGTTGCCTCAAGTCGAGTGAAACTCACTGCATAGGGTATAATATTTGTCAATGTTTTACGCAATGAAGGTATCCCCAACTCTTAAATAAATAAATAAATAAATAAATAAATATATATATATATATATATTGACGATCTAGGATCATACTAATGTAAGTAGAAGTTTTATTTAGAATTCTAGTTATGTCATTTTCCCATATCTATGGACATTAGAAGAATAAAACAAGGATTTCATATTTCAATTTTCTAAAGATGTTACTAATCAAAATATTGAATTCCTGATGTATTATCAAATGGCTATGGAAATGGAACATTCACTTAATCTCATAACAAGAAAAGTAAAAAGACGGACTTCACACAACATAATCCTGAACCATTGTATATGTATTGCCTTTGAAATAATTGATGGCGCATAGATAATTTTCAAGTCTCAGAACGAAGCCACTGCGCATGATCAGAGATCAGCTATTTGGTTCAGAAGTATACAACTATTTGAGAAACTAAATCCGTTCTATTTAATTGTATGTCGTGCAATGGAAAACAATTTCGTATAAATAAGTAGTTGCGGTAAATACTGAAAATAAAACAAAGCAAAAGAAATAAAACAAAAGAAAGAAAATTAATTGAAATAAGAAGAACGAGAGAGAGAGAGAGAGAGAGAGAGAGTGAGAGATCGAGAAAGAAGCATCACAGCAGGATCGAACACGCGACCTCATGCACGGAAAACAGAAGCTCACTCCACTAGATCACAACCATCTCTCATAGAACTCGTCTGTATGAAGCGATGCAGTACTTCAGGACTTACTTGTATAATGAAATTAGATATTAACTTAATTTAAATTAATCAGACGCATTTTGTATTAGTAATGGGAATAAATAATTTTATTATGACGTATGTTTTGTAAAGAAAGTAATGAGGGTTACAATCATTATCTATTTTATATACCCTATATTTATTTATTTCCATATATTCCATTCCATAGTAATTCTGCCCGAGGGCAGGTCTTTCACTGCAATCATAGCATTTTCATGCTATGCTTTGCAACTTTATTAGGGAACTGTAGGTGTGCTAGCTTCCCTTTCTTTTCACACCGGTGAAGAATGATGCTGATAATGATGGCCGGATGATTTTCGGGGACCGTTGGACTCTAAGCTTCCTGACATTTATCTTACAGGTGAGGAAAACCCCCGAAAAAATCTCACCCAGGAGCCTGTCCAAACCGAGAGTATTTTCATATATATATATACAAATTTATTTATATAACGAAGCCTGGTAACATGTAGACATTATGAAAATTAACGACGTTATTAAATAATAATAAATAATATACCTGACCAAAATCGAACGTGGACCCGCGTCGACGGAAAAAGAACATCTTACCGACTGCTCCACTGAAGCGAACGATACGAATATTGCACGAAGAGAGACTTACGCCGTCCGTTTTATACTCAATCGAGTCAGAACATGTAACAACGTACTGGTGTAAATTGCTCTTCAAAACTCTTAACTTTCCATCATCAAGAATTGCGCCATCATTTTTTTCAAAGGTTGTACATGTGGGCCTATACATTTACATATTTTTAAAGTTTTTATACTATTTCACAAGCAGTTAAAACTTATATTGAAAACTGAAATTACAATTCCTAAAAATACTTGATTTTAAAGAACATAATACTAATACCATAAATAAACTAATAATAATGATTACACTAAATCTTATTATCACCTTTCTGTGTTAAACTTTCCATTTCAAGTTTAAGACTTCAATATTGGTATGCTTCTCCTCTGGTTCGCAACAATACAATATGAACACGTTATCGTTATGGGCGACTTTAATATAAATATACTAGACACTGATAACAGATATACACAACAACTGATGGCCACGTTCCAGGCTTGTGATATGACTCTCCTAACCCTACGACCTACACATCACACTCATCACTCTGAGACGTTACTTGACTTAATTGCAACCAATAATCCAGACAGAGTACTTACTCACGGGCAACTGGGAATATCAGCACATGATATTATATTCTTAGCATATTCACTGCAGTGCCCTAAACCGACTCGAAAGACTATTACGTTTAGAGACTTAAAACATATAGACAATGCAGCCCTAATTGAAGAAGCTATGCAGATGCCGTGGCATTCATTATGGACGCCGCATTCTGTAGATGAAAAAGTTGAGGCACTAAATGACTTTATACTACAATTATACAACAGACACGCCCCACTAAAAACTAAACTCGTGAAACAACGCCCTGCACCCTGTATGACTCTTTCAATTCGTAACTTGATGGCTGATAGAGACGCAGCACATAAGAAATATAGACTCGACAAATCAGACACAAATCTCAAACAATATAAACAGTTACGTAACAAGACAAATCAAGCTATAAGAAACGCCAAACTTAGACATTTATAGAGCCTAACAGATACCAATACTTCAGAAATCTGGAAAAACTTGAATAGAATGGGAATTGGAAAAAAGACACACAGGTAGACAAATTACCTGTTTCCCTGGACACACTCAATAATCACTTCACAGGTATAACTACTACTCCAAAGGATAAAGAACAAACAATAAATGACTTATCACTGACAAATCAACCCGACAGAGAACATTTCCACTTCTCATATGTTACAGATTACGACGTAAAGAAAGCCATCATGCGAATAAAAACCAAAGCAGAAGGAACTGACCGTATAAATATTACATTACTGAATAAAATAATCGAAGCTATACTACCTACTATAACTCATATTTTTAACTCCTCACTACAAACTTCTACATATCCCTCATTGTGGAAACAAGCCCTCGTACGCCCACTGCCTAAAGTTAAAACGACCTCAACCCCGAACGACTTTCGACCCATTAGCATTTTACCTACCCTTTCAAAAGCTCTGGAACGATTAGTCCATAAACAACTGACTGACTACCTAAATGAACACAACCTTCTACATCAATTTCAGTCAGGCTTTAGGACAGGACACAATACAAATACTGCTCTACTAAATATTTGCGAAGACATACGCGAAGCTGCTGATAATCGAAAACGTACCATTCTTACATTACTGGACTTTAGTAAAGCATTCGACACTGTAGACTTGGACTTATTGTTGCATAAACTTAAAAATCTCTTACTCTCTGATAGTGCCACGAAATGGTTCATTTCCTACCTTCATGAGCGCCAGCAGTCTGTTGTAGGAAATCATACATTATGTTCTTCTTGGTCCTTCCGTAAAGCTGGGGTTCCACAGGGTTCGGTACTTGGACCTTTGCTTTTTTCAATCTACATAAATGACAGATCTATCTCCCTAAAGCATTGCAAACATAATTTATTTGCAGACGACATACAAATCTACATCCACACAGACAAATATTCACTAAATGACGCTGTTGCCAAAATTAACGAGGATCTTGACTCACTAATGACTTGGACAGTTAAATATGGACTGCAATTAAATCCTAGAAAGTCACAATCGATCATTATGGGTCACCAGAGACTATTATCTACAATTAACCTAAACACAGTTTTGCATGTGTCACTAAATGGAGTTCAAATCCCTTATAGTGAGACAGTCAAAATTCTAGGAGTATTTATTGACAAAAACTAAATTGGAATACACAAATAAACCATACATGCAAAACAGTCTTCTCAATAATACATTCATTAAATCGTGTACGAAATTGTTTGCCATTCGCCCTTAGGAAAATATTAGTAGAAACACTTGCAATGCCCCATTTTGTTTATTGTGACACTCTTTTTACAGACTTAAATATTATTTCCACTTAAAGACTTCAACGTGTTCATAATTCTTGCGCACGTTTTATTTGTGGTATTCGCAAATTTGACCATGTTACACCGTCCCTGGAACAATTATCGTGGCTTCGTCTAAGAGATCGTATAACTGTCCATTCCTTATCCCTTCTCTATAAAATACTTCACACATCATCGCCTAATTATTTATCACGCCGCTTCATTAGACTATCCGACACACATAATCTTGACACTCGATCCCATCAGCACATTGTCCTTTATATCCCGCCTCATCACACTGTATATTATTCATTATCTTTTACGGTCTCACTTACCAAAACATGGAATTCCCTTCCGTCCTATGTCAGAGACTGTCAAACTATAACATCCTTCAAAAACAAACTAAAGAATTATTTAATAACAAACTAACTTATACACCTCACTGATAATATTTTTTAGCAATATTAATATATTTAATTATTTATGAAAATAATATTAAGAATAACAAATATTTTTATTTCTTTTTTGTTTTAAATATTGTATAATCGTAAAATTAGTTTTCTATATCTCATTATTTTCCTTTGTTTTTTATATACACTAGACAGGGACAATTTAATTTGCCTTGCTTGTATACATTTTATTATTAGTTTTAGTCTTAATTTTAACTAATATTAACTGGTTGTATTATACACTGCTCAAAAAAATTAGGGGATATTTTAGAATAACCTATTAAGACTGTGTTTTTAGGAACAGTATTAGATGCAATCACTTTCTATTATTCCAAAAGAATGTAAACAAGAGTTTGAAGTTATTACATAACCTCTGTACCACACCAGATGTCAAAGAGATCCTGATTAGGAATATGGCAAACAAACAAACAAAGCAACATTAACATGGGTGAAAATGTTTCTTTAGTATGGTGTATGGTCTCCTCGAACGGCCAGCACTGCCTCACACCTGTGTGGCATTGATGCAATGAAGTTAGCAATGAGTTCTTGGGGGATACGTGGCCACTCTTCCATAAGAGCAATTTGCAGCTCTGGAACAGTTGTGGGAGGTGCTGGTCTGCTTGCAATGCGCCTGCCTAATGCATCCCACACATGCTCAATCGGATTTAAGTCCGGGGAGGAAGCTGGCCATTGCATACGCTCGATACCCTCCACTTCCAGCATGTCGTCCACCAAGCCAGCTCTGTGGCATCGTGCATTATCGTCCATAAAAAGAAAATAATCACCTATGGCACCAGCATAGGGCACGACAAAAGGTCGGAGAATCTCATCTCTATACCTTACCGCAGTCAAAGTACCACCTTGGATGACGTAGAGGTCCGTATGTCCACCACTGCTGACTCCTGCCCACACCATCAATCCACCGCCACCATATGGGGATCTTTCACGTACAAAAGCTAGATTGTTTCGTGTCCCTTTTTCTCTCCAGATGAATACACGCCGACTATCACATTCCACGTTGAATCGCGACTCATCAGAAAAAAGAACTGATCTCCATTCAGCATGCCTCCACCCACGATGTTCTTCCGCCCAGTTTCTGCGATCTCTACGGTGTTGTGGAGTTAACCTGGTACACATCATGGGCCTACGGGCATAGAGACCACTTCCATGCGGTCGATTAGGGACAGTTTGAGTTGACACCCTGCGTCCTGTTGCTGTTTGAAGTGTATTTCGCAGTTGAGTTGCATTATGCTGTCTATTCCGACGGGCTGTTAACAAGAGGTAACGGTCATCCCTTGCTGTTGTTGCCCTTGGTCGAGCCTTGTCCGGCTGTTCTGTGAACAGTATGTTCTTTGAAAATGTTTCCGAAGTCTGGAAATCTCGCTTTGAGACACCCCAATGGCTTGTGCCACCTCTTGTTGTGTCTGTCCAGCTTCCATCCTTCCTATGGGCCTCCAAGCCATTGGTTCAGGTAAATCACGTTGTCGAGGCATCACTGTCCCTAAGGCAAGTCATTCACTAATGAAAACTGGACTGGATTTAAAAACAGCAACAAAACATTCACCCCCACACCACCCTTTCACATCAACAGTATAGACACTGCCCTCTGGTGTGGTAGCGAGGTTACGTAACAACTTCAAACTCTTATTTACATTATCTTGGAATAATAGAAAGTGATTGCATCTAATACTATTCCAAAAAACATAGTCTTAATAGGTTATTCTACAATATCCCCTAATTTTTTTGAGCAGTGTAGATCGTAATATATTAGATATTATCTTTTGATCAAATTTTTACTTAGTGTTTAATATCAGAGTTAATTAAGATTGTTATATTCTGATATAATGTACGTTTGTCCTGGTGAGTGGAAGAGAAGGCCACATGGCCTTAACTCCACCAGGCTAAATAAATAAATCTAAATCTATCTAAGCATTTTATCTGTTGACACATGTATATTGGTCTACTTAGACTTGGAATTATTTTGGCTCAACTTTAAATTACCTTACCCTTCATTTTCAAGTATATTCTTGTAATACTGTTGCTCTACACACTTATATTGTCTCTTCTAACATTTAATAATACTTTAGCTACAATACTTATGACATTTTTTACAATTATTAAATATTTATCTACGTATGCAATTATTTATTATATGTTTTATCCATCAGACCATCATAGATGCTTTTGGACTTATCTAAATTACAATTTATACATAAAACATATAGATACAGCGAAATTAATTTACATTGTCATTTTAACTTAATAGATACAAATGTTAACTGGAATGGGTAGGCAACGGTCCCATACTGGCTGAAATTCTATGAGAATATTTCTTCCTCCACGGGGACTCGATCCAGCGCAAGTCCCATAGCCCTGCGCCAAGGCATTTTGTCTTTACCACTCGGCTACGGCGTGGGACTTACATAAAAGTACATTTTCAATAATTGAATGGGAGTACTGAGAAACCCCATATGTCTCAAAAACGAAATTTTGTGGGAGAGACAAAAACCATTCCAGTTCTTAAATTTATGCTGAAATTAAGGTGGTGTTCTTATTTTTAGTTAAAATGAATGTAGGAGGAAACATGCCAATGCATTATAAACAATATTGAGTAGTTATATTGAGATTAAGTTGAAATTTATTCAGTGGACATGAGGGCTTTCTCAATATTTTGTAATAAATAAGCAAATTAATTACTTAACTCATATTTTATTGATTATATAAACAAAATTCAAACAAATTGTGCATGCTTTCCTTTCTCTCTCTCAGCAATGTTCATTCTTTGACACATGTTCGCCAATTGTAGATGTCATCATAAAAGTTCTGGATGATTTCTTCTTTTGGTTGGAATGGTAGATATTACTTTAGGTCATCCTTTTTCTTCTAATTAATAGGCACATTATATTTATAAGCCTCACTTATAGGGCTTGGTGGAATTACAGATGATTCAGCCAGTTGGAAAGTGTGCTCCATTGCTCCATCAATGAATGACCTAACTTTAACAACACCAATATATTCATGAGAATAGCTGAACTGCAGGAATTGTGTTACATTAAAGTGCTGTTTGTGTAGCCCTCCCTTGTACTTTAACAGAAATGGCATTTTTCGGTAGAACATTGCCCACCAATCCTTACAATTTAGTACGTCCTCTGTTTTGGGTATTTTCACTTCAAACTTCATCTTCGTGCTCGACTCTATTATTAATTCTGCATATTCTTTCAGCAAGTGTACCCTATCCACCTTCCTAATTTTCCTTTTTACCATGCTAAAATCTCTGTCAGAAGGAAGGTAAGAATGACCTCTTATTGGAAAGTAATGGGTTATGAACTGAAATTTTCCCTGTGCCACAAGCATTAAACAAAATCTCACCATTGCATGGTTTTTGTTTTGGCCTCCACAAAATTCAGAGAACAAGTGAAGGTGTTTAACATGTTGCTCAACATTTTCATTTATATAGTCCAAAAGAAACGAACACAGAGTAAGACGCAATTTCGATTATTCTCTCTGATCAAAGCACTGCTGACAACTTAAAATTTTGAGAAAGCCCATATCTTTTGTACATGTGGGGTTTCACTTAATTTTCATTGAAACAATGCCAGCATAAACAATACAGTTAGTGCCGGCATATGTATATATATACCGACAAATTTTCAGGTATTGTAGAGGTGTCTTACATAAACAATTTGAGATATACAACTTGTAGTCTAGAAGTTCAAATTTGCAAGTTATAATAATACATGTGTTAGGAGCCAGTATGCCACTGACAATACTTCGAATATTTCGTTGACAAGCTGTTACATAGTGCAGCCCTCTTTTGTGGGTTGGTTTCCTGAGACCATTTAGCTCAGTGGTAACGTGACAGGTATGAAGTATCGTTTGTTAGGAATATGATATTCAAGGTTCAAACCTCAGACATGCTAACCTTTTTATTTTAATTTTTTTATATTATTTCTTTCTTG
This sequence comes from Diploptera punctata, assembly GCA_030220185.1. Lineage (NCBI taxonomy): Eukaryota > Metazoa > Arthropoda > Insecta > Blattodea > Blaberidae > Diploptera > Diploptera punctata. The sequence continues at coordinate 232,903 of JASPKZ010007971.1, read as the reverse complement.
TGTAAGATGTTTGAAAATCTAGTACAAAATACTGGAGAATTAATTTTAGTATGATGCAGGAAAGTAATAAATTACAATGTTCTGTACTAGTGTATAAGAAGGAATACTGTATAGTACACTAGGTAACTACAGTAAGTGTTCGTAAGTGAAAATCACATGGTTCAGACGGTCGAAATAACAAGACTATTCATGCATTAGTGTAACCATTAATTCAGGTTAAAATGATACTGTATGAATGTAGCTTCAAGTCTTATGACGCGAAACTTAGTACAGACATGAAGGAAAGGCATAACAAAATTAATTAATCAATTAATAATTAATAAAGATTTAGGTATAGCGAGTTTTATGAAAGTAGGTAGGCCTATATGGAACGCTAGAGGAATTGCTAACAAAGAACCAATAGTAGAAAAAGAATTAAAAGAAATGAATGTCGATATAGGAATCATCCCAGAAACCAAAAAGAAACTAAAAGGGTCCACTGAAATGGAATATTATATTTAAATATATTGTAGTCTCCCTCAACAAAAAAGAGCAGCAGCGGCTATAGCAATATTAATAAAAAAACAGTAGAAAAACAAAATATACAGTTATGAGATAATAAATGAACGTATAATCATATTAACCCTTAAATTCGTAATGTATCCTTTTGGATACATCAGTTGATTCAATTAATTTAATATTTTAAATAAATCAGAAGAAAAATAATAAAAACAAATTACTTAAATGTGTGTCTAATTATACATTATACACCTAATAATAACAGTTACACAACATTCCGTTTTCACTGCAGTCTGCCACATTCAAATAACTAGCAGAAGAAATTTGTGTTTTGCCAATTTAAGAGTTAAGAATCAAGACCCTAAGAGGATACATTTCTATAGTTGGTATATATAGTCCAGATGAAACAACAAAATTTTATGATAATTTACAAGTTGTTATGAACAAAATAATCCCCAATTACTATATCATTGCAGCAGGAGATAGAAATGCGAGAGTAGGTAATAAACCTAGAACAAACGTTCTGGGAAAACATGGACATAAAACATTAAATTACAATGGGAGAAAATTGATAGATTATGCTGCATACAATATAATGAAAATTACAAATTATTTCTTTCTCCATAAAGACATTCACAAGTATAGCCCGATATGGAGTGGAATCCATCATAGACTACGTGCTTGCAAACAAAAAATTGTCTTTATTAGTACATGATACAAGAGTATATAGAGGTAAATATATTGTAATAATAATATAATAATAATAATAATAATAATAATAATAATAATAATACTTTATTTATTCTGGCAGAGGTAAGGCCATAAGGCCCTCTCTTCCACTCAACCAGCACAAATACAAATAAATATTCGACAAATATAGATATACACTGTACTAATTATAAACAATTAAAGATACAATAAATGTAGCAATGTAAATGTCATGTACAAACAACATTTTATAGGGTCATAACACTAATGATACGATAATAATAATAATAGTAATAATAATAATAATAATATAAATATGATACATTATACGGGAAACACCAATTAATATATATATCTTACACTGGATAATAATGAAGTCGAGTTTAGAGCAAATATAAATTTAGATTTCTTTTAAAAGATGCCAATGTCCGGCAGCCCCTTATTTCTTGTGGTAGGGAATTCCAGTTGCGAGAAGTGGAGATGGTATATGACATGGAGTGATGTCCCTGATCAGTACTTACTTATATCATCATCATCATCATCATGAACAAATTCGTTTTAGGCCATGTGGCCTGTACGGTAAACCTAGCGAAGATGGTCTTGATCTTTCCACCGATGTTTTGGTCTTCCTTGGTCCCTATGTCCAGTTGGGGTATATTGGAATGCCAATTTTGGAAGTCTATTCCTTGCCATTCTTCTCAGATGATTTTTCCATTCTTGTTGGTATCTTTGGATATCTTCATTTAAACTTGCTACTCCAAGTTTTCCTCTGATAGTAGTGTTCCTTTGGTGATCCAGTCTATTAACTCCTAACAATGATCGTAAGAAGCGCATTTGGCTTACTTGAAGTTTATGAGAGTTTCTTTTATTTAAAATCCAAATTTCACTTCCGTATTTTAGAGCAGCTTTTGATGTGACGTTATGTAATCTTAGTTTTGTCTCTGTCCTCATCTGTTTACCAAAATGTCTTCGTATTACCCCATTCATTTTATTATATTTTTGTAATTTTGAATCAATGTCACTCTTATACTCTGCAAATACACTTCCTAAGTAAGAGAAATCTGACACTTGTTCTATAATTTTTCCATCAATCTCAATTTTCACCCGTTGTATGTTTTTTCCACACATTGCCATTGTTTTGGATTTTGATGTGGAAATTTTCATATTATATTTGCTGGCAATTTTGAATAATTGATATGCTGCTATTTGTAAGCTATCTTCGGAATCTGATAATATTATTTGATCATCAGCATATAATATTGTTTGAATTATTTTATTCCTAGTTATATTCCACTGTTTACTGTTTGTTTCCATTCTTGCACTATTCTGTTAATATATATATTAAATAAGAGTGGAGATAGTCCACATCCTTGTCGAACACCTTTGCCTGTGTTTATGTGTTCTGTTATTTCTCCATCTGGTAATTTAATTTTGATTTTAGAATTTTGATATAAGCTTTGTATGGCTCGTATTACATGTGAGTGTATATGTTCTTCATGCAGTATCTGCCAAAGTTTATCTCGGTTTACATTATCATATGCCTTTTCATAATCTATAAATAGTATGTACAGTGGGAGATTAAATTCTCTCCTTTTTTCCATAATTTGTTGCAGGGTAAATATTGCATCTATAGTGCTCCTCCCTTTTCTAAATCCACATTGTTCTTCTTCCAAAAATGTTTCAGTACTTACTGATAACTTATTTTTAATTATGTTGGCATATAATTTAGATGCAGTTGGGAGTAAGGTAATGCCTCGGTAGTTATCACATTTGTTTTTCTGACCTTTTTTATGTATATTAATTACTAGACCCGTTTCCCAATCCGTTGGAATATTAAGACAATGCCAAATATTGTTAAAAAGTTCTAATAGTTTCTCTTTCAAGGCAGTTCCTCCATACTTAAAAAGTTCTAAATTTAAATCATCTAAACCTGGACTTTTCCTGTTCTTGGCCTTCTTTAAAACTTCTTCTAGTTCGTCCATTGTTATGTCTGGTTTTTCTATTTCATTTTCACAAGTCAAATTCGAAGTAATTTTTTCAGTGTGAGTGTTCGGTTCTGACCAAAGATTTTTGTAGTAAGTAATCCAGTCTTGTTTTGGTATCAGATTAACATTAATTTTGTCTTTTGTTTCCATCTGTAATTTTTTGAATATTTTAAATCCCTGTCTTTGTGCTCCTGTAATATCACGTTCTAAGGATTTTACAAATTTATCCCAATCATCCCTTCTGTATTTTCTAGACAATTTACGAACCTTAGCTCTGAGTTTTTTATATTCTGTATAATGTTCCTCTTGTTTAGTTTGTAAATACACTTTATAGGCTTTTTTCTTTTGTTCAATATTTTCTTTTAATTCGGGATTCCAGGTTCGTAATCTCTTTTTGTTTTTGATTTGTTTATATCCGAGACTCTCATATGCTGCTTCCATGATTGCTTGTTTTAGATTTATCCAGTCCTCTTCAATATCGCCCGTGCTTGTTTTAAGTTTATTCTTTATTCTAGTTTGATATAATATTTGTGTACTTTGGTCTTCCAATAAGTGAATTTTTAACTTTTTTGGCATCTTATTTTGTACTGTCTGCTTGTATTTTCTTGTGCTGATGTGTTTGTGATATAATTTTATTTTGCTTTCAACAAGAAAATGGTCACTATCAATTTAACTTCCTCTGTATACTCTAGTATCATTTACAGACTTTTTAAATTTATTATTAATTAGTACATAATCTATTATAGACTTTGATCCCCTTGCTGCCCATGTATATTTGTGTATTTTCTTGTGTCTAAAGAAGGAGTTTGTGATTCTTAAATTATTGAATATGCAAAAATCTATTAGTAGTTTACCATTATTGTTGCAAGTTGGTTCTCCTTCTGATCCAATGCATTCTCTTATCGGTTGATTTCCGACTCTTGCATTAAAATCACCAGCAATTATGAGATAATCTTGTTTATTTACTTTGTCAATGGTTTCTTGTAAAATATCATAAAATTCTGTGGTTTCTGAATCGTTTCCTTCTACAGGGGCATAAATTCCAATTATATTCAAATTATGTCCTAAAATTTTTATTCTAACTGTTACAATTTTTGGGGAAATCCATTGGTAATATAAAATGTTGTGTTGCAAATTTTTCCTTATTAAAATTGCGACTCCTGATGATGCTTACTTATATAAAAATAGCAATACCTACAAAATGGAGAAGTATGCAAAATCAAACACTTGAAAACTAGAAGACATTTAAAGTATATTTACTTCAAGAAGAGAGCATACGTCAATTGTATAAAAATAGATTAAATTGTTATATTACACAGAAATCAAATTAGAACCAATATTAATGAAGAATGGAAAGATCTAAAAGAAGTAAATGTAAATGCTGCAAATGAAGATATTGTAATGAGAAATAAACACTATAATAAAAGAGGTATAAATGTATGGAATGAAGAAATAGCATAAATTGTTTTAAAGAAGGAATCATATCTGAAATATTTGCAACAAAAAAATAACAGAAAATCTAATAGATTATAAAACAAAAAGTGATATTTTAAAGAGATAAATATGAAAAATTAAAAGAAACTCCTGGGAAAAATACATCAGTGATATAGAAAACAGTGTATATGAAAACAAAATGTTGCTTATAAAGCACTGAACACCTCAATAAAACTGAGAAAGATAATTTAAATTTAAACCCAATAACAGAAGACTAATGGCTTGACTATTATAGAGAACTTTGGACAGATCAACAAAAAAATTATGACAGACTACAAGCACAGACCTATGAGAATGTGGACCCGATTACATTAGAAGAACTATCTATTAATTACTCCGTACAATAATCTCTTGTCGAAATAAGAAACACCCGAAACAGATGAACTTAATAATGAATTGATAAATTATGCATCAGTACCCCTTTAAATTTATTAAATATCTGTTGGAAGTTTGGACACGTTCCAGAAGAATGGAAGATAGCCAAAATTCATCCAATATTTAAAAAGGTAACAAGATATGAATGAAATAATTATCGAGGAATAAGTCTTCTAAGTACATGTTATAAGAGCTATGCCTCCATCTTAAAACATCATCCCAATATTACCATTGAAAGTATGCTATAAGAAAATCAAAAGGTTTTAGAAAAGGAAGATCTTGTTCAGATTGTGTATATATTATAACACAATTAATAGAGACACGTAGAGAATATAACTTACCAACTTATATGGCATTTATTGATTTTAAGAAGGCTTTTGACAGAGTGAATAGAAAGAAATTATGGAATATAATGATAAACAGAGGCATTCCACAACATTTGGTTAAAATTATTGAAAGTTTATATGTAGATAATAAAATATTAATTAGCATGGGTCATAAAACACAAACCAATAAAACAGCGACAATAAACTGTGGAGTAAAACAAGGGTACCCACTTTCGCCATCACCTTGCCACGAAGCCATACAGAATTGGCAAATTGTTTTAACAGAACATTTTACAATTGACGATATTTTATTAGACACTTTACGTTTTGCAGACGATCAGATTGTGATATCTGAGTCACAAGATGGCCTACAACAGGCAATTTACAAATTAAGTAAAATATGTCAAACATACAACATGAAAATACCTACTCTAAAAACAAAAGTTTTAGCTTTTCGAGGGTGTGAGCCACTAAGAGTAAAAATCCAATTATCATCATCAACAACAACAAGTATTTAGCCCAGCGGCCTGTTCCGATCTCATTATAGGTCGAATTGGTCCTTCCATCTCTTCAATGGTCTTCCCAACATTTTTCTCCCTTTTGGTTTATAATTATACATTCTTATTGGCATGCGCTGTTCATTCATTCTTAGTACGTGCTGAAGATAAGCATTTTGATAATATTTTATTCTTTCACAGAGATTAAATATATTCTGTACTTATATTTTCGTTTTTCTTTTTATCTGTCCTTCAGTATCCTGCTATTGCTCTCAACATCTTCATTTCTACTGCCTCTATTTGTTTACTATCTGCCTTTGTTAATGTCCAGGTTTCACATCCATAGATAAGAGATGGAACTGCCAATACTTTGTAAAATTTTAAAATAGTTTATTTTCTAGTTTTATTCAATAAAGTACGTTTAATTGTGCCACATAGATAATTCAATCGTTGTATTTAAGTGTGTTTATCTAAATTTCTGTCATAACCTAAATGGCATCCCAGATAATTAAAATTCTGAACTTGGTCTACAATTACATTGTTTAATCACTATTTTTGTTCTTATTGCACATGTTCCTTTCAGAGTTATTATTTTTGTTTTAGATGTAGATATTCTTAAATTGTATTTTAGAGATATTATTTAAAGTATAAAGGAATTGTTGCAAAGCATTTTCTGATGATGTCAGTATTACTTGATCATCTGCAAAAAGCAGAGTTGTTAATACACTATTTATATTAATTTGTTCTTGCCATTCATTTATGACATGGTCCAAGTATAAATTAAACAATACTGGTGACAACGGACACCCTTGTCTTACTCCCTGGTTTATTTCTATGTTTTGTTTACTAATTTTATCTCCGCAGTCTATTTTAAAATTTGTTTCTATGTATAAACTCTGAATGGCTCTTATAAGGTGTTGAGGAATTCCTTCCATTTCTAATATGTTCCATACTTTATTTCTACTTGCACTATCAAATGCTTTAGTATAATCAACAAAATGTGGGCCCAATATACCCCAACTGGACATAGGGACCAAGGAAGACCAAAACATCGGTGGAAAGATCAAGACCATCTTCGCTAGGTTTACCGTACAGGCCACATGGCCTAAAACGAATTTGTTCATGATGATGATGATGAACAAAATGTGGGTAAATTAAATTTTCTTTTTTCTATAAATTGGGCCATTGTAAAAACAAAATCTACAGTTGACCTACCCTTTCTAAATCCATTTTGTTCCATACGTAATATTGGTTTAGCTATTTAATTTATTCTATATAATAAAATGTTTGCATATATCTTATAAGCTGAATTTAATAAACTTATTCCTCTATAATTTGTACATTCTCTTCTTTTTTCCTTTTTTGAATATCGGAACAGTTAATGCGTGTTTCCATTCATCCGGAATAGAACCCGTTTTCCAGCAAAGGTTTATAAATTCAAGAACCTTAACAATAAATGTAATCGATGCACATTAGAATAATTCTATGTTTAGATTATCTGCACCAGGCGATTTCTTGTTTTTTTTAAATTTTGCTCTTCAAAACTAATACTATGGATAATTTTCTCTTAAGGCTATTGTTTGTTCTTCTAAGTTTGTCCACAACGATGTATAATGTTGTTCTCATTGTGTAAGAGGTATAGGATTTAACCGTACTCTGTCCTTTTCGTTTTTATTTAAATGTTTAATTATTGTATATGCTCTAGCTTGGTGTCCGTGCACATCATGTTCTAAATTTGACACATACCTGTCCCAACATCTATCCCACATATGGATAGATGCTCTGAGACAGCAGCCCTGTCATTATCCTTACCCTGCACAGCGCTCGTATCGCAGTCAGGGGACAGTTATTACTACTGATTCATTTCAAAAATTCAATTAGAGAATAAAATAATAGAACAAGTGATCAATTTTAATTATCTGGGGTACAATGTATCATATAGAAAACGTGAAGACATTGAAAACAAAATAAATAAATTTAATTATATGTGTGGCGCCATAAAACGAAGTCTCAAGAGAATAGACTCGTCAGAAATGAGGTTTCTGAGGAGTGTATACAATAATGGATCAAAGGCGAAGTGAGGATATACGAAGAGAACTGAATATATTCAAACTATTATATAGAATTGGACAATACAGAGATGAATGGATGGACCACATCAATAGAATGGATAACAATAGAATTCCGATACAGATTCTTCATTACAAGCCACTAGGACGAAGAAATATCGGAAGACCCAGTAAAAGATGGATAGACCAATTTTAACATGAGATCGGAACAGACCAGCAGGTCTAATCCTTGATGCTGCTGCTGATGATGATCATGAATTAATAATTAAATTAATATCCACTGTTGTTTGACTTGCCAATGGACAAATAGTAAAGGAAATCAAATTCGTATTCATATTTTATTTAAGGTAAATACGTTAATATTCAGGAATAATAATAATAGCAATAATAATAGCAATAACAGTAATAATAATAATAATAATAATAATAATAATAATAATAAATGAAAACCATCTTATTTTATATTAAAGTACCCTTAGTAAAGGAGGCATAATTTAAGCATACCTAAAAGTGAAATCTCTTTTCATGTTTGCCTCAAAATCAGGATCATAGGTACTGTTCAAAATGTTGCTCTTGATAGAGTAAGCACAAATTACATCTACGCAGAAATGATGCTCGCACTCCATCTAAGCTTCCTAGAGTATTTCTGATTTCGGGAGGCAGCCAAAATTCTCTCCAGTAACTCCTCATCTGAGTCGACTGGAGTCTGATACACGGGGCTCTTAAGCTGTCTTCATAGGAACAAATCTGGAGGAGTAGATCAGGTGAACGTGGAGACCGCCACGACCAATCCAACGTCCAGAGAAGACATTATCCTGATGGTTCCTTATTTTCCTCCCAAAGTGAGAAGATGCTCCATCCTGCTGGATCCACATCTGACGTCGGATATCAAAATGGACTTCTTCCAGGAGTACAGGTAGCACGTGTATCAAAATATGTTCGTACACATGACCATTTAACCGTGGGGGGCAGAAGACAGGGACCGATGATGTAATTTGAAATTATACCAGCCTATAGGCCTATGTTAACGGCGAACCTACAATGGCAAATGGATGTTCATGTTCCAAAATATGGTTATTCTTCTGGTTTAGAACAACCCCTTCTCTTGTAAAATAAGCCTCGTTGGTGAAAAGCACTTTTGAAAAGAAATCAGGCTGCTCAACCAGCCGTCCAGTTACAAAATTGCATGCGAGATCAGAAGTCTAACGGCGTCAAGCACTGTACCTTCCAATAGTGGAAGGGGTGGAGTCTTTTTTCTGCAAGACCTGCCACAGACTAACGTGGTTTGTACTCATGGTGGCAATTGCAATTGCTCGTGTACAGGTAGAAGGATTCTCTCGAATCCTGTCGAGAACCTCTTCTTCAAAATCCAGGGTACGATGAGTTCGTCTTGCGCCGGAACTCGGTTTATACAACATCAGACGCCGGTGGATGGTTTGGAAAGTAGAATGATGAGCATGTTGTCTGCCAGGATATCTTTCTCTGTACATTTGTGCAGCTGCATGCACATTTCCTCTAGTCTCACCAAAAATATACTGCATATGTGCTAATTCATTGATTGCGTAAACGTTAGCCATAGCGTTCATGTTCATGTTGCTCCTACAAGTTTCACAGCAGTAGTGAAACAGACTGGTATTAGTCGTTAGTATCACGGGCACGCGCATGGGTAGATGGTATAAGTGCACAGTATTTAAAAAAATGCATGTGCTTTTCATGTAAACAAATCACGAAACTATTTTAATTAAAAACAAATAATAATAGCCTACTTAAACAGAATATCAGAAAGTCAATTAAGTAACTACAAAAGTAATATCCTCCTCTGAATAAAAATTAAAAAAGTAAATAAAAATACAAAAACCAAAAAGAGAGATTTGAACCCGGCTTTATAACATTCAATGATAAGCATGCTACCCACTAAGCTATTATTGCGAACGACGTTTGAACTACCAGACATCTAATACATACAATTGCATGAGAGGGCACGAAATACAGACTGTCAGTAGCGTACTGGCTCTTACCGACAGACGAAATGTCCATAACTTCATGACTCAAAATTTCGAAAATGCTGCTATATTTGCAATTAAAACTAGAGTTATCCTACTATTGGAGCAGAACTGAAGTATCCCAAGACAAACCATATTCATAGTTTGCTTCATTGTTCATTAATGAGTACGAACTTCCATTTTAAAAAAGTTCATATAACTTTAAAGTTTGGCTTCACACACCCCAAGTTCCTAATCTCAAATTGTTCGTCTAACACTCCTCTACATTACCTGAAAGTTTGTTGGTGTTATTCATTAACACCCTGTATATATATATATATATAGTTCAAATCTCGACTCAAGCATTCTTTTTTCTTTTCATATCATATATATATATATATATATATATATATATATATATATATATGGTAAGACATTATTGCTTACTGTTGCGACATAAAAAATCGTTCCAGTTCTTTTTCGGAATTTACTCTAAGAATACTTTAATAGCTAATCATTCAAATTCAGGCTTAAATGGTTTAATAAAAATAGATATAATATGAACACAATGGCATGCGGTGGTCAGTCAGAGCAGTAGCCCAGCTGCATGATGAAAATATGACTTATAGTTTATAAATACTTTATTCCGAAGTATTCAGTTTATAAGTAGCATGAACATTTATTATGTATACGTGTTCGCTTTAATCTTCCATAATAGTGAAACATATAAAAATCAACATTTTAAGATTTATACCCATGTGTGTAAAATTCAATATACATATGTATTTAATATAAGCAACACATGCAATAATACTAAAATGCCTTGTAATTTTTTTTATCAGGTAAATCGGGAGTTGGCCTACCTTGTTGTAACGAAGCCACTTACGTGTTTGAAAAATCTGCTCGAAAATGATCTAGTATGCACATTATAAATTATGCAGTCACATAGATTATTTACTAAATTGGCAAAGCACATTTCTCAGTAATACCTTAAAATAACTGTAAAAACGTATTAATAACGAATTTGAACGAACTCAGTGTCAATAATAAAGTCAACTGTTGCTTTTCACAAATTACATATACACTTCTTCTTCTTCTTCTTCCTTCCAGGTATTAGGCCAAGGCCTGTTACGATCCTACAGAAAATTTTCCCTTCAGCGTTTCATAGGACAGCCCAGAGATCTTTGTCCTCTTGGTATATAATTATAAACAGCTTTGGGGATCCGATTTGAACTCATTCTTTCAAGATGGTGTTTCCAATATAGTTGGTACTGTTTAATATATTCCAAAATTGGCGTAGTCTTCAATTCTTTTAAGATATCGGTGTTCCTTTTCCGATCTCATCTGGTGTAACCCGCTGTTCTGTATATGAATCTCATTTCGCAAGCTGTTATTCTGCTTTCATGTTGTCTTTTTAGTGTCCATGCTTCACTACCATAGGTCAACACTGGTCTAGCCAAAGTGTTATATAAACGTAATCTGGTGTTTTTTTTGTACAAGGGATGGTTTCATAACTTGATTAATAATTCCCAAACTTTTATTATAACTAGTAATTTTTTCAGGGATATCCTTTTCATCCCAGATAGAGAGATAATGTCCAAGATATTTAAATTGATTAGATCTCTCTCAAATTTTATTCTGGAGACAGATTTTACTTTGTGTGGTGTCCTTCCCATGAAATGCCATAATTTTAGTTTTGTTAATTGATATTTGCATATTAAATTTGGCAGCTATTTTTTATAAATTAAAAATTGGTCATTGCAAATAATTTTTGGAAAGTGCCAGAAGCGCTAAATCGTCTGCAAAAAGAATAGCATCGAGTGTGAGGTTCCTATTGATGGGTATATATCCCCATTGTGTTTTCCTCCATTCATTTATTATTCTATTCATATATATATATATAATGAAAAGCACTGGTGAAAGTCCACATCCCTGTCTTACTCCAGTGTTGATCTTTTCCAAGAAGATAGTTTGCCATCTTGTTTAACAGAGATTTCATTATCTTTATAGATGTTGAAGATATTTGAATAATATATTTCTGTCTACTTTGTCAAAAGCCTTTATGAAGTCAACAAAGGACATATGAGTTTCTATACTGAATTCCTTGTGCTTTTCTAATAGTAGTTTTAGAGTAAAGAATCCATCTGTACAAGATCTACCCTTTCTGAATCCATTCTGCTCTTCTCTAATTATATTTTCATTTTTTTTAATTTATTCTTAACTATATTAGCATAAATTTTATATCCAGAGTTCAACAAGCTGATTCCACGATAGGTATCTTGGGTTTGGCGACTTCCTTTTTGAAGATTGGCATTACAATGGATTTGTTCCAGCTTTGTGGTGGTTCTTGTCCTTTCCATATCATATTAAGGAGAATAAGAAATCTGTTTAAACATTTCTTACTTGAAAATTTAAATAATTCCTGATTAATGTGGTCTTCTCCGGGAGCCTTGTTACTTTTTAATGATTTAACATCAGTTAATTCATCTATATAAATTTGTTCCAAAGTTGTGTTATTAGAGATTGGTATATGTAATAATCATCTTTTTGTATCCATACATGATGGAAGTAGTTAAGTCAAGATTCTTTAGATATACAATTTAAATGTGCATTTTCTTTTGAATCATTATTTAATTTTTTAAAACTTTATATATTTTTGGTTGAGGCCTAGTGATATCATTTTCCAAAAATGATACAAATTGTTCCCAGCTTTGCCTATGTATTTTGCGAACTTCATTTTTAGCTACGGCTCTCTTCCTATGATACTCTACTTTATCTTCATCTTTTTTTTGTAGACAAGAATTTTTTGTATGCTTGACATTTATCATAAATTACTTTTTTGATGTTTTCATCCCATATCCGTAGCCCTTTTTTTATTCCATTTAGTTTTGATACCGAGGCTTTCATTTGCTGCTTGTGTCAAAATATTTTGTAGAGCAAGCCATTCTTCTTCAATATTTTCGCCAACCGGTGTTTCTTGAACTAGACGATCTAATCTGCATGTGTATAGTCAGGTAATAGTGGGGTCTCGGAAAAGACTTACTTTATAAGTATGGGTCACATTTTCAAATTTTATATTATTAATTTTATTTTTATTTTTCCATCTCGGTGGCATATGGACTGGACAAACAAGTATGATCTGATTCGATTTCAGGTCCTCTGTAAACTCTTGTATCGAGAACTCTAGATGCTAATTTTTTATTACATATAGCATGATCGATAATTGATTTAAGGCCCCTGGCTTGCCATGTATATTTGTGACTATCCTTGTGATTAAATTATACACCATCGTAATAATTCAATTATTATTATTCAGAAATACTGTATAATATAAATAAAGCTTCTTAAATTAACAGACTGCTATAGCTGACTAAACGTACCTCATAATTTTATTTTATTTTGTAAAAATATAACTAACTTAAATGAAGTATTATAATTTCAAAAATAATGTTTCGAAAAATTATATTATTGAGGAAATGGCGCTTTTCAAATAAGCCAATTAACGTTTCTTCGTTAAATTAAAGTTTCATGAATCGATAGGTCGAAACGTCATTCGACCTTGTGTATATTTCTTCGAGTTGTGACGTTTACTGGATCCAGCTAGCTGGTATTCAATAAAAAATCGATGGAATAAGGCACAAGCTTCGTCTATAATGCAGCCCACTAAAGAGATTGCCGACGATAATGTTAAAATGTGAGACCTCAACTGATTGGCAGGAGAACTAATATATTACAGATTGCTGTATTGCCGACATATATCAACAGCTCCGGATTACAGAAAATTATGTCGGTAACTCAGTCGTTATTTTCGACGTTTACTATACCACGCGTAAATAGTTTCCCCGAAGTATTTATTACCAAAAACAACATCTCACACAATACTGTATCTTGTTCGGAAAAATCATTACAACATCGCTAGCGTTGTTCTTATGTGGTGATTCAATGTTTCCTTCAATGACAGAACAATGGTCCAGTAAAATTTGACGATGGAACACTAATTTCTCCTAAATCGTTCTAAAAACACCAAATATGAGGTGAGATGTTATTTTTATTAATACCTTATAGTGTTACTTTCTACAAACTCTGAAGTTCTCAATTTTCAAGATCCATTTACTTACGATTTTAACCAATGTTAGGAATATATTCCTTACATCAGAAAAAACAGTTGAAGAAACTTGTTACTTGCAAATTAACAAAAAAAATGGTTGGTTGAACCTACATATACTTTAAAATATACATCCAACATATTAAAATGAAATATACAGTTCGTTATAATATTAAATAGAAATAAATACACAAATAAATGATTCAAAACTAATATCAGGAGCATGAATTTAAACAAACGTTTTGAAATGACTATTTAACTCATGCCCCAAATGGGAGCTAATGACCTAACTCATTTCAATGAATTTTGATTTACAACCAATCATGGTCGTTTTTCACCTCGATTTGATCTGTTTAATTTTATCACTTTAAAATCAAGCTCCTCCTTTTTAACATTGAGAATAGGCCAGAATATTATTTTGCAGTGACTGACTCTCTAAGAAATACGTTGAATATAACAATTTATATATTAATATGTAAGAATTCTAGAATGAAAGTGGCTACCAGATTGTATATATAGTGTACGAATTCAAACAGATGGTGCTTGAGGGATATAATATAAAAACATTTGTAGCAATTGATTATACCACAAAAAAAAACATTGTGTGCATTTTCTAAAACGTATTATTTCCAAAGTAATAACGTTCTAGAAAAATATAATTGACATATTTACATCATAGGACATCAGAAATTAATTAATATACAGTTTGATGTGTTTCATTTTTTCTCCATTAGGGTGCATTCTTACAATATTGCAATCCTTTGTCAATGAATAATATGATCTGGTTGCAGTGATGAACAAGTGAAACATAAACGTTTCTCATTTGTTTTCCAACATCGCCGTTTGCATTAAATATATAAATATTTTAAAATAACTATATTTAAATAATGATTTGTAACAGTTTAATTCTATTCGTTAAATAGTCCTAACAAAAGCCACTCTTGATTTTCAAATTCTCTAGATAAAATAACTCGTGGCATTACTCATGATAATTTTTTATTAAAAATAAGAGGAAACCGATTTATTTCAAATAATAAGAAATATTTAACTTAGCAAGTCTGTTGGCTACACTTACAGCAGATGAAATTACCTGCGACCGCAGCGTTCCAAGCGATTGGCAGGAGGAACTAGGCCTGGCATCAAGTACTTCCATATGCGTCGGCAACCCCTGATATAAAGGGTTATCGCTAGACTTAGCAGACACGCATCAAAATAAACAGTATTATATTGTGCTTGCGCGGACATTTTAGTGGATTATCGCTGATTCATCTGCAGCGCAAAAGCTGGGGATAACACTGAGGAAACACTCTATGCGTTCCCCTATGGAAATAACGTGAATACGCAGATGGCTCCGCCAAACCGAATGCGAAAGTCTGCTCGCGTGGCAGGAATTTTGAATTTCATGTCCATGCGTGATTGATTTGAATGAATTTTGCCAAATATATTATTTTATTTTAATCCGGAATTATTAAAATACAGGGTGGACCGCTCGAATGGACCTAATTTCAATTGCTTGTTACTGGCAAACGGTTGAAGATAGAAACTTAAAACAACGTTCATATTACAGAAAAACTCACCAAGTTTTGATATCCAGATCACCACATCTCTATATGAGCCCCAGCAGTCACTGTGACGATATCAAAGCGATGAACAATTTCTTGCCAAGTACGTTGGAGTATGTCTTCTGGAATGTTCTCAATAGCCTCTATGATGCGCTCACGAAGATCACGAAGGTCTTTGACTGGGGTGGTGTAAACTTTATCTTTGACATAGCCCCAGAGAAAGAAATCCAGTGGTGTTAAATCGGGAGATCTCGGGGGCCACGCGATTGGTCCTCCCCTACCAATCCAACGGCCAGGGAAAATGTTGTCCAAAGTCGTACGAACTTCATTGGACCAGTGGGGAGGAGCACCATCTTGCTGGAAAACGATGTTAGGCTGCAGTTGTTCAATTTGTGGAAAGAAGAACTGCTCCAGCATGTCAAGATATGTGGTACCACGAACAGTTTTCTCGGCGAAGAAAAACGGTCCAATGACCTTATTATGTGACAAACTGCACCAAACATTCATCTTCGGACTATCACGAACATGCTCTTGAATAGCGTGAGGATTCTCCGATCCCCAGATCCGCACATTATGCCGGTTTACCTTGCCTGACAAATGGAAAGTGGCTTCGTCCGAGAAGAAAATCTTGGTCATGAAGTCAGGATCAGCGCCGAGACGGTCCAGCATCGTATTGGCGAATTCCACTCGTTTCGGCATGTCATTCGGCTCCAGACGTTGCACTAACTGCACTTTATATGCGTGCAGTTTGAGGCGTTTGTGGACAATCCGTTGTAATGTCGATTTTGGTATTTGAAGTTCCCGCGAAGCTCTTCTTAATGACTTCCGGGGGCTTCGCTCAAATGCGGCTTGAACATTTGCTACCATTTCATCGGATGCTCTGCGACCACCACCATGCTTCTTCAACACAGATCCTGTAGCTAATAATGTATCACGCCACTTCTTTATGCTTCTAGCAGTTGGAGCATCACGGTTAAACACACGCCGGAACTCCCTTTGAACTCTAATGATTGATTTAAACTCCGCATACCACAAAACAGCTTGCGCTTTCATCTGCGGAGTCGCCATTTTCACAAACAATTAAATCTAAGAACGAGAAACGTATCTTTGTGCCATCTACCGACAGGATTCGAAACTTGGTGAGTTTTTCTGTACTATGAACGTTGTTTTAAGTTTCTATCTTCAACCGTTTGCCAGTAACAAGCAATTGAAATTAGGTCCAGCTTGCGCTTTCATCTGCGGAGTCGCCATTTTCACAAACAATTAAATCTAAGAACGAGAAACGTATCTTTGTGCCATCTACCGACAGGATTCGAAACTTGGTGAGTTTTTCTGTACTATGAACGTTGTTTTAAGTTTCTATCTTCAACCGTTTGCCAGTAACAAGCAATTGAAATTAGGTCCATTCGAGCGGTCCACCCTGTACTATTTACCCCAGCTGTGCTGTGATAGCTGGGCTTGAATTCACGCCACTGTATGAAAAGGTAAGTCTCGTATATTTCGTTGGGCAGGAAATACGGGTACGGTACGAATGGATAATGAAAGGGAGTTATTGAAGGAAAACCAGGGGTAAAGCACTCTGTAAGGTAGGACAAGAATGAGGTGGGAGAATAATATTAACCATGATTTGAGGCAAAGCGATCATACACGGGATGATTGGAAAACATTACGCACAGAATAGAGATGTATGGAGAGGTTATGAATATATCCGCGCGGCCATGAACAACGCGTTCGATTGTTCCACTGTGCTAGAATTGGTTTACACAGATCATCTTCCGCAAGGGTCAGGTCATGAATTACAAGACAATCAATAAGTTTTATAACTTACTCACTTGCATTATTATACCAGGAAATTCATTACTGCGAGAACATGAACTCTCCATATATCCGTGTCCTTAGCGATTGTTTCCAATTATTCCTCGTATAATTTACCTTCCTGAAATCGTGGTTAATGTTATTTTCTCAAGTCATATTTGGTCGAGATATAGCGTGTTTCCCTCTGGTTTCCTAAGTATGAACTTCTAATTACTCTCTTCAGTACCCCATTTGTGCCACATACCCTGCCCACCGCAATCAATAAGACAAAGTATTTTTTTATTTTATCTAGTTCCGTATATGTAGCTTACTCTAATGTAATTTACTCCATTCACCCATCTGTCCGTCTTTCTTTGGTCCAAAAAAATTCCTAAGAACTTTGTTCGAAAATTCTTTTCCCTTAATAACACAAATAAATTGAATATACGTGTTCAATTGAAAATATGTTTATTTACTGACCCTATAATATCGTAGTTATACAACTATTTTCATACCAAGCAAGGAAATGTCTTCAGGAAGACAATTTCAAAAACCTGGTTTATGTCTGATCATACACATAACAGTGCTCCAACTGCAATTTATTGGCCAAGATAATTTAGTTAAGCTTTTTTACAAGTGGTTAATTAATTTTCTCATGCAACTACATAATATTACCTGGAAGGGAAATGCTGATTAAATTTTGCTCAGTTCCTCTAATTTAGTCTGGACATACTTTTACAAACCTGAAAAAATTAGGATTCAGAACCTACGACTCTAAGCCCCTCCTGGAGGACTTTGTCCCTAGGATTTTTCCATCCTAGAAAATTCGTCGGCCCCGCTCAGCTTTGAAATATAACTCTATGAACCACAGGCGAGAAATTAACCCATAGACCACCAATATTGATACCAGCTTATGGCAATAAAAAAGTAAGTATCCAGTACGAACCTTTGTTTCCCTCTGCCAAAATACTCAGTTTTACACTTTTACAATCCTCACGCTAAAAGTTTGGTACAGCCTGTAGATCCGATACATGAGTTAGGACAGCACAACCAGTTATAGAGGCATATCATTCAGATCATTTCAAATTACTACATATCAATATGTAAGCGATCCATTTTGACAAATGATCAATCAAACACAACACACTGTAATACTTTAAAATTGATTTGAGTAATATTAGGATCAATAACTCACTGGCACTACCGAACTTGGATGGTCGTGGCTTTGCAGACATATGCTCTCCATATATCCCTGTTTTCTATAATTTAATTTTTACTGTTAGACTAACTGTGCATGAAATTATCAGCATTCTAGAAGAAGATAATGATATTATTGATGCAGATATCTTCATAGGCCCTCCTGAAAATGCGTTACAAAGTGATGGTGATATCGACAATGAAGACTGTCCGGTAGGGAATCTAAACAAATTGTCTGGAAATCAACTGAAGGTACAGCCGAACTTCATAGTAGAAAGAGGTCTAGTGAAGGGACTAAAAAAGTGTTATTTCTTGAACAAATACTAAAACACCTAGTACTTCTAGCGCTAATGACATTCATTCGATGAAAAAACGAGTTAAGCGATTGACGCTGAAAGGAGGTGGAAGAATTGTGATACTTCTTTCCGTCCAATTGTCCATACTGTGAACCAACTGAGTTTTTGAATACAAATATGACACCTGTGGAAGTGTTTGAAAGTTTCTGTGATGATGATTTCTACTCACTTATCGTAGAGAATTAAATTACGCGTGCAAAACAGGTACAACTGAATTTTCTATTACAAAAGAGGGGATTTGTGCATTCTTGGGAATAGTATTTTTGAGTGGCTATTGGTATAGTTCCAAAACAAATGTATTGGGAAACCGAAAATGATACATATATTGCGGCTGTTGTAAAAGCAATAGCTAAAAATAGATTTGAAGAATTATTGTGGTACTTTCATGTATGTGGCAATGATAAAACTGACAAATTCGAAAAGTAAGAACACTGTGGTCGATGCTCAATGAGCGCTAGTTGAATTCTTTCTAGAAGAATGCTATCTTAGTGTAAACGGAGCAATGATTCTATATTTTTAATGCCACAGTACTAAACAACTCACCTATGGTAAACCCATAACATTTGGATGTAAGTCTTGCACACGTCTAGGATATTTGATTCAAGCAGAACTATATCGGGGGCAGCAACAGGCAATAAGGTTCTTGAACTTGGTCTTGGCGGATCTGTTGTATTAGACCTTCTATCAGAATTGTCTGAAGAAAAAAAGAAGAAATATGTTTGTACATGAACAACTTTTTTTATTTCATTACTTATCCGGGGTAGATAGAAAGAGGCCGACCATCACGCCACAGGGACCATGAGAGCAAATTGCATTCAAAAGGCACCCCAAAAATCAGTTGATGTAATGGAGGAGCATATCCACGGCTCTTATGACCAGGTGACAGATGAAAATAAAAAATCACCTTAGTTCGTTACCACGATAATAATATTGTAACAGTTGCATGTATGTGCACAAAACTGAAGCTATTGGACAAGCATAACACTGAAGTTCAGCTGAAAAGAGGAACATTTCCATTCAACCTGCGTCGTGGAATATAATTATTTCACGGGAGGAGTAGACAGAATGGATGAAAAGATATATATGATCAACGTCAGAAGTATGCATTGGCCCCTTGTTTCGTATTCCTATTATGCAGACTAACAGTGGTGGTATGGATATTCTGTCTTTCATTCGCTACATTGTACAGACCCACTATCCACAAGTCAGGTTACGTCCTAGACTATCACCTTTAATTGCAAGACGGAAAGTACCTGATGAAGTGCGACAGGATGGCCCCACCATGTAATAGCAAACAGTAACACTCTGATCAGATGTGTAGAATGTCACAAAACATACTATCAGGAAGTACCAGAAGTGCAGTGTAGGATGCCATGTTGTTTTCTAAGATTTAACTCACATTTCTTCCATAACTGAATATTTTGCCGATATATAACTCTTACCACCATTAACTTTTATAAGATTCATGTGTTCCGTTGAGGTATTATTCAAAACTAAAATATAAAATTATGGAATATTCACCTGAAAGGTCCGTCTCCTCAACTTAATTAATTATTTAACTCTAGCGCTTTCGGGACTTGTCCCATCATCGGAGGATTCAAAACTGGTGTTTCACTGAAGATCTGGTAGAGGGGGTTACATATATTGGGTTAGTTTCCGTTTATCAGATTGTCGTTGTTGTGAGATACTTTCATGATTTCCATCTCTTCGAGTACGTTTATCTTCGCTCGATTATTTTCTCTGTGCATTACTGTTAGGGTGTTTTCAATATTTTAACATGCGATGTCCTTCATGGATAATGTGTTTTGCATAGCTTGATTTTCCTTCTGCGTGAATGAAGTTTCGAAAATATTACTTAAATCTGATGATAAAACTTTTTTTTTTCTTCCTGTATAGAATTTGTTGCAGTCCTTATATGTCAATTTATATACTTCTTTGCTGTTGAAAATGTTATTTTCTTCAATGTTATTGTTTATTGTGTTGTTTAATTTATTAGTTCTGTATGCTATTTCTACCCCTCCATGGTATCTTTACCTTGTACTGGTGGAGTGGCTTGCGTGCTTAAATGATCCTGAGAGCTATGCCGGCGGTAGCATTGCTGCCGATAGGGTTACCCATGCCGGACTGGTCGAAGGTGATAAGCCAGACGAAAAAAGTACCTTGGTCGAAAGAGTGACGATCTTTCACACCGTAAAAATAGAACCGTCAAGAAATGCGGACATGGGTTCAACTGGGGTAAAATTTTCCGGAGGTCAAATAGTGCCCCATTCGGTTCTCCGGGCGGGGACTACTTCAGGGAACCCATGCCTAATGGCTCAAACACAGGGACATGTTCCTAGGAACATGGAATGTTAGGACTTTATAGAATAGAGGGGGCACTAGAGATATTAACGCAGGAACTAGATAAATCACCTTTGGATATAGTCGCTTTACAGGGAGTTAAGTGGCCGGGAGGAGGTAGTCAGGAATCAGGAAGCTTTGCATTATACTACGGGGGTGCAGAAAGAACTGCATTTGGATCAGGAACGGGTTTTTTAGTCAGAAGGAGGATCCTCTTCGCTATCCGAGATATTAAGTTTGTCAGTGATAGGGTATCATACGTAATTCTAAAGGGTAAACGAACATGATTTTATAATTGTAAATGTACATGCCCCCACAGAAGATAAAGATGACAAGATCAAGGATGAGTTCTATGAAGAATTAGAATGCCTATTTGATAGCCTTTCACGATATCATATGAAAATTGTCTTAGGAGATTTTAATGCAAAAGTGGGGCGGGAAGATATATTCAAACCAACAATAGGCAAATTCAGTCTTCATGAAGATAGTAACGACAACGGGGTTAGATTAGTCACATTTGCCACATCAAAGAATCTCATTGTTAAGAGCACAACATTTCAGCATAAGGATATTCATAAATACACCTGGACGTCCCCAGATGGAGAAACTCGGAACCAGATAGATCATGTATTAGTGGATAAACGCTGGCACAGTAGCATCATCGATGTTAGATCAGTTAGAGGGACAGACTGCAATTCGGATCATCATCTGGTCAGGGTGAAAATCAGACAACGGCTATCGCTTATGAGAGGAACACAAACGCTAAAGATGATTCTGTAAAATTTGAATTAAAAAACTTGAAAAATGATGAAATGCGGCAAGAATACCAAATCAAAATTACTAATAGATTTGAAGTAGCTGGAATCTTCAGATGACAATGTGGCAAACGAAGAAGAAACTGGTATAAATAAAGAATGGGAGGCTATAAGAGATACTATTAAATTGTCAGCATCAGAAAGCATTGGTTGTTTAAAAAAGAGGCAAAACAAGAAATGGTTTGATGAGGAATGTGCCGACATTGTAAAGAAAAGAAAGCTAGCAAAAATGAAATGGTTACACGAGCCAAATGAGGTAAATTTAGAGCAATTGGGTAGTATTAGACGGGAAACCACCAGGCTACTAAAGAGTAAAAAGAGGGAATATTTGAGAGAGAAGATTAATGATCTTGAAATGAATGCAAAAAATAGGAACATTAGAGAATTATATCAGGGAATTAGTATAGAGAAGAAAGGGTTTCAGGCTAGAACAAACATAATTCGGAATGAAAATGGGGATATGATTGCAGATTCCAGGAGTATATTAAATAGATGGAAAAGTTACTTTAATCAGCTATTAAATGTACATACAGAACAGGACATTGAGGAGGATAATTAACAGACAGCAGAAATGCTAGTCGCAGAACCAAGTGCATTAGAGGTTGAAATGGCGATTGAAAAATTGAAGATGTATAAAGCATCAGGTTCAGATGAGATCCCAGCAGAACTGATAAAATCAGGGGGAGAAAAATTGATGGACAAGATACGCCATTTGCTTAGTATGATTTGGGAAAAAGAAGCTCTTCCAGATGAATGGAAAGAATCGATTATCGTACTAATTTATAAGAAAGGAGATAAAACTGATTGCAACAACTACAGGGGCATCTCATTACTTTTTTCAACTTCGTACAAAATTCTTACAAATATATTAGTAAGCAGACTTACTCCCTATATTGATGACATTCTAGGAGATCATCAATGTGCATTTAGAAGAAACAGGTCTACAACAGATCAGATTTTTAGTATAAGACAAATTTTAGAAAAGAAATGGGAATATAATGGTACTGTACATCAACTATATGTAGACTTCAAAAAAGCATATGATTCAATTAAGAGGGAGAAGTTATATAGTATCCTGCTGCAGTTCGGAATTGCTAAAAAGTTAGTTAGACTTATACGAATGTGTCTAAACGGCACAAAGAGTAGGGTGCGTGTAGGCAAACAGTTTTCGGATACTTTTGAAATCCAGAATGGGTTGAAGCAAGGAGATGCACTATCTCCTCTACTATTTAATTTTGTACTAGAGCATGCCATCAAATCTTTAGAGGATGAGGAAGGCCTACAACTCAATGGTATTAATAAGCTGTTAGTTTATGCTGATGATGTAGTACTATTGGCCGATAGCGAGAAGATACTAAAGGACAACACGCACACACTATTGAGTAACACTAAGAAATTAGGACTGGAAGTAAATATCAATAAAACTAAATATATGGTCACACGTAGAAATTCATTATATAATGGAAATGGACAGCTAATGACAAATGAGGGAAATTTTGAGGACGTGGCTGAATTCAAATACCTAGGAACAGTAATCACAAATAGGAATGAGATGCACGAAGAAATTAAACATAGGCTCAATTCTGGAAATGCGTGCTATTATGCATTGCAGAGACTTTTGATGTCCCAACTCCTTTCAAAAAACGTTAAACTGAAAATATATAAAACTATTATTTCTACCAGTTATATTATATGGATGCGAAACATGGACTCTTACTTTAAGGGAGGAAAGGAGATTACGAGTATTTGAGAATAAAGTACTTAGGAAAATTTTTGGACCAAAGAGAGATGAACAGACAGGTGAATGGAGAAGACTACATAACAATGAACTACATGGTCTTTATAGGAAGCCAGATATAATAAGAACAGTTAAGTCTCGTAGACTGCGATGGGCAGGACATATTGCACGTATGGGGAATTAAAGACGTGCATGGAAGCTTCTTGTAGGAAAGCTAGAGGGAAAACGCCCAGTTGGTAGACCAAGAATGAGGTGGGAGAATAATATTAACTACGATTTGAGGGAAGTTGATTATACAGGGAATGATTGGAAAGCATTAGCTCAGGATAGGGATGTATGGAGAGCTTATGTCCGCGCGGCCATGAACCTACGGGTTCGATAGTGCCAGTGAGTAAGTAAGTAAGTATGCTATTTTTACATTTTTATCGGCTTTCTTAAGTGTATTGGCGAATTTTGTCATTTCTTTTCCTGTGTATGTAAGAGTTTTCCATGTTTTCTTGTTGTTGTGAGATTCTTTTTTCTAGTTTAGTTATGTTGGTTATATTGTTCTTCCTTTTTTGTTTATTTACGAGTTTATCTATGATTTCTTCATGATAGCCATTGGTTTTTGTCATATATTTAAGGTAATTGAGTTCTTTGCTAAATGGGAGTTTCAACATTGTACTGATTAATCTATTAAATGTACTAATTTTCTGTTGAAAAGATTGTGTAGATTTTTTGTTTATGGCCAGAGCATTGTTTGTAGGTTTCCGGTAGATGCCGATTTCTAGTTTACTGTTGTGTAGATTTTTGGTTATAGACAAATCTAAGTAGTTTATGCTATTATTAACTTCTATTTCTTCCGTGAAAGTGATTTTTTCATGCATGTTATTTAAGTCTTGTAATATTTCTTTTTTTGTTTCATTGTCGTATATTACTAGTACGTTATCGACATGCCGTAATATTAGTTTTATGTTAAATTTGCGTATTAGTTCCTCAAAATGTTTATTTTCCAGTTCTTTTAGGAAGATTTCGGTCATTATTCCGGATGTAGGACTCCCCATCGGGATCTCGTCTTCTTGAGTAAAAAGTTCATTGTTAAATTGGGAGTAATTTTGTTTTATTGTTATTGTTATTAATGTATTTAACTGATTGATATAGTTTTCTTCAAGTTTATTGTCTGTTAGCATTTGCCTTATTATGTTTGCTGTTTCGTTTATCGGAATATTTGTTAGAGGTTTTTTTTATGTCGAAAGACGTCATTTTAATGTTTCTATTGATTTCTAAATGATGCAGTTTGTCTGCTAGTTCAAATGAGTTCTTAATTGTATAACGATTTTCAAGTTTGACATCATTTTTCATTTTCTGAGCTACTAATTTGGAAATTTGATAGTTAGGAGCATTCATGCAATTAACAACTGGTCTTATGGGACTGTTGTCTTTTTGGAAGGGCTTTCATTACTGGTGGTGAGGGAGTATTATTTATCCATTTGCTGTTTTTGTATTTATTATGTTCGTTATTGATTATGTTGGTGATTAGAGGGCACGATTTTAGTGTTTCTTTTATTTGTCTGTTATACTATCCTGTGGGGTCATTTTCAGTTTTTTTGAAATTATTTTCTTTTAAAAACTGTTTGGTTTTATTGATGTATTCTTCCTTTTCCATAATAACTATCGTATTGCCATTGTCGGCTTTTGTGTGTATTATATTATTGCCCCTAAATTTTGTTTTTATTTTAGAGATGTTCTTAAGAGTTTGATTATCTTTAATGTTTATCGTTGGTTGAGTTTGTTTTATGACTTTAACTGCTTCATATCTAACATGATTTTTGTTATTGAGTTTGTTTATTGCTATTACAGTTTCAGTAATTAAATTTTGTTGTGTTCTTTTTGCGTTGTGTGTAGGGAAATTGAATTTGTATCCCTTTTCTTGTAGGTCTGTTTCCTGTTTGTTGAATTTCATTTTTGTAAGGTTTGTAATTCTTTTATCCTCAAAATTGTGTGATTTGTTATGTTTTAGATTTGTGTTGTGTTGCATGGCCTTTAATTTAGTTAGCTTCTTGTTCATTGTTTCATATTTATTGTACATGTTATTATTAATGTTTTCGTGAATTTGGTTTTCTATGATTGTCCAACATTTGCCGAATATCATCGCGGCCTCTTGTGTATAGTAGTATAGCTGGTTGTTGATGTTTTGCTTCTTTATGTATAGGAATCTGATTTCATTTTTTATTCAGTTGATTTCGGCCTGTTTTTGTATTTTTGTCGCTGTATTATTTCTGTTTTTTATTTTTATTTTAGCGTAGTTAGGTATTATATTGTGTTTTAAGCATTCTTTATTGAAGTATATATTAGCGATCGTTTTGTGAAGTGTCATTTTGAGGTTAAAATATTTGTTTAATTTTAGCCTAACACAAACAGAATACTAAAATTGTTTCTCATTATTATGTACAAGTAAATGTATATTATAATAGAACTTCTGAGAAAATTACTCATTAAAACAGAACACCACAATAGTTTTTCATTATTATGGACACACAAATGTGTGTCAAAAAAAAAAAAAGATGGGAGTTCCAACAAAATGACTTATTCCAAACACAACATTTGTAACTTAAGATAACTATGCACAAGTAAATGAATATTAAGATTACATTTCCAAGAAAATGACTTACTACAAAGGTAACACTTCAATAGTTTCTCATTAAATGCAGAATTAAATGTTTATTAAGGCAGGACATTGTATAAAATGACTTATTACAAAAAACATGTTCTAATAGTATATCATTACTTTGCACACATATATGTGTATCAAGATAGCACTTTCTAGAACAGGGCTATTAATAAGTTCACTAGGTGTGAAAAGGTGCCCCCCCTCGTACCCGCGAACAAATGCACTCCCAACAGACAAGTGACTAGCCTATCCGACGTAGGGTTGAATAGGAGGAGTGGGAATGAATAAGGAAGGATACACCTAGTGACAAACTCATTAACAGTCCTGTTAGATAAAATGAAAACTTGAAAGGTTTCTCATTAATAAGCACACATAAATGTGGTCTTCCACGAAAATGATTTATAACAGAACACGTGAATAGCTAAACATTACCATGCATAAGCAAATGTGCATTAAGATAGGACTTTGTAGAAAATGACTTATTACAAACTTTACATTTGAATGGTTTCTGATTAATATGCAGAAGTAAATGTTTTAGAATATGGAACTTGTTAGCAAATGACTTATTACAAAAAGAACATTTGAATAGTTTTTCATTAACATGCACATGTAAATGTTTATTAAGATTGGACTTGGTAGAAAATGACTTACTACAAGTTGAACACTGGAATAGTTTTTCATTACTATGCAGAAGTAAATGTGCATTAAGATAGGACTTTGTAGAAAATGACTTATTACAAAGAGCACATTTGAATGGTTTGTCATTACTATGTGCACGTAAATGTCTATTAAGATTGGACTTCGTAGAAAATGACTTATAACAAACAGAACATTTTAAAGACGTACATTTCAAGTCTATGTCTTCTGATTGTAAACACTGATTAGGACTATACACTGTAGCATGTGTTTCTTCACACTGATCTACCTGAAAGTGTAACATAAAAATAACTAACAAATATGTCACATAGTTACACAAACCTACAAGGGAATGATCAACCATTGCATGTTGAAATCTAGCTTGAAATATTACCCAGAGAAGCATTATGATATATCATGGCCGTGCCCAAAAAATATCTGACTTTTTAACTGCAAGAACTAAAATCTAGTACCAAATCTCTCATTTAAATTACAGGGAAATAATATAACTTCCGCATCTGTATATTGAATAACTCTGACAACCTGCAAGCCGTTCGCTTGAGCATGGAATGGGGAGAGGAGGGGGTGTTATGCAAACATGATATCAGTTGCTAGCTTATGGTATTAAAAGATTACGTACTATATGTCCATGGTCCTTAACTGGTGTTTCTCCCTCGACTATGGAGGGGATCTTCAGAACTCGCTACTAAGATGCCCTCCGCAGTTAAGGGATAAACATCTGGGAGAAACACCAGTTATAGACTATAACCTTATAGCCCAGAATCTTCTAGTACCATGACTGCAGGTCATGAAAGCCTGCAGTTATCATCATCATCATCATATATGGCACAACAGCCCATTTTGGGCCCTAGCCTTCCTCATAATGTCCTTCTAAATTCTTCCAATTTCTAATGTTCCGAATTCTAATATCCCGCAAGACATCATCCTCTCATCTTAATATTGGTCTTCCAACTTTTCTGGGTTGCAATGGTTGTGCCATACAGATCTTTTAAACAGTTTTGTTATTGTCCATACGTATCAAATGTCCAGTCCAGGCCAATCTATTAAGTTTTATATACTTCACTTAATCCAGTTACTTACATAATTCATACAATTCATAAATTCTCCTTCTTCTCCAAATATCACAGTTTTCACAGCCCAAAAATAGCTCTTAATATCTTTTTTTCAAAAGTAACCAGAGGTTTCTCATCTGACTT
Organism: Diploptera punctata; assembly: GCA_030220185.1. Lineage (NCBI taxonomy): Eukaryota > Metazoa > Arthropoda > Insecta > Blattodea > Blaberidae > Diploptera > Diploptera punctata. The sequence continues at coordinate 204,559 of JASPKZ010007971.1, read as the reverse complement.
TAAAAGAGTCTAAGTTTCTGATGCATACGTAATTACAGGTCTTAAATGAGTTTTATAAATCAGTAACTTAGTTTTCTTTGTATTAAGTGTGATCTCCACACCTAAGGAGTACATGATCTTGAAATGGTGGTGTGGCTTGCATATTCCTATGATCCCTAGACCTATGCTGGGAGTAGCATAGCTACTGGTAGGGCCTCCCATGCCGGACAGGTTTAGGGATAGAGATCAGACAAAGAAGTACTCCAGAAGAGGAGCCAACGGTGAATGTGGCAGAGAAGAAGACCTTTGGAAGGCATAAAAGATGGAAGAGGAAATCTAATGGGAAGACCAGTCTCTAAGCTGTGGTGAAAGCAACTCGTCTAGGGGATGGAAACCCCAAAATCAAAGGATATGGCCTTCCAGGTAGGGCGTTTGGTATTAGGTTGGCTCCCTATAACAGTACAAATAAACTTGCTTTCAAGTCTCAATATGACTCAGCCAGATGGAAGAGTCTGGAGGAAGATATTGAGAATGCCAAAATATTAAATTTTGAAGTTGCAATGCCTTAAGATAATGATGATCATTTAGTTGGACTTAAGATATTTTCTAAGTCCAAAAAAATATCTGTTTGCATCTATGAAGCTTTTTTCAATTTCTATATGGTTGTCATTCTTACAAATAAATTCTAAGGCCAAATATTTAAACGTATGAACAGTTTGGAATTTGTATGAATCTATTACAATATGCAATGGATAATGTGTACATTCCTTGCTGGAAGTTGGCATATACGAGTATTTAGTCTTACATTGATTAATTTGAAAATTAATTTTTCTAGCAGCTTTTTCTAATCTTATAAAGGCTTCTTTCATTGCTGATTGCGTTTTTCGAATTATGTCAATGTCATCTGCATAGGCAAAAATTTGCAGATTTATAAAATATGCCTCTTATGTCCAATTCAGCATGTTTTCCAATACTATATTAAAAAGTAATATCAAATGGTTCTGTCAATATTTTTTGTACTCTAATTTGACCCATAGAACCATATATGTTGCTTTCACCAAAGATATTAGTTTCAAAGGTATTCCAAATTCCTGCATTGCTATAAATTGCCAGCTTACTTCCTGTTTGTATCAAAGACAGTTTCAATAGAAAAGAAGACACTCAGGCAATGTTTGTTGTTTTCCAAGGAGCATATGACTCTATTTGGAGATATAAATTATTAGAAAAAATGCAGACTTTAGGCATTCAAGGGAACATGTTACTCTGGATCAGCAATTTTCTCATCCAACGGTTCATCGCTACAAAGTATAATAATCACCTCTCTAAATACCAACAAACACATCGAGGTTTACTACAGGGTTCTGTACTCAGTACCATTCTCTTCAATATCTACATTAATGATCTACCTAAGCATATAGAAAAGCTCCAAACAAAAACCCTACTTTTTGCCGATGATGTTGTAATATGGGTCTCCAAACCGAAAAACCAAAGTCAACAATTAACCATAGCCCAACAATCACTAATACAGTTAGAGAATTGGACATCCCAGAACTTAATGAAGATAAACATAGAGAAGAAAAATTATCAACTATTTACATTAAGAAAGAAACCACTACCCATCACTAAAATTGGAGGGTGAATTATTAACTCAAACACATGAAGCAAAATATTTAGGAATAACTCTGGACACAAAATTAACATGGAAGAAACACACAGAGAATATATGTACAAAGATAGAAACAAGGTTACCATTATTAAAACGATTAGCAGGGAAAAGTGGGGTTGCAACACACAACTACTAAAGTGGAAAAACTTAATAAATTGCAGAACCAAATCCTCCGCCTGATAACAGGAGTCGTTAAAACAACACCAATCACTGCCATGCAAATCTTAACAAATAACCCAAACATAGCATTTGAAATTGAGAAAACAGCAATCACAGTATGAAAAATTTTTAATGCTACCCAAAGAAAACCACAAGTATGTTTAAAATCTCAGCAAAGCTTCTTAAGCATAGTACAAGAAATCAAACAAAAATTGCAACTTCCACATTCAAAAGAAAATATGCAGATGAGAAACAACCCTCTATAATTTTTGGAAATTGAATATAACCTTCATTTAACAGAAGACATAAAGAGATCTGAAACTCCTCCATATATTTTAAAACAAATGTCACTGGAAATAATAAATCTAAGGTACCCAGCTCCTGAATGGATACATATTTTTACAGATGGCTCCAGCTTACCAAATGACGATGGCACTGGTGCTGGTGCAGTATGTCCACTTTTTTCCTTTTATCGTAAACTAAACACAAAATTCAACAAACTTTGATGGCGAAATTCTAGCAATTTTCTTAAGTTTACAAAATCTTTTATATCACATCCAAAAATTTACAAAAGTTGTAATTCTATGTGACTCCAAAGCAGCCATTCTCGCTATAAGACGAGACACAACACCCAAAAGCATCAAAATTATCGAATGTCACAAAATAATAAAACAATTATCCCGTCTACATAAAAAAGTTGTACTTCAATGGATTCCAGCCCATTGTGGAGTCACAGGCAATGAAATAGCCGATTTTCTGGCCAAGAAGGGTAGCAAAATTGTTTCAAACCCAACTTCTACTCCAGTTTCCTTTCACTCTATCAAAAGAATTATCTCAAATAAATACATCAATAAACTTAGAGAAGAGTACACCACCAAAACATCTGGAAAGGAATGGGAAAATCTACAAGCTTATGACATTACTACATTACAAAGAAAATCTGCAGTAGCAACATTCAGACTGCTAATGGGACATGAATGCTTGAATAAACATCTACACAGAATTGGCATAACAGATTCACTTAAATGCCCTTTTTGCAACTTAAATGAAGATATGGAAAGAAACCATCTCCTCCATTGTCCGGCTTTTGTAGAAGAGACCAGCCTTCCTGCTAAATATTGGAGTGCAAGAGAACGAATGATTTCATTATCAAGTGCTCGACATTAGATACCAACCAACTTCCTGTTTGTGGCATAATATAAAGACAATCATGACTTGAAAAGGATTTTCTCAATGTGATCCACTGAGCGAGAGGTTTTTAATTCCATTCACATAGTTCAGTGTGTGTAGAATTATTTCAGTGAAAGAGGTGTTTCTTCTAACAGAAATATAAACACGAAAAAAAAATTGGACCAATATATATTACAACTTATAGAGGAAGCTAATTATGCAGGTGTTGACCAAAATGAAGAAACAGTTCTCAAAGTACATGAAGACAGTGAAAGTGATTCCAGTGATACCAATCATGAAATGATATCAACTATTGCAGGTATTATTGTGGGTACAAGTTTGATACCACATATCAAGTCCCCTGATAATGAGCCCATTGATGCAAGTCCGTCAACATGCAGAATACTTCTAGTTACATTCCTAGTCCTGTGAAAAAAAAAAATAATGTTAATGTAAACACTAATTTCAAGCAAAAACCTGTTAATTTCTGGACAAATGAAGGTAATAAGAACTGACGTACTTTATCAAACAACCAGACATACTTCAAATGGTCTCAACAGAGAGACAATTTTATTTGTGGAAGAAACAAATGTCTGCTATGCCATTAAATGAGGTAGAACATAGAAATCATATTGTATGAAAAACTGTACCCTCATTTTGTGAAACCTAGAACTACTAAATTAAATGTGTGTGATGAAGAATTGTGACTGTGGGTCTTGGATATTACATGAGGATTGAATATTGAAAGTACAAAATTATCTGCATCTTATGCTTGGATCAGTCGTTTCAAGAAAAAATGTAAAATTAAGAGCAGGAAATTAAATAAATCCACACTGTGCTCTCATATTCAGGATAGGGTAAAAATTAACACAAAATGCGATCAAAACGGAACCTGTACTTTGCCGGTGAGAAACACATTTGCATAGTAGCAGCATCAGTCGGTGTGTTCACACATTCGTAAACTATTATGCCCACAATAAACATGTACAGCTCATTATTTCCCAATTTTTTTATTATCCTTCACGAACCTACAGGAACTTTTGGTATCTTATTATCTACAAGGCTATTTAAAGCTGACAACAAACACTTTTGTTTCTCTTTTCATTGCTGATTGAAATCTAAGGTAGTAGCATCTTCCTGTGTGGTGCTTTAAATTCTCACTCAACACTACGCCTAACTTCAGACCTCTCTACAAGCCAACTGCTTTGCACAGTGGATTTCCATTGCTGAATTCTGGCTTACATTTCTGTGCCTTCCATTTAAACATGGAAGATAATTTTTTGGATACATTCTTGATACATCACAACACTTCTCTGGGAGAAATTTCAGGGTAGTTCTCCACATCCAATGGTTGACACTTTCCTTGTATGTAATGTCTACTCTGAAAGAAAAAAAAATATCTCAACAGCAATGTGAGATGTTACACTCTCATCATTTCATTTCTTTACTTGATGCTGTGCCACATTTGAATATTAACAATCTTATAAGATGGCCAACAAACAGAACCTGAGTACTGTCACACATACTGTAATGTTGCAACTTTCACCAACATATGGTAAACGTGATCTGACAAGTAAAATAATACATAGAACATAAGTTTGAATCATAGAATCTGATCCTCTGACCTGGATATGCTTTGGAGATCTTAGTCCCCATTTAAAAACAACATTCTGATATTTGAAATGGGCAAATATCCTAGCTTTTCTTGTGCCACTTTGTGGAGATGTAATGAAATTTGAGATCAAATAATGATTTCCAGTAATTTAAACATTCATTCTTGCTTTCTTGTTCATAATGCGAGTTCTATTGATCTTTCCAAATGTTTTTACAGTTTAGTACATTCTTTAATCCTTTGATCTTGTATCAAATAATGATCTGACACCATAATTGTTTTAATTTTTCCATTTTTAATATTCCTGAAATCTTCTTTAGAACAAGTACAGTTTTACTTCTTCTTATGCATATTTTACTCTAGTCCTAGCAAATAATTTGAAGATTCCTGATATTCTTTGCCAGCTGAGGTTTTTACTTTACTTGTTTGCAGATTACTTGAGTTGAATTAATTATAGGTGCTATTGTGACACTGAATTTGTTAAATATTTTTCAAAATTTGTTGCATGTTTCAGGATGTTAATCTGTAACAAATTTCACAAAATATTTAACTAATTCTTGACTAAACAATAAGGTACTTAACAAATTAATTGCAGGTACTGCAATAAAGTATATATAAAAAACAATCATTTAAATGAAGAAATCTGCGGTAGTTGCTCAGTAACTGATACAGGATTGTAAATTTGAAGAAGAAATTAAACTATTAAAACATTTGGAGAGAACCAAGAAAACTAAATAGCATTGAAATATATATATTAAGAAGAACATGTATATTTAAGTCCCCAGAGAGCAATGTTTGTTCTTGAAGTTCATTTAATTCCCAACAGATTACAAAAGAAATGCAGGAGTTAATTTCTCACTTCAAACAGATTAAATTTACTTGAGAATGCAGATAAAACATGTCGAGGTAAGAGGTGTGAAGTTCCAGATTTATATTTTATTTGTGTTTACCTCATTGTGCAATGTATGAGACATAAACAGGTTAATGTTGCTTACATTTTTGTATGTACTGTAATATATTACTTTTAGCCTTTTTTATTGATGAGACATAAACATGTTAATGTTGCTTACATTTTTGTACTGTAATATATTACTTTTAGCCTTTTTTTTATTTAATGTGGTTTGTTCTGGCATATTTCAGAGAAATGTTTTTTGTATAATGTACTGAATATTTATATGTGAAAAAATGTAATCTGAGATAACATATAATAAAAATTATGAGAACAATACTGGAATAAAGTGTTTTAAATTGTTTTACGAAACTCCAACTTAGTGCAAAATTATTTACACTCACTTAAAGCCATTAAACATAAATAACTATCCATACAAAAAGTGAAAATAATTTACAGATCACAGTGTCATTGATAATAAAAGTAGTATTAACAGCAGGAGTAGTAGTAATAATATTAATACAGCTTTATCATAAATATTTTATTTAGGTTTACAGTCAGTTCAGTGTCCTACATCTCGAGATGTTCTTGATTTCTGTAGCATTGTTTATATATTTCTCTGTCTCTGTGCACTTTAACACAATGGTAACGGGTCACGGAGATCTCCGTGATTAAATGGCCAGCGCTAGACGACGGGTCACGGAGATTTCCGTGATTACGTTTTCAATGGTTTTCCAGCCTCCTCGCTTTTGAAGGAGCATGCAATTTTGTTTTTTCTCATTGTGAAATAAACTTAAGTTTTTTGTGTACCCCTCTCTTCTCTTTTATGAAATTGCCAACTTTACAGAAAGAGTTGTTTACAATTTTAAGACAGATGGCTGGTGAAATATGGAATTTTAATACCCATAGTTAGGCGATTGCGGGATACGTATGTAACCTGTAAATATATGTTGCAGAGGGGAAAAATTAGAAGAATCACTATTTTGCGTTCTGGAGCCGAATTTATATCTGTGGCATCATGTCTACCAGGATAATTATTATGACAGTGTGGCTATAGCTGAAAATTTGCTCGCAAGAAAGACGATAGTTTGTGGAACAATAAGGTTTAACAGAGGGCTTCCAAAATCATTTGTGGAAGCAGGAAATAAACTCAAACCAGGAGAAAGTGTATTTTGTAGTAAGGGGGACCTTTTGCTACAAACATCGAAAGATAAAAGAGACGTAAGAACGGTTAGCACATTGCATCAGGCAACACGAGAGTGGGAGGGGTAAAGTTGTAAAAATGCCCAATTGAATACTTCAATATAACAAGTATGTGAAGGGTGTAGACAGGGCTGACACAGTACCTATCATATTACTCCAACCTTAGAAAAACAGTGAAATGAAGCAAGAAAGTTGTATTGTGGCTTTTGAATTGTGCACTCTATAATGCTTTTTGGGTCTATAAATTTCAAAATACTAACAACAATATGTCAAACAAAAGTTTTTTGCTTGAAACAGCCTCTTGTTTGGCAGTCGTGAAATTAGGAACAGATGACAGGGAAGAGGAGGAAAGACAGAGTGAAAAGGACACCATGTCAAGACCCACCAAGAAGGCTGAGACATGAAGAAACATAAATTAACACCAACTGTGTCTGTAAAAAAAAAAAACCTTCCAAACCTTGCCACGTTGTAGTGAACACAAGAAAAGAACTGGCTACATAAGCTCTTTTGCCCTGTGCCTTTACATAAAGGGAAATGTTTCTAACGCTATCAAACCCTCAATTTCCACTAGAAGGTATAGTGAGAACACTAATAAAGATTTACTTATGCATTATTGTTATTGACTGTAAATATATTGATGTAAAAATCACACTGTGCTAGCGCGGTTTAAAATTTAAAAGTCCACGCTACTAACAGAAATGTCCGGTCTAGCAGCGGTGGGTGGAACGCACAGCTGTCGGTCACCAATGTGTTAAGTAAGAACTGGAATTTATTTTTTCATAAACAATTTCAATCTACTCTCTGGTTGCAATTTAACACTAATTGTGCTGTAGCCAACTGCCACTAGGTATCATGCCTTGATACAGAGCTATGAAATACAAGCTCGTTCAAGCCCCTTGGAGAATTTTTTAATGAAATTTTATCAAGTATAAGACCAGAACTCGCCTATCATCATGAGGTATTAGAATAGTTACCATAAGTAGCGAGTCAAGGTTGATACAATGAGATAAAATTGTTGTAGGATAACATGTCACCTTTGTAAATGACACAAGTGGATGTAAGGCAAGCAGCTAGTTAAAGTGCCTTCTAAACTTGTTGTGAATTGAAGATTAGTTTTTAGTTTTTATATGTTTGTAAATCTTCTACTGTGTTTTGAACCTTCAACTTTTAACGAATGTTAACATTCCTCTATTTATTCTACCTACTTAGAAACCAAATAGGACATAAAAATCTCATCTGCACTGTTTGTAATATGGTTTTATGTCTAGAATTCAAAATCAAGTTTAATAACAATAATATATTAAATCATAGTGACTATAATCCACATTTTAAAAAAATTTTGATCCATCAATCAACCAATACACATCAGTAAGACACAAAACAATTTCTTTCATTGGTGTAGTATTAAAATAAAAGTTCAGGACGCAGTAGGGCAAATGGGTACATAAAAAACAATACTTATCTGGAACATCAAAGTGGGAGTAGTCACAAAGAGAAGTGATTGGTATTTGAACTGTTCCAAAAATTCAGGTTCTCACAGCTTATTTATTCTTGCTTTTTTTTAGGGTTTATGTAGACTGGTACATGACATAGAACCTCAGAATATTCTATCCAATCGAATACACATGTTGCAATAATGAACGCTAATATAATTCCTAAGTTAATCTTTAATTGAAAATAAATGCCTGAAAATCCAAAGATTAGAAGTACACATTTAATTGAAAGCTAAAATTTAAAAATTATTTTTGTAGCTGTCAAGTGTATTTTCTCGCAGTGAGACTGAATAGAAAAAATTATTCTAAAAACCAGCAAAGTAGGGTCTGAAATTTAACTTGATGGACTTTTTACATGACTACTCTCTCATACCTGTCATTCCTCAAATCATTTTCAACAAGTTCTGAAGGAATGTAGCTACTAAGCTGGTACTTACGAAATGGTTCTTCAAAAAGTTTTACAGATCTTCATCAACCCTACTTACTATACAAATGCAATTCTAAGTTGTGGATCTGCTACAAATTTTATAAACTAATGCACTATAACAAGAAAATAATTGTGCTAAATTTATATATACATACGGATGTGAGTGTGTGTGTGTAATATTATTAATATGATTAATTCTAACATAGACAACTAGTCTTACACTGAATGCAGTATTTAATTGCCAAAGTGTTATACCTAACCGTAAACATTCCCATTACTGCCAAACTTGTGCTATCTCTACTGTATGTATAACACTTAAATTAACCTTATTGATAACAACAGACTTGTTTTGAAATAAAATTTAATTTTATACAAACTGATATGATATCTTTATTTAAACACATTCTTACTACATAACATGCTAAACATCCTTAGAAAAATGTTTTTTTTTAAAAAAACTGTATCTTTGAAACTAAAAAGGAAAGGGATTGTACTATATGCCTTAGAAGACCTATGGGGTAAGAGGAGGTTAAGACTTCCACCTTTTTCGACAACCGACAAAAGATATCAGCCAGGTTGTTATTCCAGCATAACGGCAACCTTTACCACCAGAACAAACATCTGGTTCTCATTCCCATTAGAGGCTGAGCCAACACTAATATCATGAAATGCCAGAAATGTTGGCAGTTTAAATATCCTGCCTCCATCAGGATTCAAAACCACTGACCTTCTGGCTTCTAGCATGTTGCTTTAATGAGATACATTATGGTGTGCCATATTTCTCAGGATGATAGTACTTAAAAAATGAGACTTTCACTGTTATGAAAGTAAAACTCAGTTCTAGACCTGACCATCAACAATATAGTTGTTTTCTGGCATAAAAAGAGAATTATACAGTGGTATGTTACAAGGTCCCAGTTAGACAGTGCAGTAAAATAGAGAGACCAGTGTTATCTGGTTAATAAGAAACAAACTTTTTTTAACAATACAAATTCAAAATGGAATGTACCCTATGTAATGAAGATAAAATTGTCATCCTCTTTCAAAAGTCATAAGCAATCCCCAATTTTCAAGATCTTTGTGGACAGTTAATTGTAGAATCAAGTAAGTAAAGTGTAAACTTCATGTGATTTCTAGCAAGGCATTTGCTTCTCTTTTTAAATCTTAATAAGGAAAGATTAAAACTGGTAGTTGAACAAATCTACAACACATAAACCTTCCCTGTACTATGTTAATTATGTTTAATTAATCAATCACTAACGAAAATATTAACACAGGAGGCTGGATAATTGACCATTTGTGCAAATGGCACATGTGTATATGAGGCCAGCAGCTGGTTTTTAGACCGATGACCACTGATATTGTTCTATCTTTATTAATGTTATTAACCACTGTCAATTCAGTGAGATATTAATAGTAGGAATTTATTATAATGATTATTTTTATTCCATTTAAACAATTAAGAAACAGACTTAAGTTTAGAATAAAATTGTATTTTTGCAAATGTAAATATTCATGTCAAAATACAAATATGTTTATTCATCAGCTCCATACTATTTCAGTTGCACAAGTTCTTACAACTACCAGAAACTTTCCAGTGAGGCACTGTATACAGTTTAAAACACCTAATTTTGTCTATCTATTCCTCTCATAGGGCAAGAGTGCTCCCCTGTGGAAGTTATTAAAAAAGCTAATATAGTTAATCTTACAGGTCTCAGTGAGTGACAAATGGTTAGCTCATTGCCTAAAGACATACCTAATAAAGCAATTAAGCTACTACCTGGATGGAGGGGCAGATTACCTTTTGCTCAGAAGCTCTAATTTAAGCTCGAAATTCTTGAAAATTATCCGTTTGAGGGTCTGTGGCTTTAGTACCTTCTGGAGGACACTGTCATTCTAAAAGATCCATAAACTCTGGCCAGGTTTGGTACCACAACTCTAGGAATCAGAGCCAAGGATTTTAACCCCTAGACCACCAAGACTGATCCAGGTTTATGGCAATATTGTTGACTTAATAATGTGAGAGTGATCAAGTCTATGATAGTACTAATTCATCTTTCATCATCATCCATGCAAGTATTAGGCCGTGTGGTCTGTTACGATCTCAAAGAGGAATTTTCAATCCAGCGCTTTTTTGGACGTCCCAGCGATCTTTTGCCTTGGGGCAGTAGCGAAGTATGGCTTTTGGAATTCTATGAGACAACATTCGTTGAAGATGGGCTTCCCAGTTGTTCTGGTAGTTTTGTATCTTTAATAAGTGAAAATATTTCTGAATTGTAAGTAAACTCACAATTCACAGAAAACAATAATAAAACGCGTATTAAATTACGTATAATACTACAGGAGAGTCTTTTCCTAACATTTGCTTACACATGTAAATGAAATACGGCGGACATGAAAATAATTACGCCAATTCCTACCACGTTATTCTGCGAAGAAGAAGCCAACAGAGAGTGCAAAATATGTGTAAACACAAAAAAAGAAATAGATTTAGGAATGAACAAAAATCTGCCATGGAGATTATCAAAATAATATATATATGGTAATCAAAGTAACAATACCTAGGCCTAACCTTAAAAATTAAGAAACGTGGAATAAAGTAACCACGAAGCATCATGGAAAAATAAATGCTACACCAAAATATCTAGTAATTTGTGGACAATCAATACCTGTTCTCACAAATAAATTTTCAGTTCTGCAATCCCTAAAAGAAAATTCCACATATAAAGAAGTTGTCTTCAATATAATCTTAAATAAAAGTGAATATTCAATGAAAAAAGAAAACCAAGGTAGTGACTATTGTCGACAGTCACTCTAGAGGATGCACAGCGAACTTGAAATGTCACTGAAAAGATTCACACCAGGTTGTAGGCTATGTGAATCCTGAGGCACCTTTAGATAAAGTTACAGAGTCAGCAAAAGAAGACATAAAAGAATTAAACAAAAATTATGTTATGGTAGTAGTTGGAGGGAGCAATGATATCAGTAAAAACAACACCAGTAGAGGTTTCTATAAACTACCAAAGTTTGTCAGCAAATGTCAACACAGAAATGTAATTGTAATGAGTGCACCATACAGGCATGACTTAGCTTAATGGTCATGTATCAACAATGAAGTGAACAACTTCAACAATAAACTAAACAAGATATTAATTACATTCAAAAACACTAAACTGAAGAATATTAATACAAGAATGGAATATTACACCAAACATGGTCAGCATATGAACGGTGTTGGAATAGATGAAATGGCATCAAGATTGGCAGAATTAATAAAAAACTTGAACTAAAAAGAGATGATCCTATTAATCTCAAACGGAAAAAAAATCACATAAGAAAAAAATAGAGGAATCAGAGAGTCACAAAGGAATCACCATAAGCCTGACAGACTCGATCAAGATACAAAAAGTTTGAAGAGATCAACATGAACAGTAAAAACCCCTGCCCATATGCCAGATTTTTTATGCAAGAACACAAAAAGACAGAAAAAACAAAACTAAATTGGGCAAATAAATGCAATTCATTATCTTTGATAACTAAAAAATCTTCTGGTAATTGTAACACTATAAAAAAAACTTCACTTTAATGCATCAAAATTTTCAATGCCTTAGAAATAAGAAGCATGAATTGGAAAAACTACTGAGAGATGAATTACAAGATGTAGATGTTATATGCTGTACTGAACACTGACTCCATGTCAATGAAATCTTCTCATATGTGATACAAAATTATAAACTTACAAGCTCATTTTGTCGGTCAACATATAAAAATGGGGGGAGGGGTGAGCAATCTATGTACATAATCACTTAAAACACAAAGAGAAAAGTCAAACATATTATCTAAATATAGAAAAGACATTTCAACATGCTGTAACAGAAATAATAAATAATAATTTTTGTTTAATAATAGTCTCTGTATACAGACCTCTGGATGGTTGTATAAAAACTTTTCTAGACAAATTTGAAATACTACTGAATACCTTAAAAAAGAAAAAGAAGCTTATCATTTTATGTGGACAATTTCAACATAAACTTTCTAACTACTGATAAAGTTGTATCTGAATTCAGGTCATCAATTCACTCCCATAATCTAATTGAGACCACAGGAACTCCTACTCGTATAACTTCCACCTCACAAACATGTCTTGATCAAATAATCATTGATCGTGGATATTTACCATATACAGTAGAAAATATAAACTTTGGTATCTCAGATCACAATGCAACATTAATTGATATTCTGTTAGAGACAAACGCAGCCATGAACTCAAAACTTAACAAAACAATAAGTTATAAAAGAAACTTTAACATAACGTTGCCATCTGATGTTGATTTGATGAACTTTGAGATGAAGTCACGTTCATCAGGAATCTCGAAATTCATGGATCTAAATTTGTTCTTCTGAATATATATCTTCTCCCGAATTGTCATTTATAAGGTTTTTCCAAATGTTTTAAAAGTAGGGCTTCTTTTTCAATTTTATGATTTTCCAATAAACTATGAGCTGCAATGGCTGATTTTTCAATTTCACCATTTTTAATATTTCTGAAGTGTTCCTTAATGCGAGTGTCCAAATTTCTTCTTTTTCTCCTATGTGTACTTTATTGCAGTCCTTACAATTAATTTGATAAATTCCAGATTTTTGTTATCTGGGGAGTTCAATTTCTTATTAGTTATTAATAGGTTACCAAGGCTAAATTCATTTATCGGTGCCAATGTAATATTGAATTTCTTGAATTTTTTTGAAATTTTTTATGTATTTCAGGAAGATACGTAATTTTATTAAACTGTTTTCCTTTCTTTGAATCAGATTGCAGGGTAGTGTATTTTTTCAATCTTTGAACTACAAGGAAAAATTGAATTCAATATATATAGGAAGGATACTCATACAGACAATTACATAAAATCTTCAGGTTTCAATCATATTGCACACAAACATGCAATTTTCAACAGTTTGATATACAGATTATTAAATGTTCCATTATATGAAGAAGATTTTAAGAAAGAATACAATCACATTTTGAACATAGCCAATTTAAATGGTTTTGGAAAAGAAATAATTGTAAATAAATTAAAGAAATTCAGACAACAAAAAAGATTGAAAGAATACACTACCCTGCAATCTGATTCAAAGAAAGGAAAACAGTTTAACAAAATTACGTATCTTCCTGAAATACATAACAAATTTCAAAAAATTTTCAAGAAATTCAATATTACATTGGCACCGATAAATGAATTTAGCCTTGGTAACCTATTAATAACTAATAAGAAATTGAACACCCCAGATAGCAAAAAATCTGGAATTTATCAAATTAATTGTAAGGACTGCGATAAAGTATACATAGGAAAAACAAAAAGAAATTTGGGCACTCGCACTAAGGAACACTTCAGAAATATTAAAAATGGTGAAATTGAAAAATCAGCTATTGCAGCACATAGTTTATTGGAGAATCAAAAATTGAAAAAGAAGCCCTACTTTTAAAACATTTGGAAAAATCTTTAAAATTGACAATTTGGGAGAAGATATATATTCAGAAGAACAAATTTAGATCCATGAATTTCGAGATTCCTGATGAATGTGACCTCATCTCAAAGTTCATCAAATCAACAACAGATGGCAACATTATTGATGGAGATTCCAACGAAAATCTGGTAGTCATAATGTTGGTTGAAAATGAGAGAGATCCTTCTCTCGAAAACTAGTTCCCGTGTTTGAAGAAACATAAAATATGAGGTAAGATGTTAAAATATGACTCATTAATTTACGAAATACTGAATACTTTAAATATTTACTACAAAGTGAAAGCTGGAATGATGTAATCAATAAAGTGACGAAAAATCAGTAGTCTGTAATCACCATAAAATATTACTTAGATATTGCCTTCCCAATTAGCAAATTTGTAACTTCACAAAACAAGAGCAAAAAATCAAATTGATAACTAAAGGAATAATAATATCATGCAAAAGAAAAAGAGAGCTGTATAAACTGTATAAAAATACTAGTAATCCCAATCTTAAATCATACTTTGAACTGTACAGCAAAATATTAAGAACAGTAATTCATGAGGCAAAACAAAGGTCCAACAGGGATTAGGAAAGGCTATATGGTATATTGTAAGAAAAAAATCTGGAAAAAGTAATGAAAAATTTAAAGATAGAATTGAAATATCTGTCAATGACAAAATGGTGAGAGGGAATTACAACGTATATAAGAGAACAATTTGCGTCTAGATCGTAACTCGCCTCGGTAGCTCAGTTGGTAGAGCATTTGGCCCGGCAAGCCAAAGGTCCTGGGTTCGAGTCTCGGTCTAGGTGAAAATTTTTCTCTTCAAATATAGTTAAATATTTGTATGAAATACCTGAGTTATTTAATAACTACTTTGCAGATGTTACACTGAATCAAGCAACAATAACTTATAATTAATAAACAATTCTAAACCACATGAATGTCAAAAACACTATATTTTTAACACCTGTAACACCAGAAGAATTATCTAAAATAATTAACAAACTGAAAAATAGTTTATCTTCTGGAATTGTTGAAATACCAGACCTTATTGTTAAAAGATGTTCCAGTATACTGATGACACTGCTTTTAGACATCTCAAATTCATCACTGATCACAGGGAAATTTCTTAAAATTTTTAAAACAGTGAAAGTTTGTCCAATACTCAAGAAGGCTGATAAATTAAATACTGAAAATTATAGACGTAAATCACTACTATCAGTTTTCTGTAAAACTGTTGAAAAAGTTATGTATAATAGACTGGTTCCCTTCCTGGAATCTAATCATGTGCTTCCTGGTTTTCTCAATATGGATTTTGTAAAGGTACAGGAATCAACAATGCTATACAGTCATTTACAGAATCAATATTCAAAGCTAAAGATAATAGAGAACAAACAATAGGGCTTTTTCTAGAAGTTAGTGATGCATTTGACATGGTTAACCATGAAATCAGAAAACTAAATATATTTGGTATTAGGGGACTGGCAGAAAAATGGTTTATTTCATATTTAAGTAACAGAACACAAATAGTTGAAATTAACAATATCCGATCAAACTCAACATCTATGGAGCATGGAGTACCCCAAGGATCAATTCTGGGTCCAATCCTTTTTCTTATATATATATTAATGACCTTCCCATAATTATGCCCGATGCCAAAACTATATTATTTGCAGATGACACAAACATACTCAGTGACGTTGATAATAATGATCTACAACTGAAGATAGATAAAACTTCAACAAATCTAGAACAATGGCTAGTAAACAATAATGTCAAACTAAATGTAAAGAAAACAGTATATATGTATTTCAATCAACAAAACCAGAATAATCCCATCAACATAATGCTTATTGACTTCTTAATAAAAGAAACAAATTGTGCCAAATTTTTAGGAGCACGGATTGATCTCAATCTGTCATGGGAATGCCATATACAACACTTATCTGAAAACTTAACCGATTATGCTATGCAATTCGTATCCTAACTAGAATATTACCAGAGAAAGTATTAAAAACTATATATTTTGGATACATACATTAACAGTTAACATATGGTATAATACTATAGGGATCATCAACAAAATCTATTCAAATAGTCAAATTACAAAAAAGAATTATTAAAATCATTAAGAAAGCACCATTCCGAACACAAAAGTAAGAAACTCTTCAAAGAACTAAAAATATTACCTAAATTACATTTTAGAATCAGTTAGCTTCATTCACAAAAATTTTTAACTCTTCATATTTACATGAACATAACACTAGAATATCTAACAATATACACCTAAATTGTCACAGGCTTACCAGAAGTATTAACAATATATCACATAGAGGTAGTAATCCATATAATTCATCTCCCTTCCAATATTAAACTTCTTAAGGACAGAAATTTAAGTTTGCTGTAAAGAACATTTTATTGTCTCACATACCATTAAGCATGGATGAATACCTAAGTTTAAAATTGTAAGTAAAAAAAAAATTTATTGAAATTGTATAGAATCCTTTTCTTGTGAAAGTTCTACCCCTTGATATTTGGTGTATTTTAGTTGCAATGTAAATAGTTTTCATTATATATTTATGTATGTATGTGTTATATTTTATGTTGTTGTTTATATATAATTGGAAGGATCAATTCGACCTATAATGAGATCGGAAGGCCCATTGGCCCTAATCCTTGTTGTTGTTGTTGATGATGATGATGATGATATATAGATTGTAATCTCAACAAGTCCTAAAGCATCTATGATGCTCTAAAGGATAACAATAAATAAATAAAATAAAAGAAATAAGTATCCATTCCACCCATTGTTCCTCTATCTCAAAGTATTCAGTTTACAGTCTTCTACCACCTGTATAATTCTACACCTAAAGTTAGAAACAACCTACATAACTGATGTATGAGCTAGGACAGCACACATCCGGATCATTTCAAACCAATATCATCAATATGTAAGCAATGACTCAACATAACACAACCTCTTTAAATACTTTGACACTGCTATGAGTACTGTTAGGATAACCCATCAGTGTGAAGTGCAATGCAGTGCACTGCCGACATATATCATGAAACACCCATATGATTTATTTACTGAATCTAGTTCTTCCCTATTGGAAAGGATTCATTTAAAAAATACTAATAATACAATACTATACAGGAAATAATAACCTTTTATTTTATATAGAACACAGATGATGTAGCTTACTTTTACATTGTGTAATTTATAGTTAAATGTGGGCTAGTTTAAAGTTCTGATCCAGCATGTTCAACATGCAGTGCACTTGTTTCAGTATGATTCTTAATGAAAACACACTAAGACAACACACTTTATGAACTATCATCTTATATCCATCCATATTAATTCTGCCCGAAGGCAGGTCCTTCACTGATATCACAGCATTTTCATGCTATGCTTGCAGCTTTACTAGGGAATTGTAGATGTGGTACCTTCCCGTTGCTTTCCACGCCGGTGAAGGATGATGATGATAATGATAATGATAAGGATGATGAAGATGATGGCCATATGATTTCGGGGACCGTTTGGGCCTTAAAGTTTTCCTGACATTTGTCCTACAGGTGAGGAAAAACCCATAAAAACCTCACCCAGAAAAATTGCCCCGACATCATCTTATATAGAAGATCTTAAATCATTGATTAACATAAAATTATTCAATTTTGTATTCAATGTGCTTCCTATACCAAATTAACATAGATAGGGAATGTTATAAAATACATTGTATGATAAATTAATTGCTCAAAAATTACCTAAATAATAAAATAACAAAACACCTGAATGTGAACCCCTACGGTGACATCAAGTATGTCCAGTCTGTCCTGAATTCCCCTCCAAGTCTGCATCAAAATGTCTGGATGGTGATGGTAAAAATAGCTTCCACAATCCGGGTATGGAGTAACCGGAGCTGCAGTGGCAAATAACATGCTGCTTATATAGTGTCAAAAAAAGGAACCCAATGGTTTTATATCAGGGACAGTGGAGGTCTCCGCTTATCTCGTGTACTGGAAATGTTTCATTTAGAGTTTTTTGAACATACAATGACCACTTAGGTGGAACACCATCTTGTTGAAGCTGCAGATTTTCAAACTGCGGAAAGGAAAAAAAAAATCCAGCATGTCCAGATATCTGAATGTCTTCTCTGCTAAGAAGATCTTGTTGGACATGAGACCACTACAAATGTTTACTTTCAGGGTCAATGTTGCAATGTACGTTCTGTCATCTCCAAATTTGAATGTTATGCTCATTCACAGCCCCCAAGACTTGGAATGCAGAAAACCCCTCCTCGATTTGGTGAAGAATATCATAAGCAAATTAATTCATTCAAATTTGAGTGAAATTGTAGAATGCTTCAGATTATATTTGAGTAGAGACATACACGAAAATTTTATCCTATTCTGAATAAAAAAGCATCTGTAGAAAACCTCCGACCTTCATACATATAAGTAATAAATTAGTTGAGGTCTCTCATACGTAGAGTTTTTTTATGCAGGGTTCTTTTCAAAACAATACTGTAAGTTATTATCTCAATGAGTGAGAAGTGTTGAGTTGAGAACATGTGTGTGCAAACTGCGTCTCTGGTTATAAAAGCAAACGACTCACTAAAAGGCATTCATGTATCTTCAAACTTGTGATATAGTTCCTTGTCTGTGACCTTCAAACATGTGAATAACAAACACAGCGAAGAGTCAGCATTTTCAATAACAGGGCTGTACAAATTGTTGAATTTATATACCTCGCTTAAAAATAAAAGTAAGATTTTATTAAAAACACTAAAATCCCAATTTTTTCACAACTGTACACATCAATTGTAATGTGTTTATACATATTCCTTTTCTCCATCTTTTTGTGCACCAATTTAATTTAAATTTCATCACAATTGTGCAATATTTAGCTGAGATGTGAGCATTTGAAAATAATCTAAAAAGAGCTTTCAATATTTAAATGGCTTCCGTCTGTGGCAGTGGGAGATAGCATAAGTAGCACTAAAGGGTTAGAGATCTTGATATTACTCTGACCTGTATGACTTTGGCTCATTCAACCTTTATCCATTTCCGTTGTTCGGTTTCAAAAACATTGTGACAACACTGCATTAGACTGTCAGTTAACATGAGGCTCATCCCTCTCGACAATTCACATGCACATAATGTGGGAAGAGAGAGTCTACATATTCTAAGGAAAGGTAGGTATGTAACTTACATGTGCTATCAGCGACATCATTAGGTTCCATCACATGGCACCTCTACAGCAGTGTTGCCAAAATTAAAGTTCCAACCCTCGTCTCTTGTGTGTGTGTGTGTGTGTGTGAAGGATTATGGTTAAAAAAGAACAGTAGTTATAAGTTGCTAATTTTTCAGTATCTAACTTTTAAGGTAGTTGTCTATAATATAATCTTAAAAGAATTGTAAAAATTAAAGATGAAACCCAATGCAAATAAAAATTTTAATACAGATAAAGTATAAACAACTAATTTCTATACATATAGCAAAATGTTATTACAAAATTGTTTTCTCGATAAATGGAATACGGTACTTTTTTTAGCCGTCACCTTTCATATAGGCCTATATATATATTATGTAAGATATAATTGTTTAACTAGTAATACTGTAGTACTGAACTTTTGTACAAGTTACATTAGCATCATCCAACATGTAAACAACAATTTTTCTTTCACAGAGTGTGTGTTTCTATTGTTGCATTTCTGGACATGACCAATCCAACAACTCCATGGAAGGCACTTGACCTAGCTTTTGGCCTCACATCCACATGTGTTGATGAGAGGTATACATTAATCTAGCCTATGTGGGGGTGGTATGCATGTCAGGTCCTCCAGCAGTTGTAGCTGATTTTCTCAACATGGATCCGCTACTTATTGTAGCTACCAAACATCCACAAGAGAAAATTTCTTTACCAATGGGGAATCGAACCAGCAAAAGTCCCATAGCTCTGCACCAAGGCATCATGCCTTAAACCACTCGACTATGAGTTGGGACATCCTGTAATCCACTATAAGATTTTTCAAAGTGTATCTGGCAATGTTTAGCTCTAAGAAGATATATTTTTTTGAAACTGGAGTGTTGTTTCTCTTTTCTGTTGCTTATTTGGGGCATTACCCAGGGGACATGTATAATTTAAAGTTTACTGCAGAAGCGAACATAATTATCCCTCCGAGGGGCTTGGAGCAGAAGCAGAAATACATAGTGAGCCTTTCTTTCATTATATTTTCATACAGAAAAACAAAACAACCTTTAAAGGAGAACCAAGAATAACACTGGTCAACAAAATTTGAACTTTTTTATGTTACAAGGGAGAAAATGTGTGTTTCTCACTTACTTTTTTGTGCTAATTTCAAATCTTTTTACAGAAATTTTCCATCACCCAGGGTTTTCGAGTAATCACATGAAAAACAATTTTCGTGTCTATACACTACAATTTATTATATCTTAGCTGAAATTATATTTGCTCACCCAAAATGTATGTGAATTGAATTTTCGGCTGTACTTCGCTTTAGGAATATCCCTCTTCAGTGTCCAGCAGTAGTCTGCTAACATATTTGGACACCATTTACCCTGATAGCGCCTTTCCAGTTCCACGATGTCCCGGTGGAAGCGCTCCCCGTGTTCGTCGCTCACAGCCCCTAGATTTTCAGGGAATAAATCAAGATGGGAGTGCAGAAAGTGAATTTTCAAAGACATATTACATCCCATTATCATGTAGTTCTCAATCATCTCATTGACAAGTTCTCTGTAGTTATCAGACCTGAAGTTCCCCAGAAAATTTGAGACAACATTTTTTAAAGATTGCCATGCAGCTGCTTCTTGCATATTTAACTTGTTCTGAAACTGCGTATCTTTCATCAGTTCCTTTATGCTGTGGTTTATCTACGACGCAACGTGCCAGCGCCATAATTGCTCCCCATGCATTTAAATGGAAGTGGTTTATCTACAACGCAAATTGCTGGCGCAAAAAAATTTACGCTGACATGTCGCGTCGTGTTTTGGAATCTCTTGAATCCAGGACGCAATTTGCCAGTGCAAACAAAGAATATAGAAGATATTACCCATACTCATTGGTGTAATTGCTAAAAACAAACTAAGATTTTATAACAAAATGTCGGAAATACAGTACTTGTTTTATAACTTTCCAATTTTAACGACGAAAGTTAGATGATTTTGTTGCAAATCATTGAGTTCTATACATGTTTTATACAATATGAGCATGAAGGAGTACAGAGATGTACAGAAAAAAGATATTTTGGCTTGAACATAGTCAAGAGATAAATAAAAGCTGTAAATATTGTATCTCGGGGGGGATATTATGGATGTGCATAAATTTCGTCTTCTATTAAATTCAAAACCTGATAAAACTGCTCAGGCGAAAATCTGAAGTATTCTAAAATTTGGTATATTCATCAACCATATGTTTATTTAAGAACTAAAGAATAATTTATTCTATAATTTTCCATACAACATTCATATGATGCTGTTGCTCTAGGTACTTTTTCTGTCTTTACTAATATTTCGAACTATTTTAATCGTTTTGCAACGACACGTGAAACTTTTTTTATGAAGAATTTTAATATGTTTATCTATGTACACAAATTATGACTTTTCATCTCAATTTATTTTCAAAGTTCTTTATTAGAATTGAAGTTGGCATACGTGAACGCTCATAAAATTAAATCCACCAGAAGGCAGGACATATGTGTGAATGACCAACATTTGCATTTAATTCCAAACCATATTTGAAGAAATAAATGTTCAATCACTTCATTTTGTTAGATTCCGATGGGTCAGTTTAGCGTACATCAGATTTGTTTATAGTTTACTAAATAGTATGTATCCTTACTTTAAGGGAGGAAAGGAGATTGCGAGTATTTGAGAATAAAGTTCTTAGGAAAATTTTTGGACCAAAGAGAGATGAACAGACAGGTGAATGGAGAAGACTACATAACAATGAACTACATGGTCTTTATAGGAAGCCAGATATAATAAGAACAGTTAAGTCCCGTAGACTGCGATGGGCAGGACATGTTGCGCATATGGGGAATGAAAGACGTGCATGGAAACTTCTTGTAGGAAAGCCAGAAGGAAAACGCCCAGTTGGTAGACCAAGAATGAGGTGGGAGAACAACATTAACTATGATTTGAGGGAAGTAGATTATACAGGGAATGATTGGAAAGCATTAGCTCAGGATAGGGATGTATGGAGAGCTTATGTCCGCGCGGCCATGAACCTACGGGTACGATAGTGCCAGTGAGTAAGTAAGTAAGTAATTTATTTTAGTAGGTTATGCAGGGACAGGTTTGTATACATTAGTTTTTGTAAACACATTTGGAAATTTATTATGAACGTTGGTCATTTTGATTTTCCATATATGTGGTGCCATCTGGTGACAATTCCATAAACATAAGGGCTGTAATGTATGCGCTCCATGCAAAACCAGCATTACGCCGAGAGAAACGCGAATTCGCGTCACGTCGGGTGTGACACGCTGTATAATAAACCGTACCATTATTTGAGGGCCAACAAATATCCCTTCTTTCAATTTAGCTTCACTGATCCTTGGAAATTTATTTTTGAGGAAGAGAAATGCACTGCCATCATGATGCATAGCTTTCACGAAATTTTTAATCAAGCCTAGTTTAATATGTAGTGGAGGCAATAAGATTTTTTCAGAACGTACAAGTGGTTGGTGAAGAACATTTTCTTGTCCTGGATTAAGTGACTCTCTCTTTGGCCAGTTTTTTTTAATATAATGATTACTTCTATCTCTGCTATTCCACTTGCACAAGAAGCAGCAAAATTTAGTATAGCCAAGCTGTAACCCAAGTAAGATGGCTATAACTTTCGAATCCCCACATATCTGCCAAGAAAGAAAAATTGTCATACTTTATAGCGGATAGTAAGAGCTTCATATTTTCGTAATTTCCTTCATACCAACTGCATGGGCTAAAGGAATGGATGGATATATGTTTCCATTATGTAGTAACACTCCTTTCAAACTTGTTTTCGAGGAGTCTATGAATAAATGCCAATCCTCAGATTTATGCTCAATACCCAGTGACTGGAACAAATTCTCAACATCTTTGCAGAAAACTAGGTCCTTCTCTTTAGAAGAGAAATCCTCAAATTCCTTTGGCGATTGCGGAAAAAGTTACTTTGGTGTCATCCTGCAGTAGCTTCCATCCTTTCAATCTTGAAGCAAGTAATTCTGCCTTGCTTTTACTTAAACCAAGATCCCGAACCAAATCATTTAAATCCTCCTGTGTTAGAAAGTGAGTTTCATTTATAGCATCATCTTCCGCAAAATCTGAATCATTCTGTAAATCCTGAACATCAGAAAGTTCTTCAATCATTGTTATGTGATCTGGTGGAATTGGTATGGGTAAACCTGGCCCATGAAGTACCGGTCGAATTGCTGAATCTAACATTGGATATTTAACAGTGTATCTTGACTTGGAAGTTATTCCAGATATATTTGTCAAGCAGAAGTAGCAATCTGTCAAATGATCCTTAAGTTCGCGCCATATCATTGGGACTGCGAAAGGCATATGACGGGATCCTTTCAACCAGCCAGTTAATAGTGTTACACATTTGGTACAACAGATTTCCGGGGCCCATATCTTGTTCTGGTCTATTTTGTTGTTAAAATAACAGTGATAAGCTCTTCTTATTAGAGGAGTAATCTTTTGCTTGTGCACTTTGAAAGTGAGCTCACCACACACGAAACAGAAGTTGTTTCTATCGTTAACACACTTTCGAGACATATTTCTTATACAAATACAATTTTACTCGTCTCTTTACAATACCATACAATACAATACACTACTTAGTCTTTACAATACACTTCTATCACAATTCACTTGACTACGGAAGTGAGCACAGAATTAGCTTCTTTCTTTTAAGAAAGCTTCTATTCAACTGCGAACTTAAAACATACAATCACAGTTTTGTAGAAGAATGTCATTGTTGTAAGTTATGAATTCAAGGCAACAAACGCAAAACATTAGAAGTCCATTGTTGGCACAATGAAATTAAATATAAATGTAAAATAATCCTTCTAATCATCATGTTATATACCAAAAATGCTAATAAATAGGAAAATAATTATTTTCAAAATTACAAAACAATGGTGGGTGATGGAAAATTTCTGACTTCATTTTTGGTATCAGCAGATGAAAATACATAAGAATCACCCAAAATCATTTTTGTAACAAAATCACTGTTGACCAGTGTAATTAACATAATGCTACAGCAACTGGTGCTATGACCAAAAACCTACAAGAATAATCTGCATGATTGACTCAAAATCAGTAATTCAATCTGTTGCTTCAAATAAACAGCCTAATTAACTGGCACTATCAAACCTGTAGGACCATTGCCATGCAGACATAAGCTCTCCACACATCCCTATCCTGTATAACCTGCTTCCCCAAATCACAGTTAATATTATTCTCCCACCTGTTCCATGGCTTACCTACTGGTGTTTACCCTTTGGTTTTCCTAAAAAGAAGCTCCATGCCCTTCTTTCGTTCCTCATTCATTTCTCATGTCCTCTCTATCGCAGTCTCCAAGACATAACCATTCTTATTATAACTGGTTTCATATGAAGATCATGCAGTTCACTGCTGTGTAAGTACTCTCCGCTTGCCTGTCTGTTCATCTCTGTTTGGTCCAAAATTTGCCCTAAAATCATTTATCTCAAATACTCATAAACTTTTCTCCTCCCTTAAAGTAAGAGTCCATGTTTTGCATCCACACAATATAACTGGGAAAATGACGGTTTTATATATTTTAGTTTAATGTTTTTTCTGAGCGAATTTGGAATAATGAGAATCCCTGTAATGCATAATAGCATGCATTTCCAGAATTGACTCTATCTTCAATCACTTCATGTATCTCATTCCTATCTGTAATTATTGTTTCTAGGTATTTGAATTCGGCCACTATTTCAAAATATCCCTCATTAGTCATTAACTCCCCATTTGCATTGTATTATAATGAGAGCAGAGAGGAATACCTGAAATTAACCAAGATCAAATGTTCATCACTTACAGAAGAAAATACTACAGACAAAGAAAGGGACTTGCAATTGGAAATGCATTATCCCATTTTTGGTAAATATGTTCATAGGAAACTTTGGATGTAAGACAATCAAAGCACACCCTCTGATATATAAATATTGGTGAATGTATGTGGACAATATAGCAATAGTCAATCATAAACACTTGGAACATACTGAAAAACTTCTGAATATTCATAATGAAATTATCAAATTTAATATGGAAGTTGAGAATAACCAGCAAATAACATTTCTGGACCTTAAATTGATCAGAAATGAAGAAAAAAGAAAAATATAGAATTTAGAATTTACAGGAAACAAGCACATACTGATAATTGTATTAAACCAGCCCATTTTAACCACATCGCAAGCAGTCGAATTGTAAACATCTCCATTAGCAGAGAAAACTTTAATACAGAGAAAAAACACATATTAAAGATAGCAAAAGAAAATGGTTTTGAGGAAAAGATCATTCATAAGAAAATAAATGGATTAAAAAAAAAAGTTGATAAATGGAAGTACTCTTCAGACAGATAAAAATATTAGTAAAAAAATTCAAGAAATTTTCATACCATCCTTTGGCATATAAGTTTCAAAAAATTTTCAGCACATTTAACATTACATTAGCACCGAAAAATGATTACAGTTTGAATAAATTAATCAAAACCAAGAAAAATGAGAATATTGAAGATGGCAACAAATCAGAGATTTATCAAATTCAGTGCAAAGATTGTGAAAAATACATAGGAAAAACAAAAAGGAACTTGAATACAAGATTCAAAGAACTCCTTAGAAATTTTAACAATGGGGAAATACAAAATTCTGCAATGGCTGCACATGTATGGTCAGAAAAACACATAATTGAAATAAAGGCCAAATTTCTGAAACAGTTAGATAAATGTAAGAAACTCATAAATATGGGGAAAAAAATTTCATCCACGAAAATATAAAAAAAATAATTCATTTTTAAATTCCAGGGCAAAAAGAAAAAAAAAATTTGAAACTCATCAGTCAGACAAGAAGGAGCAGAAATCAATTTACAGGATCACCAACTGCCGATTCAACTGTTAGAAAGAAATAATAATGATACATAACATATCAAATCCTTGGTCTTCAAGATATTTACAAATATGAGGTAGTTGTGAATATTCTAACTGCTATTAACACCACATATGTATGTATGTATGTGTGTGCGTCAATTATTGCCCAAATGGTCAGAACTACTTTTTTTGACAATTAAACTTGGCATGTAGCAATTAATTAGGAAACATAAGGCTGAATTTGATAAAGAAACCGCCATTTGCAAAGTAGAAGCAATTGCCTCATAGCAATTGGTGCACGGAAATTAACAGTGTATATAAGAGAAAGATTTACATTTAGATTGGAGATTCTCAGGTAGCTCAGTTGGTACAGCCTAGAGTGCAAGGTCCTGGATTCAAACCCCAGTCAGAGCATATATTTTTCTCTGCAAATATAAAATGATCAGCTTCATGATATTTGGTACATGGAAATTAATAGTGCATATAAGAGAAAGATTTGTGTTTAGTTTAGAGTTTCTCTGGTAGCTCAGTTGGTAGAGCATTCGTCTAGAGTATGAAATGTCCTGGGTTCTAACCTCAGTTTGAGCATATGTTTTTCTCTTCAAATATAATTTATCCATCATTGAGATGTATGGAATGAATAATTAAAACACTGAATTTGCTTACCAACATTTTTAGACATATAGGAGTTAATCTGAATACAAAACTTAAAACTCTGCTATAGCATATCCAGTTATGAATATTTTGTTACAAAACACAATATATGTCACTGAAAAACAACAAGATAGGTATTCTCCAAAGAATCATTAATTGGATATGAAGATTTACTGAAACAAAATTAAAATATTCCTCAAGTAACCGCTATGTTTGTTTCCTCACAATGATACTGGATACATATGATTAAACTAACAAAATTAAGATACATTCTAAACACCGGCAAAATCAGACCAAAAATTTGACTTGTGAGGAATTAGTTCACTTTAAAAAGTTCCTGTATGACTTTTTTTTTACTGTTCATCGTGGAATACTATGTCATCTGAATTACAAATTCTGGGGAGTTGGTGCTCACTGTCTTCTGATGAAAATTAGTGTCTCCAGTTATAGCTGTCATAAGTACAAAGATCTATCAATTGAACTGAAAATTGTAAATATACTGACAAAAACATTACCTCAAGTTCTGATTTCTCTGAAGGTGGAAATGTTTCTTGTTTCATATCAACATACTCAGTTTGTTCTTCTCCTTCTGAT
The DNA here is from genome assembly GCA_030220185.1 of Diploptera punctata. Classification (NCBI taxonomy): domain Eukaryota; kingdom Metazoa; phylum Arthropoda; class Insecta; order Blattodea; family Blaberidae; genus Diploptera; species Diploptera punctata. Next base: position 177,090 of record JASPKZ010007971.1, on the reverse strand, counting down.
TTTATTTCCTCTTTCACATCCTGTGAGACAATTAACACAATACATCATTAAGATATCAAATCTTATTTTCTATAGAGTATTCAGGAATATTCATTCTTTATATATAAAAATTGAGCCTGTGTATGTTTGTAACCAATACACTGGATGATTGATCGACTACCTCTATGATTAACACATATGGATGTGAGGCCAATAGTCAGCTGGTAGGCCTGTCAAGCCATGGAGTTAAGTTTGATTAATAATACATAGTAGGCATAGGCTACACAATATACAGTTTACAAGGAAAAACAAAAACAAATTAAAATCATATTAATAACAACAATAACCTATAATTTAATTAAGTAATTGGGTTGGTAAAGAAAGTGTAAAATAAAAAAAATGAAAAAAAAGTATACCTGGAACATGGTTACATATTACACTGGCTAAGGAAATATTTAGTGAGTTTTTTAACTGTTTTTTTGAGTAGGACAGTCCTCGCTATAAGGGGAGTGAATTCCAGACTCGGGTACCTGAAACCAGGAAGGAGGAGGAATAGTGAGATATTCGATGTATTGGTACAGCTGGAGACACATTTTCTCTCAAATGTGTTAAATTACAGTGGTAAGAGAGTGAATGGAAGTGAGTAGAAATATAATGAGATGAAGAGGTTGACAAAGTGTTGTATAACAAGTAATGACAATGTATATTTTGCCTGTCTTCCAATCAGAGCCAAGACAACATTTCAAATGCTGGAATTATATGATCTAATTTATGGAGATTGCATATATAATGTCCACAAGCATTATGAAATTGTTGTAGTCTTTGCCCAAATGTAATACTCATGTCAGTTAAAAGTAAGTCACAATAATTGAAAGGAGGCATAATCAAAGCTTTTAATGAAAATAATGGTTAGTTGTAGCTGTCACAAATTCAAAGATCTATTAATTCCACTGGACAATAATTTGTGTATGTACAAACAAAAACATTACCTTGAGTTCTGCTTCCTCTGAAGGTATAAATCTTTCCTGTTTCATATCAACATACTCAGTTTGTTCTTGTCCTTCTGATTTTATTTCCTCTTTCACATCCTGCAAGATGAAAACCACAATATATCATTAAAATATTAAATCTTATTTTCTATAGAGGTCCTGCGCCGTAGCCGAGCGGTTAAGGTAGGAAGCCTTGGCACAGAGCTACGGGACTTGCGCTGGTTCGAGTCTCCATGGGGGAAGAAATTTTCTCATGGTATTTCGGCCAGTATGGGACCGGTGCCCAACCAGCATCGTGAGGCAATTGGGTAGCTACAATAAGTAGCGGCTCCAGGTGAGGAACCAGCTATAACGGCTGGGGGACTCGACATGCTAACCACATGTCACCCCTACATTGGCTGTTGATCATCTACCTCTGTGATTGACACATGTGGATGTGAAGGACCAGTAGCTGGCTGGTAAAAGGGCAACCGCTGAAAAGTGGAAAGACCCTCAATTGGATTTTCTATAGAAAGTATCCCAATATTTACAGGCATTTTAGAGAAACTTCAAACATTTTGAGACAGGGATCTTATGGCCTATGATCAGAACTGTACAATGGTTGGATAAAAAAGTAGTGTTAACACTGCCAACAGCAGCTATCTCATCATGCATATGACTGTGTGAACCTGAGAGTAGATGTTATGCAGTGAGTGGTAACATTGTTCATTATTCAGTGGAATTTAGTAGTACCTTCAACTATAGATACTCTCTAATGTGTTTTTCAAACTGGAGTAATGCTCTTGGTTGAAACTTGAAGTTACATGAGATCATGGTGCACAAGACTGTTATGAGAGACTATACAAAGTGCAAGGTGAAAGTTTAATTTTTTTTTAATATAATTTGCAAGTCTCTATGTAGTTTCGTAATTTATAAGTTTATTTTTATTTTTTAATATTACTTGAAACATTATTTGTAAGGTTTATTTAATTACTTTCTAATTCCTCCTAACTAATATATGTGTTGATGGTTCAGAAGTTCATATTTAAAATAATCCATATTACTTGCTGGATAATTCAGTTCTGTATTTCAAAATTTTAAGGTCAATACTATTAAAAAAAAAATTAACTTTATAAAAGGAAATAAATAATTTCAAAGTTTTTCATTCTTTTCGATTATTTCAAAAACATTTTAATTATTTTTTTCAACCAATTTTTGCAATTCTCTTCAACCAAGTTCCTGACTTCCAATTCTATCTTTCAATTACTAACAATGGGGTATTATTGCCTCAAGCACTCATTTGTATGTTCTGGAGTTTTAGAAGAAGTGTTTTTGGGTTGATGATGTTGGCAACTTCTGGAGTTTTCTGGGTTGTTGATGGTGGCAACATTGAAACAACATTGGAAGAGGAGGGAAAATAGCAAGCAAGTAATGTAGCACAGTCCATGTTTTACATAAATATATAATTATTTTTAAAAATTGTAAGAAATATTTAAAGAATCATTACAAAATGTTTAAAATTGTAGAAAACGTAGTAAAAATGTGTAGTGCGACACAGACATAAGAATTTTGTATGGAGTATCATGATTGACAAATACTAAACCTCAGCCACAAATACACAGGCAATCAACTAGTAAATTTCATTTAAATCACTATTCTGTTTGTTTACATGGATACTTCACACATAAAAATGTGACTTCAGGCATTAATTTGATGATATGAAGTAATTCATGGAAATATAGGATTTTGTGAATAAAGGTCAAACAATTTCTTAACTAACTTTACAAGATTCACAATACTTGTCAAATATATTCATTTTCTGATCATTATGCATATTTCATTATTACCAAAAAATCTCACCCATCCTTATCAGTAACAATGTTCAACCTCAAAAACTCATCATAACTTATCTCAAAATGTTCATCTAACACTCCTCTACAATCCATAAAATTTCTGAGACACAACATTATATACAACACAAAATTAAATAAAACACAACTGAAGGGAACAATTTCTTCCTCAATCAGGTTTTGAACTCAAAACCTCCAAATTTTTGTGATGGTGCTCTACCATAGACCTATTCAAGAATCTTGCTATCTAAGCACATATTTCTCTCTTTAATCAAAAAAGAAAGGGTCGTGAATTCAAATCCTAGGTGAGACAAAAATTATGTTTATTTGTGTTAAATATTTCTTAGAGACAGCAGGTGTGTGTTAATTAATTTACACATTAACTATCACCTTGCATGGTAACTTACTTGTGATCCAGATTCCATGCTTCTTAGATGACTCTCATTCTCGAGAGCAAATTGGCAATTCATCATAATCAGACTATCTGAAACACCATTAAAATACAATCAATTGATCTATTTTTCTCTACATAAGATTACAACATAGTCAAGAGGTTTAAGGCATGATGCATTGGTGCAAAGGTGTTGTGAGTTCCAATAGAGGAAGACATTTTCTCATGGAATTTGTGTCAGAATGAAATCGGTGCCCTCCCAGCATCTTGAGGAATTTTAGTAGTTACAATAAGTAGCACCTCCAAGTTGAGAAAACCAGCTGTAACAGTTGGGGGAGCCAACATTCTGACAACATGGAACCACTATACTGCCACATATAGTTTCCATCTCTGTGACTAAAACACATGGATGTGAGGACAGCAGCTGGTTGGTAGGCCAAGGTCTTCAAGGTCTGTCACACCATTGTGTCTAGATTTTATGCAGTAATTCTATGAGATATATCAGACTATGAATCTTGCAATTGATTACATGTGATTGCTAATTTCATGTATGCCAATATTTCATTCTCATTTCTATATAACAAATTGCCAACTTTTTATTAAGGTTAGGTTATGTTAAATTAGATATGTTAGAATAGATCAGGTAAGTAGGTCTCCTTGGAGCCCTTCAATTTTTTGTTAGTATGTTTCTCATAAGTTTGCTATTCGGTTTTAACAATGACTAGTAGATATCTTCATTGTTAATATGGTGGATTTTATGTTTTGTCTCAACTTCTCATTCAATTGTAAGGCATTTGTAGGAAAAAGAAGTACATATATATTTCTAAGATAATTATTCATTTAACACTCAATAATTTTAATGATTTTTTTGGTTTTTCATTTGAATTTATGTACACTGACTTATCACATATTATCTCCTTTAATTCTACCTGGATTATATATTTATTTATTCTTTAGAACAACAGAATAAACTAGCTTAGAGAATATCATGCTAGCCTCTTCACTATTGATTGGTGGTTCAATTCATAAGAGGCTTGGAAAATTTAAATTGAAAATTTCCAACCTCAGTGCTAAGAGCATTAACCGTGCACAAGTTTTAAAAGAAATATTGCGTATCACACCTCTCCACAGTAGGCTACATATGTTGAGAAGATATGTTGAGAAGATGTGGTGCTATTCATAGTGATTCATGCATCATACAGGAATGTTATGCCGGGTGCTTATTTTACATGATGGTCCTCTGCTATAGCAAGGTTATTTAAGGCATGATATCATGGTGCAGAGTTGCAGTTTGAGTCTCCATGGAGACAAGAAAGTTTTTCATGGAATTTTGAACAGTACAGGACCACTACCAACCAATCTTCATGAGAATTTCAAATAGCTACAACAAATAGCAGATTCAGGTCGAGAAAACCAGTTACAACAGCTGGTAGAGCCGACATGATGACCACACATAACCCTATACCAGCTACATGATCATCTATCTCTGTGATTAACATATGTGGATGTGAGGCCAACAGCTAGCTTGAAGGACAGTGTAATTTAGGAAAATCATGCCATGGAGTAGTGAGTATATGATGGCACAGGATTTCACTCATCATCAACATATATACAACACACAAACACTTAAACATAAAGTCATCCTACACTCCTCTCTGTACACAATAAAATCACATGGTCTGCATAAGAGGTGCTTAAAATAACAATATACCATATTATACTTTTTGGTTCTTTTAATTTTTCCTCATGTAAACAACTCAAGATTGCTGTAATTTAAATATCAACAAAACTGAATATAGTCTATTGTCACATAGGGAAATACATTACTAAATATGAATGAATACTTAACAACAAATGAGGAAAACATTCAAGAAGAGACAAAAATTAAATACCTATGAACAATATAACTGTAGGATGAATGAAGGAAATTTTGAAGAAGTAGCTGAATTCAAATAGCTATGAACAAAAATTACAAATAGGAATGAGATGCACGAAGAAATTAAACATAGGCTCAATTGTGGAAATGCATGCTATTACTCATTACTGGAACTCTTGTCATTCCTCAAAAAGCATTACACTGAAAATATATATAACTGTTATTCTCCCAGTTATATTATAAAGATGTGAAACATGGACGATTGCTTTAAGGGAAGAGAAATACAGCTTAAATAAATACTCTGACATGATAAAGAAATAATTCCATACAAACATCAATGCATGAGAAATCACTAAAACAGAGAAAATATCATTATGAACAACTTTCTACCAATATTATAAAATTACATTTACTCAAACTATCATGAGCTAGTAATCAGCGTTTCCAACTACAGTTCACGAGGTCCCGGGTTCGATTCTCGGTCAAACCATAGGAACTTTTCCGTAAAGGGAATTATTCCTGTGGTTACCCATGGTTTGGAATTTAGGTTAAGAACTCTCCTAGTGCTTCATTTTCATTTATCACTCATATCATGAGGGTAACTTAATTCCGCCTTCCAGATACCCCAACCTACGAAAGGGAATTATTCCTGTGGTTACCCATGGTTTGGAATTTAGGTTAAGAACTCTCCTAGTGCTTCATTTTCATTTATCACTCATATCATGAGGGTAACTTAATTCCGCCTTCCAGATACCCCAACCTACGAAATGGATTACAAATCCGCAATTGCCAGGGGAGAAAGCAAGGAATGTTCTAAAAAAAAAAAGACAACCTGGTTGCATTGGAGAAAAAAAGATTTATATGTCGAGAGGTTATGGTATAGCGAGTGAAGTTAATTATATTAACGTATTTTAAACAACAAATACCACATTTAACAGTAGGGATTTCAATCAGAGATTAACCAACAGGATAATGACGTACTTTGTCGAATTGTTTTAAATATTCCCCAAACACCTATTGGACAAAAATAATACTCGCAACAGGAACAAATTACATATAGGCCTATACATTTACTAAAGTACACGGGACGTGCAGAGATAAGAGATAATTTATATCAATAGAATGATAAAAACTGAAAAATTTGAACAAATTTCATACAATACCAGGTCGTTGCCTTCAATTTATTAAGGAAAACCTTATGGATCCAACAAGCCTGGAAATTCATCAAAGTAACCAACATTCGATCGCAAAGAAAATGACGTTAATTTAATAGAAGTTTCTGCTGCTTATATGCTACTTTTAAATAGAACAAAATTAATTAATTTATGTAATTCTACTTTATCCTCTAGTACTATTATTCAATCTGTGTACAACAACATGCAGGCATTTCTACTTTGAAAGAAAATCAATTATAGACTAGTTACGTTGACGACTCTATGCGTAGAGAACCATGTAGAGAACGAAGTTTCTATGCGCATAAACGTTAATTTTTACGGTCATATGTGACCGAACCAGATGACTTTTTCGCCTGAAATGTACTCATCCAGTCAAATTCGTTGAAAGCAGGCGTAGATATTTTGTGTTTTTTTTAATTTTTATTCTTTAGTCCCTTTAGAAACAATACAATGATATTTGCCAAATTTTGATTTTTTTTTAAATGTACGGTAATATTTTAATTTCAGTAACATATAGAATCTATTTGACGCTGAAAAGAGTCCACACGTATATCAAACAATCAGTACATTTTATAACCGTCTCACGGGCTCTACCAAACCCATAGGCCTAAGTTCATAAGCTCTCCTGAGCCGTTTTCCAATTATTTCTTGTATAATTTTCCTCCTTCAAATCATGGTTAATGTTATTCTCCCACATCATTCTTGGTCTACCTACTGGGCTCTCCTCTTTCTCTTTCTGGTTTTCCTTTGAGTAGTTTCCATGTCCCTCTTCAATTCCATATTCATTCCACATACCCTATCATCAAAGTCTACGAGACTTAACTATTCTTGCATAACAACAGGTTTCCCTTATAGATCATGTAGCTCACTGTTATGTAGTTTTCTGAACTCACTCAAAAAGTCTTTCTTTGGTGCAAAATTTTTCCTAAGAATTTTTTTTTTCAAATACTGATACTCGTTATATTTTCTGCTTCTCTTAAAACAAATTTTGCATCCATATTACTGAAAGAATAACATTTTTATATATTTAATTTAATATTTTTAGAGAAGTTGGGATAAAAAGCGCAACTTAATAGGATGTGATATAACCTCTGTTTAATTTATTTCTATACCACATTCTTGTTTGTATTTATTGTTCTCAGGTATTTTAATTCATAACTTCTACAAGGTATGTTTCAGTTGTGATTTCCACTATAAAATATGTGTGACTATTTATTTAATTTTATATAAGTTAGATTTATTGTAAACTTTATTTCATATCACGTGACTTAGGACTAAAGAGTGACGAACATACAGGTGAATGAAGAATATGAGTTCCATGACTTGTATTGGAGATCAGATGTAATTATAACAGTTATAGTTTCAGATTATGTTTATAAACAGAACACATTGAACGAATATGTAATTGGATGCTTAATAACAAGGTTGCACCTCTCATGTTTTTTATTGATTTTATATGGAAAAATGCCACATGCCATCAACAATGTGGTTTTCATGCAAAATTCAACTTAAAAAAAAAGTTACAAGCCAGTTCTGAGTAGCAATCCAATTAAAGAGTGGCATGGAGACTTCTTGTAGGAAAATTAAAAGGAGAACTGGTTACTGACATATGTGACGTAAAGTTGTGACTGCTACTAATTAAATTAATCAATTACTGTTTTGCTTAAAGGAGAACTCTATGAGGGATGTCTTAAGACAGAAAAAGATTCTGGAAGGACGCAATAACTGTTCCGATATTTAAAAAAGGAAACAGAAGAGATGTAGAAATTATAGAGAAATAAGTTTATTAAATTCAGCTTATACGATATATGCAAATATTTTATCATATAGAATAAATAAAATAGCTGAAAAAATATTACTCGAGGAACAAAATGGATTTAGAAAGGGTAGGTCAACTATAGATTGCGTTTTTACAATGGCCCAATTGATAGAAGAAAGAAAAGAATTTAATTTACCCACGTATATAGCTTTTGTTGATTATACTAAAGCATTTGATAGTGTAAGTAGAAATAAATTATGGAACATACTAGAAATGAAAGGAATTCCTCAACACCTTACAAGAGCCATTCAGAGTTTATATATAGAAACAAATTTTAAAATAGAGTGCGGAGATAAAATTAGTAAATAAAACATAGAAATAAACCAGGGAGTAAGACAAGGGTGTCCATTGTCACCAGTATTATTTAATTTATACTTAGACCATGTCATATATGAATGGCAAGAACAAATTAATATAAATAGTCTATTGACAACTCTGCTTTTTGCAGACGATCAAGTAATAATGACAGCATCAGAAAATGCTTTACAACAATTCCTTTATACTTTAAATAATATCTCTCTAAAATACAATTTAAGTATATCTACATCTAAAGCAAAAATATTAGCTCTGAAAGGAAAATGTGCAATAAGAACAAAAATAATGATAAACGATGTAATTATAGACCAAGTTCAGAATTTTAATTATTTGGGATGTCATTTAGGCAATGACAGAAATTTAGATAAACACACTAAAATACAACAATTCAATTATCTATGTGGCACAATTAAATGCATATTATTGAATCAGACTAGAAAAGAAACTATTTTGAAGTTTTACAAAGTATTGGCAGTTCCATCTCTTATCTATGGATGTGAAACCTGGACATAAACAAAGGCAGATAGTAAACGAATAGAGGCTGCTGAAATGAAGATGTTGAGAGCAATAACAGGATACCAAAGGACCGATAAAAAGAAAAACAAAGATATAAGAACAGAACTTAATATATTTAATCTCTGTGAAAGAATAAAATATTATCAAAATGCTTATCTTCACACGTATTACGAATGAATGAACAGCGCATTCCAAGAAGAATGTATAATTATAAACCAAAAGGGAGAAGAATGTTGGGAAAACAACTGAAGAGATGGAAGGACCAATTCGACCTATAATGAGATCGGAACAGGCCATTGGGCTTAATCCTTGTTGATGATGATAAAGATTCTGGAGTCTTAACCTTCCCCTGTCTGAACTCAGCAAGAAAATGCAGTGGAATATGAGGGTCGTCAGAACTAGTTAGGCCTATAACATCGCAATGTTGGCAACAAGGGACCATAAAATGTAAAATGTTAACGATCACTCTAATACCGGTCCATGTGACTCATTCGCAAGAAAATTATCCTAACCATTCAACTCGTTAATAATAATGATGATGGTAATAATAACAATAATAATAACATAGGCTCAATTCTGGAAATGCATGTTATTATGCATTGCAGAGACTTTTGATGTCCCAACTCCTTTCAAAAAACGTTAAGCTGAAAATATATAAAACTATTATTCTACCAGTTATATTATATGGGTGCGAAACATGGACTCTTACTTTAAGGGAGGAAAGGAGATTACGAGTATTTGAGAATAAAGTTCTTAGGAAAATTTTTTGGACCAAAGAGAGATGAACAGACAGGTGAATGGAGAAGACTACATAACAATGAACTACATGGTCTTTATAGGAAGCCAGATATAATAAGAACAGTTGAGTCCCGTAGACTGCGATGGGCAGGACATGTTGCGCGTATGGGGAATGAAAGACGTGCATGGAAGCTTCTTGTAGGAAAGCCAGTAGGAAAACGCCCAGTTGGTAGACCAAGAATGAGGTGGGAGAACAACATTAACTATGATTTGAGGGAAGTAGATTATACAGGGAATGATTGGAAAGCATTAGCTCAGGATAGGGATGTATGGAGAGCTTATGTCCGTGCGGCCATGAACCTACGGGTTCGATAGTGCCAGTGAGTAAGTAAGTAATAATAATAAACACAAACAATGATTTTTCTGTGAATATTTTTTTTCTTAATTTTACTCATACTCCTGTCTCAAAAAATATACAAATATTTTGCCAAATTTTCACATGTTTTTAATTATTCGTAATCTTTAATTCCGTTAATAAGTCGAATCTGTTTAGCTCTCGCATGTATATCAAATCGATTCATAAATGTTATAACCAACTGACACACTGGCACTATAGAAGTCGGATGTTGACCGCCGCGTGGTATAAGTTCTCCATAAATGCCAGTCCTGAACCTTTTCTTATTCCGTTTATAATTTACCTCCTTCAAATTATGGTTAACGTTATTCTCTCACTTCATTTTTGGCGCTTTCCCTCTGATTTTTTTACAAGAAGTCCTCATGTCCATACTCATTCCTAATTTATGCCACATGTCCTTCCCATTAGAATCAATGTGACTTGACTTACATTACGTCTGGTTCATCATAACTGCCTGTTCGCCTCTTCTTGGTCGATAAGTTTTCTTAACAATTTTATTCCCAAACATTTGTTATATTTTCTTCTATGTTAAAGTTACACATCCATATAAAAAACCTGGGTGAATAACAGTTATATATTTAATTTTAACGCTTTTTTAAAATAAAAGATGGGATGACACGGGACCTTGAAATGCATTACAGCATGAGTTTTGTGAAGTCTATGTATAGTTTTCTTCAGCACCTCATTCGTGTTCGAAGGGTGGCTTCCAACAAGGTTCAGTGTTAGGACCATTTCTGTTTTCTATGTATATTAACGATATAAACACTAGACTTACTTATTGTCGACATCGCATATATGTTAACGATTTGCAAATTTACATTCACTCCCATCCTAACGATGTACATGACACACTAGATGAACTAAATAGTGACCTAGACTCAATTTCCCAATGGTCGAGGAAACATGGGCATAGTCTAAATGCTGGCAAAACACAGTGCATAATTATAGGACGTCGGCGAATCCAAAGCATTATAAATTACGAAAATATCCCTACCATTCTCCTAATGACAAAAACATTCCCTAGAGCTCAGTAGTAAAAAATCTGGGTATCTACATGGACCAACACCTAGAGTGGAAAATCCAGGTGAATAATACTTGCAAGAAAGTGTTCTCAATTCTTCACTCCCTAAATAGTTTTAAAAATTTCCTTCCTACAAAATTAAAACAAATACTTGTACAGACTCTTATAATGCCACACTTCGACTACTCGACATATTACTGACTAATCTGACAACTGATCTATCTGACGGACTACAGCGTGCTCATAATGCGTGCATTCGATTTATATTCAATCTCCGTCGTTATGGCCACGTATCTCCTTCATTTCAGGCCTTATCATGGCTACGCCTAAATTACAGAAGAACTTTACATTCTCATACCTTACTATTCCAAATTCTGCACACATATTTACCAAGTTATTTAACAACACGTTTTCTAAATTTATCGGCTCATCACAATTTAGGAACAAGATCGCAAGACTTTGCTTTACTTTTGACACCACAGCACAGGACATATCTATACTTCACAATATCTATGACTAGAGCATGGAACTCACTTCCCACTCATGTCAAGGACTGTCAATCGCTATCATTTTTCAAGTCCAAATTAACTGATATCTTGCGTTCAACACAATGAAAATATTAACTACATAACAACTATAAATCATCTAAGAAGCTACTTACTTTATTTTATATAATTTTAATTTTATTATATTCTATGTTTTTGTTAGTATTAGCTAATATCAGATCACATCTTCATTGTATTTTGTTTAGTCTGCATTTTAATAATATCTTAAAATTGTAATTTTTATGTAATTTTTTTACAATTCTACAATTCGCTGGTTGAGTGGAAGAGAAGGCCTTATGGCCTTAACTCTGCTAGCTATAATAAAACATTATTATTATTATTATTATTATTATTATTATTATTATTATTATTATTATTAATTATTGTTCATAGGTACTGGAATTTGCTGCCGATAGGATTACCCATGCCGAACTGGTCGAAGGTTATAAGCCAGACGCAAAAATGATTTTGGTCTAAAGAGTGACGATCTTTTACCGTAAAAATACAACCGTCAAGAAATGCGGACATGGGTTCAACTGGGGTAAAATTTTCCGGAGGTCAAATAGTCCTCTATTCGTTTCTACGGGTGGGGACTACTTCAAGTAACCCATGCTAAAGGCTCAAATATAGGGACATATTCCTAGGAACATGGAATGTTAGGACTTTATACAATAGCGGGGCACTAGAGGTATAAACCCCTGAATTAGATAAATCGCCCTTGGATATAGTCGCTTTACAGAAAGTTAGATCGCCAGGAGAAGGTAGTCAGGAATCAGGAAGCTTTACAGTATACTACGGGGGAGCAGAAATACCTGCATTTGGATCAGGAACGGGTCTTTTAGTCCGAAGGAGGATCCTATCCGCTATCCCAGATGTTAAGATTGTCAGTGATAGGATATTATACATAATTCTAAAGGGTAAACGGCATGATTTTGCAATCGTAAATGTACATACTCCCACAGAAGATATAGATGACAAGATCAAGGATATATTCTATGAAGAATTAGAATGTGTATTTGATAGCCTTTCACGATATCATATGAAAATTGTGTTAGCAGATTTTAATGCAAAAGTGGGACGGGAAGATATATTCAAACTAACAATAGACAAATTCAGTCTTCATGAAGATAGTAACGACAGAGGGGTTAGATTAGTCACATTTGCTACATCAAAGAATCTCATTGTTAAGAGCACAACATTTCAGCATAAGGATATTCATAAATACACCTGGACGTCTCCAGATGCCAAAATCGAAACCAGATAGATCACGTATTAGTGGACAAACGCTGGCACAGTAGCATCATCGATGTTAGATCAGTTAGAGGGACAGACTTCAATTCGGATCATCATCTGGTCAGGGTGAAAATCAGATAACGGCTATCGGTTATGAGAGGAACAAACGCTAAAAGATGATTCTGAAAATTTTGATAAAAAAAATTAAAAAATGATGAAATGCGGCAAGAATACCAAATTAAAATTGCTAATAGATTTAATGTACTGAAATCTTCAGGTGACAATGTGGCAAACGAAGAAGAAACTGATATAAATAAATAATGGGAGGCTATAAGAGATACTATTAAATTGTCAGCATTAGAAAACATTGGTTACTTAAAAAAGAGGCAAAACAAGAAACGGTTTGATGAGGAATATGTCGAGATTGTAAAGAAAAGAAAGCTAGCAAAAATGAAATGGTTACACGAGCGAAACGAGGTAAATTTTGAGAAATTGGGTAATATAAGACGGGAAACCATCAGGTTACTAAAGAGTAAAAAGAGGGAATGTCTGAGAGAGATGATTAATGATTTTGAAATTAATTCCAAAAATAGGAACATTAAAGAATTATATCAGGGAATTAGGATAGAGAAGAAAGGATATCAGGCTAAAACAAACATATATTTGAATGAAAATGGGGATATGATTGGAGACTCCAGGAATATATTAAATAGATGGAAAAGTTACTTTAATCAATTATTATTAAATGTACATATAGAACAGAATATCGAAGAGGATAATTTACAGACAGCAGAAATGCTAATCGTAGAACCTAGTCCATTAGAGGTTGAAATGGCGTTAGAAATATGGAAGCTGCATAAAGCATCAGGTTCAGATGAGATCCCAGTAGAACTGATAAAATCATCGGGAGAAAAATTGATGGACAAGATACGTCAGTTGCTTAATATGATTTCGGATAAAGAAGCTCTTCCATATGAATGGAAAGAATCGATTATCCTACCAATTTATAAGAAAGGAGATAAAACTGATTGCAACAATTATAGGGGCAACTCATTTTTTTCAACTTCATACAAAATTCTAACAAATATATTAGTAGGCGGACTTACTCCTTATATTGATGAGATTCTAGGAGATCATCAATGTGCATTTAGAAGAAACAGGTCTACAACAGATCAGATTTTTAGCTTAAGACAGATTTTAGGAAATAAATTGGAATATAATGGTAATGTACACCAACTATACGTGGACTTCAATAAGGCATACGACTCAATTAAGAGGGAGAAATTATATAGTATCCTGCTAGAGTTTGGAATTTCTAAAATGTTAGACTTATACGAATGTGTCTAAATGGCACAAAGAGTTAGGTGCGTGTAGACGAACAGTTTTCAGATACTTTTGAAATCCGGATGGGTTGAAGCAAGGAGATGCACTATTTCCTCAACTATTTAATTTTGTACTAGAGCATGCCATCAAATCTTTAGAGAATGAAGAAGGCCTAAAGCTCAATGGTATTGATAAGCTGTTGGTTTATGCTGATGATGTAGTACTATTGGCCGATAGCGGGGAGATACTAAAGGCCAACATGCACACACTACTGAGCAACACTAAGAAATTGGGACTGGAAGTAAATATCAATAAAACTAAATATATGGTCACACATAAAAATACATTATATAATGTGAAATGGACAGCTAATGACAAATGAGGGAAATTTTGAGGAAGTGGCTGAATTCAAATACCTAGGAACAATAATCACAAAGAGGAATGAGATGCACAAAGAAATTAAACATAGGCTCAATTCTGGAAATGCGTGCTATTATGCATTACAGAGACTCTTGATGTCCCAACTCCTTTCAAAAAATGTTAAACTGAAAATATATAAAGCTGTTATTCTACCGGTTATGTTGTATGGATGCGGAACATGGACTCTTACTATAAGGGAGGAAAGGAGATTACAAGTATTTGAGAATAAAGTTCTTAGGAAGATTTTTGGACCAAAGAGAGATGAACAGACAGGTGAATGGAGAAGACTGTATAACAATGAATTGTATGGTCTTTATAGGAAGCCAGATATAATAAGAACAGTTAAGTCTCGTAGACCACGATGGGCAGGACATGTGGCACGAATGGGGAATCAATGACGTGCATGGAAGCTTCTTGTAGGAAAACCAGAGGGAAAACGCCCAGTTGGTAGACCAAGAATGAGGTGGGAGAATAACATTAACTATGATTTGAGGGAAGTAGATTATACAGGGAGTGTTTGGAAAACATTGGCTCAGGATAGTGATGTATAGAGAACTTATGTCCGCGCGGCCATGAACCTACGGGTTCGAGAATGCCTGTGAGTTAGTTAGTTGAGTTACTGGAATTTAGCCATTTCTTCAAAGTTATCCGAGTGATTGTATTTGATTTGTATATATTTGATTTGTCCATCAATGTAGTCTCGAGATAAC
Organism: Diploptera punctata; assembly: GCA_030220185.1. Lineage (NCBI taxonomy): Eukaryota > Metazoa > Arthropoda > Insecta > Blattodea > Blaberidae > Diploptera > Diploptera punctata. Next base: position 161,796 of record JASPKZ010007971.1, on the reverse strand, counting down.
TTCAGTGCCTCGTAGTCAGAGAGCCATATTCGATCCCCGAACGTGAATAGTTTCCTCAGTAATTTTTCTTTTTCTCACATGTGAGGTAAATATCAGAAAACTTTAAGTCATAAACGGTCCCTGACCATAATCTGTCCTTTACACAATAATCATCACATTCGCCATGTCTAATATGATCCTGTGTGTGAATGGTGTGTTGTGTTGTCTCGGAACTTAAGCTGATCACTAATTCAGAGAGGCCCTCTATGTCCTTACGTGGTAAAAAAGTATGTTGTGATCCATCGTTTAAAATCCCTATCCCGACAGTTCTTGCCACTCTAAGGCTTGAGCTGTGTGTGGCATGTAAAGTGTACCTATAACGCGAGAGGTTAAATTAAGTTAATGGAATGGAATATATTTGATTGGATAAATTAATACAATTTTATTTGCTATTCCTTTCTTTCATATAGTCTATTTTGTTATTTTTCTTTCTGTAAATTAAATTTTAGTTAAGTTCCTAATAAATCGTATTAAGACGTATTTAAACTTCAGGTCGCACAACAAATGATAATAATATTATTGCTGGTTGAGTGGAAGAGAAGGCCTTATGCCTTAACTCTGCCAGAATAAATAAGACATTATTATTATTATTATTATTATTATTATTATTATTAATAATAATAATAATCGTAGAACTCTACTTCACTTTTAAACACGTCGCGTCGGTCTTAAAATATTATAAAAAATAACTGCAGTTACTTTATATTTGTTCTTTTGTCTAACTGCGTTAAGTTATGTCTAATTTCCGTCAGGCTCTACATGGGTAGCACAAACGTTCGATTCCGGCGTGCAAGCAATAATCCAAATATACACACATCGGAATTTATTATAAAAATCGAACTAAAATTACTCAGATTAACTTTATATTTGTGATTTTGTCATGTATATGATTTCAGATCGTTAGTTCTGCTCAGAATATAGTTATATTTTTTGTCAATGGTCGCACACGATCTGGAATATACGTTAGCAGGTTTAAGGACTCTCCTGGTACTTCATTATCATTTATCATAGTTCATACTCTTATCCACACGGTAACATAACAACGCCAAGCAAGCGTCCCAACCTCAGAAGTGGGTTATAATTCTGCCAGTGCCAGGAGAGAATGTCAGAAATGTAGCGGGACAATCTGGCGACATTGAACAAAAAATAACATTAGATGTTAAAGAGCGTCGATAAACAATAAAACTCATAAACACATGTCTTGTTTCGCACAATGTTTGACCCTTCCTAACAGAATGTAAGTCATTACCGATATCAGGCGTGATGTAAGCATTGGGATAACTATGGAGGAAGGTCAGCTACCAGCATATGTCGAGTTTTAATACCTGGACATAATTACCAAGATATTAGTCATTCAAAATATCTCTGCAGGCGGAAGAATTAAGAAACTCTGTTTGTTGCTACACGTTACGTCGTATAAAGCAGTGTACACTGTTAGCGTCCCACGTCCCATTCCCCTCTTCACTCGTAGATACCAGTGTCACGTGTTCTATTCCTGCATAAACACGACTGCAGCGCCCTCCGTCAACAACTGCGCTTACTCATTAAACGGGTAATACAGGCTACCTGTTGTGATTATTTTTTTTATCAAGAGCCCCACCACCATCCCCCTGGGTTTCCACGGTCTTAATGCCCATATCCCCAGGTCTGCTCTTCTCCCTAATTACTCTCTGCTGTTTTTATTTTGTTCATTTTCTGGATAGAATTTTCGGGTGTTTGTTCTTAATACTACATATACACAGTTATGTTTACATATTAATCCTTAACCTAAGTCTTAAGTCTTAAATCTACTACCTAATCTAGTAATGGTGTTGTTTAACCTAAACGTTAAAACTAATACTTAATTTACTAACTTACTACTTATTGCTAGATTACATCTAATCCTTTCTTCTTTGTCTGGGGATGTCCTCCTACCTGATGTGAAATTCGAATCAATAGGAAGAAGATAGTAGAGGTGTTTCCAAACGCCAACTTTATGTTCTTAAACGGGTATTGTTTTCAGGCCGCCATAGTCTCGCTGAAAAAGCAAGATCTCTGCCAATAAAACATTTTGAAAATCTACATCATGTGTGGCTCGGGAAAGGTTTGGCAATGCAAGTCAGTCGGAGTACGTTTACACGCCAGGTGCATGTTACTAATATATCGATATTATTGTTTCGCGGTACTTAGCTACTATTGTTTCAAAAGTAAAACTTTCCTGTTATATCCCGGCTAAATGACTGCATTACAATTTAACTGATGTCATGGCAACGAAAACAAATACCAACGGAATGGAATATTCAAAGTAGTTCATTTCTATAATTAATTACAATTGTTAAATTTATTTTATATTGACGTGTGTATATTCTGGAACTCTTAAAACAATAATTTTCTGCAGTAGACTTTGTGAAACATTTCTTCTTTTTTTTTTCATGATTTATTACAATTGACAACCACACATCTATTCACGTTAACTTAACGTGCAATCTTTATTCTTAATTTAATGTGTTCCGTTACATGTCACAGTAGCTACATGTAACTTACAGTGTCTGCAAGGATGTTTCAACGTTAGATCGCATACAAATGTTTTCATCACACGAGGTCTTTGAGTTTTTGTTACTCTTCTTGGAAGCATAAGGCCTTTGTGAAAGCACGACACCGGATTCTCTTTTATGCCAAATCCCTGACTTCATTCCAAACTTTTTCTAATGTTAGAGTGCTGCGCAATGTAATTTTTGGTCTTCCTCTTTTTCTGGGCAATCCCTGTGGATAAGACCATGGATAACTTCCTTAAATTATGGACCAGTTCAACGCCAGGATCATCTCCTAAATAATATGAACATTTAACACAAGACACACACATTCACACTAAACAAAGCAAGGTTTTGATGGTGAAGTTGTGTTCAAGAGAATATTGTGAACCTTTAATATTCACAAAATTTTTATTACACGTGAGAAGAAAATCATATCCGGGGAAGCTTATCCCAACCGGGGTTCGAATCGTGCATTTCAGGCAAGGACTATGTCTAAAAACCACAGCAGTGGACTTATTTGCCATCATTCAATGCATTTCCATTATTTTAACTCATGTAAGTACAATTTCGTGAAGAAAAAAGTAATGTATGAAGGTGTCTTATTGTCACTATGGTGTGGCTCTCCAAACAAGCTATCCTTAGTTATTAATAATAAGTAGGTAAATCGCACTCGAAAGAGCATTAAGTTTTAGGTTTATGATTTGTCTTTTATCAGTTCGTTCAACGATCCCGTCCATCTTCTGCATTGTTTGTATCGCTCGCATTCACACGAGTCACTCGGTTGGTGGAATTTCATATCTTTGCACATCTTATGGTGATATCCATGTGTTGCCAGGCCTATGATTGCGTGCCTTTGTGGTTGGTTGCTTCCGGTTCACTCCCTGTTCACCATGGCGTCTGAGGCGTACAACTCTTCGTCGATCTCTTTTTCCTTCTGTTTATTTTTTTTCGGTGACTTTCTTATATGGCTCCGTTCCTGGCAATAGTATCCTTTGTCTCAGGTCCTCTAGGATGTAGGTTTCTCAGGCTAGCATATAGGCCATTCTATTTGGTGTGTATTTACTTGTACCTAATGTTTTTATGTATCTTGCTTTCACTTTTTCTAATCTCTCCAAATCGCTGGTCAATAGTTTCTCCCATATCAGTTCTATCCCATATCCTTAGTTATTGTTTCCTGCAAATCACTACATCCAGTGTATAATTAGGCCTATCCTTCTTCCAGATGTTATTTCCCCACTTAATTCTTGATTAGGCACTCAGGTTTTCTTAGCATGCCGCTCTTTCATTACACCTTCGTGTCATATGTCCGTGATATCGCAATCTATGAAGCTTAACAGTTCTTATTGCATATAATTTCCCATAATGATGATATAGCACACTGTTATATAGTCTTGTTCATTCACCTCTCTGTTCATCTCTCTTTGGCCAAAAAATGTTACTAAGACCTTTATTCTCAAATACACGTAATATGTTCTCCTCCCTTGATGTACCTGCAATTATAACCGTTTCATTTTTATGAAAAAATTCATTAAAAAATTGGCGACTCGTTTACGCTCGTTCATAAACTTCTCCCTCTGCTTAAGCAAATATCTACTTAGATAGGAGGAGAAAATACCAGGACCAGTCTAAATACAAATGAGACACGATGCTATATAATGTAAACGTCGTGATGTGACAGGCATATAAATCATTTATCCTACCATCTGGGTGCTGACCTCACATCCAGATGTGTTGATCATAGAGGTGGATGATCAACCAGTGAATGTAGGGTGCCGTGTGATCTAATCAAGAAGTCAGTATAGGGTGGCATGTGGTTGTACGTCGCGTCCCTAGGTGTTATAAGTGTATTTTTCTCAACCTGGAACTGTTTCTTGCTGTAGCTATCCCAATTCCTGACGATGCCTAATGGGCACTTACTTCATATCGGCCATTAGAAACTTTCTCCCACCTTGAAGATTCGAACCACAGCAAGTCTCGTAGATCTGCATCAAGACATGATGTCATAAATAACTCGGCTATGGCTCGAGATTAATTACACAAATATTTATAGTTGGAGGATGAGTAGACCCCAGGACATGATGCTATTTAATGTGACCGCTCTCTCGAATAGTGACTCTTAATTAACATATTATCCGAGTTCTCACTTACTGTCAGTCATTGCAAACCTTGAAATTTCTCCCAGAGAAGCGTTGTGATTTAGCCTATCAGGACCGTTTTAACTGTAAGGCACAAAAATCTAACAATTACAACCCACTGCGTGAAGCAGATGGGTTCCCTGCGTGAGTAAAGCGGAGTATAATGTGATTCACGGGCAGATTGTCAGGGTTATCCATTTCACCTACTCAGGAGTTGTATTATTTCCCTTTAGTTTAAATGAGAGATTTGGCGCTGGATTTTAGTGTTTTGCAGTTAAGAGTAGCAGATAATTGTTAGCACACGGTCTTGGTATATCACAACGCTTCTCTGGGGGAAATATCAAGGTAGGTTTCGGCAACTGTTGATAGTTCGCTTGTTAGACAAAAGTTGCACGACTAAATCAACCAGCCTTCCCAACATTAACTAGCTTCTTATATTAATAATTTATATTTTCTTCACTTTCACAACAGACATTGTAACATCTTTGATGATGTCGCTTCTAAAATATTCGGTCGAACCCAATAAGTTAGATAATATCCTATTATTAACGATCCTGTTTAGCGTATCAGGACATTATTGTCCCTATTCAAATCCGGGCATCAAAATTGCCATTTCTTTCTTCGGAGAACTATTATAGGCAGCCTTGAGGTCCTTTTAAAGTAATTTAAATGACACGTTATGCATTAGAATACCAGCCAGCCACTGACCTCACATCCACATGTGCCATTTAACAGATGTTAAAATCAAGTCGATAACGTTAGTGACAGGGCCAGCATAAAACGGCACATTCCCTAACTTGGAATCCAGTTCTATTCATAATTCACAGTTATTTTGGACGATCACTTTTTTAGGTTATTTCTGCCTACACTTGTAATTTTTTTCGTAATATTTTTATACATTGTTCTCGCCAGACACTACACAGAATGCTCGGAAATTCTCTTTATAAACTTCTAGGAATTGTGGAAGATACAGTGTAGGTAACGTTCTGAATATGAACTTTTGTTCGGAAACGTATTCCCCCCCACTGCTGAACGTGTATTAAACTCGTATTAAGCGCTTAAGTCGAAGTAATTCAATGATTTACGATTATGATTAATTACATTTATACAACTCAACATTTACTCATATCGTGACAATGTTCAACGACAAGAGAAAAATATAGACACTTCTCTTTGCCACTGAACATAATTCGCAGTTTCAAAAGTTCCAATAAACTAGTGGTGGGAAAAGTAGTTCATTCTTATGAAGTACTTCGTTCACTCTTACTCACTAGAATGAAGCGCTTCACTCGCGGAACGTTGTAGTTCTTTACTTCACAAGCTAGCCGCAAGGCATACTCTTCGAGGCAGTTCGTTCATTCTCCAGCCACTCGCGAATTATATTTTTAATTCTCGAGCCCAAGCCACAGTTTTATCACGAAGCTTCATTGCTGCTTTGAATCTCATACAATTTACTAGAGAACATTCCTTTATTTCACAAGCTCAAATTATTATTTTTTCTGCTACTCTACAGATTTTATTTATAATCAAGATATTCCAAGGAATTAAATAGTCATATTATTACGAATGCTTATAAATAATAAACCCAATAGTTTTGTTTTTAATTATATTTAATAATATTTTAAAATATAAAATGCACAATTAAATAAAATCTAACATTTTATTCGTGTTTATAGATTAAACATAGCTACATGAATCATAAATGTGTTCGTCTTTATATTGCTATAAATATCTTACAACTTCACACGTATTAGAAAATAAAGTACAACAATTTTATTAGAAGACGGTCTAGATGTACTGTAGTACATTAAATCATACCTGCGAATCATGAACATCCTAATTACAAATTGATTATATAATGTAAATCAAAGCTTCGCTTTAGCTACTGAGCGAGTTAGCTTTTGAAATAAGTAATCTGAAGGAACCTAGTTTAAATCCCCATCCAAATTACATGACGTTTTCATGGTTGTTGAATCATCAAGACAATGCTAAGCATAAATTCATTATGATCCATCACTAATCATAATTCAATCACAAAATAAATTACTGCAAACTGCAAAATTCCTGACGCATTATGATCGTTGATATTGACAAATAAAAATAAACAAAAAATACTTATGGTGTTAGTTTTATTTGAACAATCCAAATATGTTAACATTCATTTATATCTAAAGTAAAATAATTACAATTAAATCCATATATCACATCTGAAACGTATGCTAAAGTTTAAATGTTTGCATTATTATGTCGACGTTGTCGTCTCGGTAAATGCGCGGTTATCCAGACTGGGATCCCAAGTTCCAGAGAGTCGGTTCCAGAGAGACAATGGTCATCACCATACTGGAATATTTCAGGATTTTCTTGGGATTCTCCCTTTCCCGAATTTTTCACCTCGCAACACTCTCCACTTATCTATCACTCCCTACGCTGATCAAACCAGCGATAACCCAAAACAGCGATAGAAAAATCATAGACTAAGTAATATACTCTATGGAGAAAATAGCAGTTAGCGTCAATAGTCTCATAATATTGCGATTTGCGTATTTAAATAAATACTTTAAAATTGTCTAATAATGTTATAAAAATTGTTTTAAAACGTTTTAAAATACACTACCTCAAAACTGGATTCACACAGAGGTAAAGTGTATATTTTTCTAAAAATGCCGATTTTAAATTTTGTACCTATCTTTTGTACTCATTTGCTCTTCAATGAATACAGAATACAAAACCCACTATTAATCATAAATATGTTCCTGGAGTTTTTATAACATTAAAAACCTTGAGATCCATGACACCCAATGTGTAGTTTCTGTAAGAAAAATAAGTGTGAATGTTCAGGAATATGTATGTATGTATGTATATATATATATATATATATATATACACACACACTCATAGAGATTCTTTAACGAATTTGCTGTTTTTAGGTGAGGCGGCAGACAGTTTTGGTAAGTGAATAATCGCCAGAAACTGGCTTCCCGCAACTGCTGGTTTTAGGTACATAACAGTCTCGCTCACGTCACAGTTCTATTATACACATTTAAAACTCGTCAGTCTGAGCTTGGAAATAAGTGGAACAAAGTCAGTTTCCATCTGAAAATTAAATATAATGGTCAAATATTCTATATGTGAACGTACATATGTTGTGAGAATGTATTACCTGAGTATTGTCCATCTGTTGGGAGCAAGTTTATTATTTCAGCCAACTCTACATACTTCTCCCTCCTGGATATATACTTTATGATAACTATTTAATTAAAAATATTACGGTTAGATGTTCATATTTCATTTGTTTTGGCCCTCAAATTACATTCTGTATGTTAAGTCAATACACGTTCTGATTCGTGATTGGCTATTATGTCTTACATTCTTGTAAGTTTGAATTTTCTTTATCAGAAAAAAAAAAGATACCAAGAAGACATTTTGAATGAAGATGTGTGATTGCAAATGTTGCCTAAAATGCAGTCCTTAGTGGAAATAGAAAATTAATTTTCCTTTGTAGGATACCTGGAATGTGTAGTTTAATCATGATGTGATCAGCTATATCAAACACAGAAATAAAGACAGCTCTTTTTGCAGATGACATGATTATGTGGACATCTTCCTCACAAATAGAAAAATCTAAATTTTCTATAGAAAAGGCTCTTAACCAATTAGAAAAGTGGACCCACAACAATTGAATGGCCATTAATACAGACAAAACAACATTTAAAATATTTAGCTTGAAGAAAAAAGTCCCAAAACTAAATCTACAGTTCAAGAAAACAAACCTGAGACAAACAAATGAAACAAAATATCTAGGGACAATTTTGATTCAAAATTATCTTGGAGAAAACATATTGAAGCAGTAGTAATCAAAGCAATGAAAAGATTTTCAATCTTAAAAAGATTAGCTGGAGCAAAGTGATGTAGTAATCACCAGACTCTGAACACCACGTATAAAACATTCATCAAGCCAATACTTCTATACAATGGAGAGGTAATAAATAACTCTAACCTGAATCGCCTAGAAGTATGCCAAAATCAGGCTTTACAGCATATAACTGGTGCAGCTAAATCAACCCCAATCACAGCAATGCAAGCACTAACTCAGAACCCTCATATATGTCTAACTTTAGAGGAACAGGCAATAACACAAAACGAAAAAATGTTACGGTTAACAACATCAAAATGGGAAAAAAGACAGTTACAACCAACCAAGTTGAAAACACAAACAAGTTTCTTGTCCAAAGTAACAGAAATAAAAACAGATTTGAATCTTCCTAAATCTAAAGAAAATATTTTGATCAGAGAAAACCATCTTGCTTTTCAACCAATTAACATTCAGCTAAATCTAGAAGAACCAGTTACAAAATCTAAAACTCCCACACCTGTACTAAAAGCTCTAGCATTAGAAGCTGTGAATAAGAGATATCCACCAGAAGAATGGTTACATGTCTACACAGATGGATCTACTATTGATAACAACTCAGGATCAGGAATTACATGTGCATTATTTTCATTTTATCAACCAGCAGGATACCACACAACAAATTTTGATGCGGAAGTAACAGGCTATTCATATTTCACTCCAACAATTACTATACAGAATAAATAAATTTCAAAATGCTGTCATACTCTCTGATTCTAAGGCAGCAATATATGCAATAAATTCACACAAAATGAAGTCAATACAAATTAAAGAGTGCTACAAAATGATTCAACAACTTCAAAAACTATAGAAAAGAATTCAATTGCAATGGATACCTGCACATTGTGGAATTGCTGGAAATGACACTGCTGATTTTCTTGCCAAAAAAGGCTCCAATCTAATTCAGAATACTACTAAAAGCTTACCTTTCACATCCATAAAAAGAATAATTAAAAACAAATATAAAACCAAACAAAACCAAGACGTATGTAATAAAGCCAAAGACAAAAAATGGAATATTTTAGTAAAGAAGCCAGATATTATTCCAGAAATTCCATGTAAAACTACAGTAAAATTTAGACTGTTTACAGAACATGATTATTTGGCCAAACATTTATATAAAATAGGAATCTACACGAATCCAAATTGTCCTCTATGCAACAAAGACGAAGAAAAGAACGAAGAACATCTACAAACCTGTGAAGTATTACCTGTTGGATCCAGCATAGAGAAATATTGGAGAGCAAGAACGCTAATGGCTTCATTGCCAAGGCCCAGCATGTGAAAACAACAACAACATCATGATGTGATTAATATTCAATGTAAAAAAGTGAATGTGAAAAATATGCAATTGTGTTTAATTGTGATCATATAATTGTGCACAATTGTTCAAAGTTAATTCATTGGCATATTGTGCTGAAGATATCTTCACTTTGGAACATGATTCCGAATGATATCTTGTACACTTTAGTCCACATAGTTTACATATGTAACTGTCTTCAATTTGATGGTAAGAAATATAAGAAATACGGTTAAAAGATAAGAGTACAATGATATTGTAAGATATGCAACCTGGAATGTCCGAAGCATCCATGAAAAAGAAGATTAACTAGGCAGTATATTTAATAATAGGAACATGATATTGCAGTAAATACAAAAACTAAGAAGATACTTAAAGGAACGAAACAAACACAACAACTGTTCTCTTGTTAGTAAATAGACCAGGAGTTAATCTAAAGACTGCTAGAATTTTCTTTAGAAAGGAGGCCTTCACACTTTCCCAGATTAAGTCGCTTGTCTTCAGATGCTCCCAAACTGTCTCAATCCCATATGAGATTATTGATACTATTTTTGCATAGTAGGGCAGGTGATTTTATCTCATTCATGGTTGTTAGAGCCACTGCTGTTCTCTGTCTGACGTTTAATAATTGTGTAATTACAATTTTGAAGTTTAATTTAGTATTTATGAAAAGATAGAAGTTTCTTGAGTAATAAGACATATATTTGAATGTTCTCATCCAAATAAAAACAAATTAAGAGAATAAGTGCCTTTATTCAAATCATTACTACCAAATTTATTTTTATACACCTGAGAATAAATTTTGTAAAGAGTTTCACTGAAAAATATTGTAATATCTAGTATATAGTGTTTTTGTTGATGGTATTGCTAAGTAAAATGTTAAATATTGAAAACATCCTAACAGTAATGCACAGAGAAAATAATCGAGCGAAGATAAACGTACTCGAAGAGATAGAAATCATGAAAGCAGCTCACAACGACAGCCTGATAAACGAAAACAAACCCAATACATGCAACCCCCTCTACCAGATCTTCAGTGAAACACCAGTTTTGAATCCTGCCGATGATGGGACAAGTCCCGAAAGCGCTACAGTTAAATGATTAATTAAGTTGAGGAGACGGACCTTTCAGGTGAATATTCTATAATTTTATATTAATTTTAAGTAAAATATATAATATAAAAATAGATTTTGGATGTAGGATGTGGAGCACTTTCGAAACATATGCTTCATCTTCAACTTGTAAATCAATTTACAAGCTGAAGATGAAACATAGGCTTCGAAAGTACTCCACATCCTACATCCAAAGTTGAGGAAGACTGAGATCTCCGGTATTCTATTTTCATATTATTCATTTTACATAGTAACTTCAATGGTATCTCGTCATGAATTTTAAAGGTATTGCTAAATCATAAAATAATTATTCATTCAACATTCTTTGTGTTGCATACAATGTTCAGGAAGTTCTCCATTCTATTATGATTTATTTTAGGCAGTATATGGTTTTAATAAGTCAACTGATACTAATATATATTATTCCAATGTCAGAGTATAATATTTTCTTAATGAAAAAATTGGTTGAGTTTTTCTCTCTTGGTTATTTTGCAATTAGTAAATGGTCCTCCATCTCTACCAAAGTTATTGAGTGCATTGATCTTTCTGTGCATTCTGATTTTTTAAATAATAGCCCTCTGAGAGATAATGTAATTTAAGTTTTATGTATATGTTGGAACTCAGTTGAAGATTACTTTTCATTTTCATTATTCTTTTACGGCAATTAAAATGTTTACCAAGAGAAGTCTAATGTCTGCCATTTCTAGTATTATCAACCCACTAGGCTTATTGGCTCCTGTAATCATTAAATGTAAAATTTTAACACGGAAACTATCAACGATTAAGTCATTATGGAATGACATTTTATCTTCATCCTATCAGGAGGAATGGAATTATATTTTTTTAAGACCTATTGACAGAAAGTTATTTCTGTCAGATAACTTAAATAGAGTTGAAATACGTAGCTTTCGTGATTCAAGTATGGTTGCTTATGGAGCCTGTATTTATATCAAGTCAATATTTCATAATAATAAGGTCCATGTATCATTGATTTCTTTTAAGTCTCGTGTTGCCCCCATTAAAAAGCAAACTCATCCAAGACTGGAGCTCTGTGGAGCTATCTTGTTTCTCGACTCTTGAATAATGTTGTGAGTGCTTTTAAGATTGACATAGATCAAATCTTGTTATAGTTAGATTCTACCATTGTACTCCATTGGTTAAACACTTCAGTTTTAAAGTTTGATATTTTTGTTGCTAAAATGGTTTCTGAGATTTAGGAAACAACTGATGTTAAGTGTTGGTGACATACATAAAAAAGGGTGATAATATGATATGTGAGAACTACATGGCAATAACCATACTCTGTACAGTTTACAAAATTTTGGCAAACATCTTATATGAAAAAAATGCTACCTTACACGGAAGGGATAATAGGGGACTAACAATGTGGATTGAGAATGGGAAGTTCAATGGTGGACCAGCTATTTATTATGAGACAAGAAGCAGAATAAAGTTGGGTACAGAAAATCGATCTACACTGTCTCTTTCTAGATTTTGAGTCAGCACATGATAATCTAATACTTAAGACAATAGGGGGACACATGCATCAACTCGATTTTCAAAAGAAACTGATCAATGTATGCAGAATTGTACTATTGGAACCAAAGGAAGTGGTGAAATTAGGAATGATTACAACTAAAAATTTAGGATTACAGCAAGGAACCAGACAACAAGACAGGCTGGCCCCTCTACTATTTAATACAGCTTTACACATTGCAATAATAAAATCAGAAGTATAAATTAATGGAACATTTTTAAGAAGACACAACAAACTTTAGGTTATGTGGACGAAGTGCTCATTACTGGAAGAGGATACAAGATGTTGAAGAAGCCTTATGAGCATTGGAATGAAACTCGGAAGTTGGAATTTAAAATATATACAAAGAAATCAAAATATGTGTTAATTACCAAAAGACAAAACGACCAAATTTGATACATATAAGTTTGAAAATGTAAATGAATTTATATATCTCAGGTCAATATCGACAGCAAATAATCATATAAGGAATGAGGTACAATGAGGAATATATCTGGCTAACGGGGCATATTATCCACTCTTAACAAAATTGTTAAAAATATAATAATATTTAGAGAAATCAAAATGAAGATTTATAAAACTTTAATAAGACCCATTATAACATATGGTACCGATACATGGGCTTAATTAAAAATACATGCAAACAACTAGCAGTATTAGAAAGGAAAATCTTGAGAAGGATTTTGACAGTAATTGAAACAGAGGATGGATGGGGAGCCATATACAATGAGATATATCAATTGTATAAGGAATTGGATTTGGAGACATATATAAGATGTCATAGAATGAGATCGTTAGGATATATCACAAGGATGAAAACTAGAAGGAAAGTGAAGATTGTCTTCAACAGCAATCCAGATGGAACCAGATTAAGAGGAAGACGAAGAACAAGATGGAGGAATTGTGTACAAGCAGATGTGAAAGGAATTGGAATAAAGAAATGGAGGGAATTGATGATGGATAGAGAAGGACGGAAGAAGGCTATAGAGGAGGTTAAGGCCCACTTGCACTATAATACCAAATAAGAAGAAGTGTTGGTGACGTGTGTCTACATATTACAACCCAGAAGATTTTCTTATATGTGGTACTTTGCAATGTAAGATCAAGTCTTTGTCGTTATGGTGGAATTGTCCACTCTTTACAGAAGAGGATATTTCTGAACTTCCTTTATTTTGTTGCCAAGATATTGAATTATCTGAGGTGAAGGATATTAAGTTTGCCTTGTTTTGCAATGTCTTTGTCTCAAATTTTTATTTTCGATATTGCAAATAGATATTTTAAACTAGATAAGTTAAAAAGAACTTTCAATCATTTAAACAGATTTTCCATTAATTTAAGGTATACTGAAAAGAATATTCTTTCAAGTTTATCAGTGTTTCAGACTGAAGGAGCCATTCTCAAATTAAGTCACTTAATACAACTTATTGAATTTCCTGATCAGTTTGATTGTCTGCAGAAAAAAGAGATCTTTATGCTTCAAGTACACTTAGAGTATTACTCCATTTATTGATGGTAATGGCTTGCTCAGCATTGGTGAAGGCTTTAAGAATGCTGATTTGAAATTTGATAATAAGCATCAAATTATACTCTCTACCGAGCTTCACTTAAAAAATTGTTGAAAGTGCAACTTGGACGATTTGAAGTAGTTTTTTATCTTCTTAAAGTTAAGACATTGGAACCAATCCTGTTGGAACCTAATTAAGGGTATCAATAGATCTTGTATTACCATACACGTTTTAAGTTGAAAAAGGAACAAGCTCATTAGCATATGGGACAATTGCAAACTCAATGAATTTGTATTTCTCATCCTTTTGAATTTACTGGAGTGGACTACAGTGCACCTGTTCATTTAATATTAGGTGATCCCATGAATAAAAACATCAAAGAGGCTTATATAGTGTTTGTGTGCCTTGCTATTAAAGCAATTCATCTTGAATTTGTCTCTCGAGTAATGCTTTTTGGCTACTCTAAAAAGATTTGTTCCCAGGAGAGTACATACTTGTGGGATCATGAATGATAATGGCACTAATTTTGTTGCAGCTGCAACTCAAATTTTTTCTTTCAGACTCTGAAGCTATTCAGAACGTTCAGAGATGTGTTTCTAATGGATTTGATTGGAGGTTTATTTCTCCATGATCTCCTCATATGGGTAGTCTTTGGGAATCTGAGAAAAAATCAGTCAAACTTCACTTGAAAAAAAGTTTTAGGACTGACTATTTTGAATTTTGTAGAATATTTAACACTGTTGTTTGAAATTGAGGTTATTTTTAACTCCATCATGTCCAATTTCTGATGATGAAACATGATTACAACATATTATTCTTGATCATTTTTTTAATCAATAGATAACTTACTTCATATCCTGAACCTCCTTTGTTGGATACTAAGATTGGTATACTGAAACGCTGGGAATATCTACAACAATTGTAACAGCATTATGATCTACAGACTACTTACTGAATTTACAACAGATATTTAATTGGAATAATATGTTGGAATAATTAGAGAGTTGGACAACTTGTTATTATGATTGAGGATAATGTGTTGGAAAATGGGATATATTAGAAACACAATTCCTGGTAATGATGGTTTTATAAGTGTGACTGATGTTCGAGTCAATTTTGACAAAGTTTTGAGATTATTCATTCTTAAACTTGTGCCATTGCCTATTAAAATATCCTCTTATATTATTGTCATTTTGCTCTATGTTGAGTAATTTTTGGAGTCAATCCGATATTTCATGACATTGCTTCTATTACCACTTAATATTATTTCAGCAGATTTACTAAGTGCATATTTTTGGCTCACATTTTACAATTTGTTGAAATCTGGATTTGGATTCTAGATTCAAAATTTAAACCTGATGTTAATATTTTAATAATTATATTACAACTATTACTTACATTGTGAAAAATAAACTGTGAACATGGGCTCATCAAGAGAGCACTGAATGTACTCTTATTAATATTATGTAGAATCACATCAACAAATCCATAGTATTTTTTTGTGACTAAATATATTTTTGATTTATAAAGACATTTTTCAGTTGGCTTATGTAATAGGCTAAAGCATCATGCTTAGAAACAGTTTATGAATATGTTGGTATGATATATAGATATATCAAAGCTGAGAGTTATGTTAGTACCAGACACTTATTCCATTTCTTGGAAGCTAGTTTATTTTAAAACTGGAAGAAAAGAAGAAATCAATATGTGTAACCGCTGGCGATGGAGCAACAGCTTTGAAACATATGTCCGACAAAACAATCATAAGAGGTAACAATGTTAAAAAAAATACAATCTCAAATAGCAAGTATATTATTTCAGCCAACTCTATATACTTCTCCCACTAGGAGAAAGAGTTTGTTAAAACTATTTCTTTTCAAATATTACATATACATTTTTCTTTTGTTTTGGCCTTCAAATGGCAATCTCTATGTTAAAATAATATACATTCTGATTTATGACTGGCTATTTGGTCTTATATTATTGGAAGTTTGAATTTTTTTTATGAGAAGAAAAAAAGATTCTAAGAAGACAACTTGAATGAAGATGTGTGAAGGCAAAAGTTGCCTAAAATGCATTCCTTAGTGGAAATGGAAAGTTAATTTTCCATTGTAGGATTACTATGTTGAGATGATATAAGTTCTGGATTATATTTTTGGAGTTTAATAATGGTTTGATTAATTCTCTAAGGAGAAAGTGAATGTGAAAAATATGCAATCATATTTGTGTTAATTCAATAATTTTGAAATTGAATTCAGTGTTTATGAAAACATAGAAGTTCTGATCTAATTAAAAACAAATCAAGAAAATAAGTAACTTTATTCAAATCATCAGATTCTAATTTATCTTTATATTTTAAATGATAATAATTCTATCATGCCATAATTTAAAATGACAAGATCTCAAATAAGAAATAATTTATCTGTGGATATTTCTTGTGCATCTAACAACCCAAGAGAATTAATTTGAACATACTCTTGCATCAAGTATAAACATTTAACCAATCATTGTGGAGTAACGCACACCACCCGCATAAATAAAACACTTCTCTGCCAAGTGACGTGCACTGCCCGCGTGATTTCTTTACCGAAACTAGTTCTTATTTTTGGGACATGATTCACTAAATACATGATTAAATAATATAATTTTGTAGAGGAAAGATTGCCCTTTTATGTTATATTTAAAATTATTAATAATATAACTTATTTTCAAATTGTGTAATTTATTGTTAAATGTAGTTAAGTTTGAAGTGCTGATTGAGCATGTTCTATATAAGGCACATTTCATTTATTTTCAATCTTTGTAAAAATATACAATGACAACATAATTTGTGAACTACAATCTTAAAAAGGAGATCTCAAACTTTCAAGTAACATGAAATGTATATATATATATATTTTTGTTTGTGTAATTCCTGATTTTTACGGACTGCATTAGAGATTGTTAGTCAGCTTTCTTCTTCTCTCATTTTGGAAACCATGAAGCTATTTAAAACTTTGTTTATAAAGCTGGGTTGGTGAAGGTTTCTTCTTTCAAATGATATATGTGACACTTACATGGCACCAAATGTGTGAAAGAAATTCTAACTTGAATGAGTGGCTCTGTTCAATCCTGTTAGACTAGCACGAGGGTGTCAGTGATTAGCCATAGTCCTACAAATAAACAGAGTGAAAATATTACAAAATGATTAAACGAGGAATTGGAAAGCAAACATAAAATCTATTGTAGATTATAATGTAAATATAGGATCCTCGGACCTAACAGACTAATTTTGTTACATGTATATTTGTTGGAATGGAAGAAAATAAAAACTAGTACACAAAAATATTTTCTGTCTTCTAAACATTGCTAATTGAACAGCATGATTATCTGTAGGGAGAATTCACCACAAAATATGTTTCTCATTTACCTTCGTGAAGCCTAACTTGTGCAGCATATGGGTGAGGTAGAAAGAAAGGTTCCCGGATGTCATTCAACAGTACCAAGATTGGTTACAAGGCATTTTCTGGGAGAAGAAATAAAGCCCTCCCTAACAAAATATGTGTTGTGTGTTATAAAAAAATAAACAGAAAGATACAGTATTTAGATGCTCAGACTATGAAGCGGGATTATGTATGGAGGAGTGCTTCAAATCAATCTCAACTAATTTAATTTCTAAGCTATTGTAAATTATATTTATATTATTGTAGTTTATAATTATTATAATTGGCCTCATATTTAGCTGAATATATGTTAAAATTTCTATTTAGATATTTTAAATATCAAAGGAGATATAAACGTTTTACAAAACTTTGTTTTCTAACTTACAAATTTAAATGCCATTTCCCTCAGCTGAGAACCGTCAGGGGATTTAAATCCCCCCATGCTGAAGGGTTAAGACTTGTTGGACTGAAATTGTCAGTATGAACATTTTGTTCTCCGAGCATAGAAATGTGAAGATTGTGAGTGTGTATCGTGCATGCTAGAACTTAAAAAAATTGTGTGGCAAATTAAGACAAAAGTTAATAAGTTGCTTTCTGGGCCATACAGTTATGTCAAGACAGGCAATAAGATTATTGGTGAAAGAATATAATGAAAGAACTTTCATAATTGACAGTAAAGTAAAATCACAGCTTTGTGTGGTTACTGAGGAAAAACTGAAGTTACAGCTGATTTGGAATGTACTCCTCAGAAGGCTCTGAGTCGTATACCACAGAAGACTAAAATTTAATAAATTTCTGCTTATTGAGAAAAATAAGATAATTAAATGTTACATTATAACTAGAGCTAGGAATTTTAGGTGCTGCACCTAATCTTTATTTTGTTACTACAATGCTCAAATTAGCTTGTCTTGCAAAGAAAACATTAAATAAATGCCCCTAAATGTGTTTTAGTTTCACCTTTTTTCAATGCAAGCACATTTTGCACTTTTTTTTGTCTCTCAGCAGCATTGTATTCCCAAATAATGTGTATTTTTTTTACATTTCTTCAAATATGCTTTCAGGGGTTGGTAATGATCTGTGGTATCAGTCCACATCACATTACTTCCACTTTAGTGCAGTCCTGTTAGGCTATTCCTTTTAAATTAGTTCACACCTTCTTGCACCGCAGTTATGCGAAAGCTATTGTTTGAGCAAGGGAGAATGTTGAGTGCATAAACAAATGTTTCAGTTCAAGATAATATTTGACTTGTGCGGTCTGCTATTTTCCAGAGTATGCCAAAACCGAATGTGAACTCCTACAAACTACATGATTTTGTAAAATAGTTTAGTACAGATGGAATTAAGAGTGACAGATCTGTTCTGAGGTGCATTGCTTGAGATATTTCAATACCAATTAATGAAAAACACCAACACAATCGTGTTACGCAGCATATAGGTAGTGAATATTTTTTTAATGATACAGCAAAGACATTTGTGGCATGTAGTATTCCTCTTTCCAAACTTAACAACTCTATTTTGAAAGCATATTTGGAGAATCTGTCTGAAATGAAAATCATACCTTCAACCTCTGTATGATGAAAAATTAAAACAGATCAGTCAAGTAGAAAGTGAAAACCATATATTTTACATTAGACAAAACCACTGATAGACAGTTGAGATATTGAACTTTTTTAGATATATTCTAAACATTTGAGTTGTTGAATAATATCTGCTTTAACAGTTTTCTAGACTTGTGATTTCAATAACATAATGTACTGGTACTTGTCCTGCTCAGACTTTTTAATATATGACAACATGACTGAATTTTGTGTCGTGAGTTACTTGATGTAATTGGTATTGATACTCTTTAATGATAATTCACAGGAAATTTGCACTTTTTTTTGCACCTTTTTCACCAAAATTTTGCACCTAAAATTCCTAGCTCTAATTATAACAGTAGTCATCAGCTGCAGCCCCTTGACATTCCAACAGCTACTGTCATGAGCGTGAGCACCATATTTTGTAATTAATTTAACATATAACAATTAAAATTATAATAATCTACATGTGCCAGCATAAGTCTCGAACTACACCTGGAGAAATCTCAACGAAATTTGGTACACATACATATTATGATCAGGCTATGTGGCAGCAAGGGCAAAATATATGGTACATACCTAGGGGTATGATAGGGGGATTTAAATTGAAGAATTTTCAATAATGACAACAGCATAATTCTAGGACCATCTGAAGTAATTTCAATCAAACTTGGTACTTATATAACTTCAATCTGGAAAACTGAGTATCGGGGTTAGAGTCCCTCAAGATGGTTTAACATCTAAAAATAATCTAAAACGACCAATATTGGTGTCACATTCACACATTTTAGGGTAACTAAAGTCCATTAGCGTCTTCACTATTTACATATAAATCCAACTGTGAACCCTAGCACTACTAGAAGATTTGAAGCACCTGGACGACGGCGGTCACTCACTTACCTAACCACATGTCGGCCGATGACCAAACAGAATATCTGCTGAAAAACTCTCTCCACATCTGATTCTAATTACAAATTTCCATCTTAAAGGTACATCAAACTTTGAAACTAACACACATTTGTGTTTAGGTAGAATTTTATCACTCACCTCATATTATTATGTAATAATATGTGAGTGATAAAATTCTACCTAAATGAATATACCTCATCGTGTGAATTCTTTAAATATGTACACTTATGTATGTATGCATATTTATAGATAATTTAAGGGATTAATTCCTAAATAATTTATAAATAATTCCAGAAATATCCTATTGATACATTTTACTCAGCATCATTTACAGGTAGACCAATTAACTTTTCAGGACGCTTTACTCAATACATGATAGAGTTCCTCTTGTATATTCACTAAACTAGTCCATCAGAGACCATTTTTTGATTAAGTAATTTAATGAAAATATAGTTATACAAATAATTATTACATAGGAACTCCCAGTAAAAGATAGACCAACTTAAAACAAGTTCAGAACAGATCTTAAGGCCTATTTCATGATGCTGATGATGATATAATTACACTGAACAACAAATAAAGAATTAAATTACATCAAACACATGACAAAAATTAACGGCTACAACAAACAAATAATAAATAGAATTATAAACAAACAAAAAAGAAAAAACAACATTACCAACATAACCAAACTTGAAATAGAATCCAATGACAACAACAAAAAATGGATAACTCTGACGTACACTGGTAAAGAAACATTAAAATTGGCCAACACACTAAAAAAAGCTCGATAAGAATATTAATATATCCTACAGAACTGACAACAAATTAAACAATTTAATAAACAACAACATCGAAGAAATAGATGAATTCGACAATAAAGGCATCTACAAATTAACATGTACAGACTGCAATAAATTCTACACTGGGAAAACTAACAGAAGCTTCAACATTAGATTCAAGGAACATTTCAGAGATTTCACTTACAATGGAGGTAAAAAGTTATGCAAAACATGTAATTCAAGCTGGACACCGTATGCATAACATCGATAACACCCTCACAATAGTACATAGAGAAAACATTCCAATGAGAATAAATGTACTGGAGGAAATCGCAATACTAAGAGAAATCAACAACAACCTGATTCTCAATGAATACACACCTAATCCACACAATCCTCTGTACAAAATTCTCACAACCAAGTCAGTGCTTCAACAAGGGTCAACAAGAACGGACCTAATGCATTCTGCTGATGATGGGACTAATCCCGAAAGGCCTAGAGAGTTTTAAAAGAACTTAAGTTGAGGAGACGGACCTACAAGGTAACTATATTATAGTTTTTAACCGTACATTATATTACTGAAATTTACACCTGACAAAAAAAAAATACGTTTTTAACGTATTTTTATGCCTTGGTTTCTAACCTGAAATTCGTTTTTTGTTATCACCTACGGTTTTGAAGTAATCGCCGATTTATGATTATACTAGCAGCCCGACCGAGCGCAAAGTAGTGGGCTATTTTATACATAATATATTGAACCCTTGCTCATGAAGAAGGAGCATATGACAACACATTATTACTTGATTACTGGGAAAGAAACAATTCCAGCCTATTGGGTTGTCTGTTTCAATTTGTGAGCCCTATAACGGGCACAGTCGATTGTATGGTGTAGCAGATTATATGTTTACACAATTTATTTTATTACGATACCTCATGCTCATACTGTTCATATGAAAGATACATACGAGAATATGAATTTGCTTTTAAAAACTGTTAACTATACAATATGTGAATGGAAAATATGTGAAGATCTTAAAGTCATAGGGATATGCCTTGGAATGCAGAGTGGTTTCATCAAGTTTTGTTGTTTTTTTATGCGAGTGCATCAGTCGAGCTAAACAAAAACATCATGAAGTAAGGATGCTTTGCTATCAGAGGACAAGAGTATTAAACACCAACTATTAGTTAAGAAATAAAACATATTGCTGGCACCCCTTGACATTAAAGCTAGGCTTAATGAAAAATTTTGTTAATGCTCTAAACAAAAATGGTAAATATTTTCTTTATTGGAAAGAAAAAGATTCCAAGAGTTAGTGAAGGTAAGTTGAAGGAAGGTATTCATATTGGCCCACAAATTCATGAAATGATGCAAGACAAGAAGTTTGATGACGTGCAAGAAGACAGTAAGAGAAAGCAGCATGAGTGGGATTCAAGGCGGTATGTGCTAATTTTCTGGGAAATGTAAGGGCCGAAAACTAACGAGAAATTATTGAGAATATGCTTAAAGACATATAAAACTTGGGGTGTAATATGTTATTGAAAATACATTTCCTACATTCCCACCTGGACTACTTTCCTCCAAAAGGGGGGGGGCATCAGCGATGAACACGGAGAATGTTTTCATCAAGACATATCTGTCATGGAAAGAAGATACAGAGGACAATGGCCACCCAGCATGTTAGATGACTATTCTTGAACAGCTAATAAGGGATGTTCCTGATGTTGTCCACAAAGCAAAAATATTCCCGAAAATCTTTTTAGAATGTTAGTGAAATAAAAACTTTTTCTATATGTCTATACTTTTTTGCATGATAAATCAGAAAATTTGTGCTAAGTCTTCCCGAAACTTATTTAATCTATACAATTCTTTCTTAATAATCCTTGAATTTACAAAAATAACAAGGAATTACCAGAATACTGAAATTAGATATGTTCAGTTATTTTCTTTTTGGATGTGTATGGAAATTTTCATTCACGTTTCCTGCAAAAAATGGTAGTGATAGAAAATTTTGGATTGCAGATCTGAATTCAGCAAAGGTTAAATATGTATAATCACCTATTTTCATTCAAGTGCAAAAAAAGTTTGAAATTTGTTGTCCAATGTTATTATATGTGAGGAAATGTATCATTGTTAGAAGTTAAAATTTAATCATATCATGCATTTATAATGTTACAGGTACTGGGTACAACAATAAAATTACTAGATCAGATTCTTATAAATAACAATTAAAGGTTGCAATTTCACTTTCCTACTTATCTTAGAAGAAGATAATAAGGTGCCTCAATATATGTTAATTATAAAAATTATAAGATTATCTCATAACTAGTGTTGGCTTTATATACTGTTGTGCCTGATGGAATATTTGAAGTGTAATTGTCTGGGAGTTTCTTCCAAAGAGGTGTGCAGTCAATGCCGGATCTTCATTTTCATCAATTAAACAAGCCAAAATTTTGAGTCGCCTGTTCAAACCCAACCGTATCCCACATTGTAGGATCAATCATAGCAACAATTCAGGAAATGGGAGGAATCATACTACAGCAACAGCCATCACACAGTCCTGATATTGTTCTTTGAGATTACCATCTGCTTCGGTCTATGGCCAATATATTGCAGGAAATTTCGAAAACTTTGAAACTGTTCAAGCAGTTCTCAACAAATTCACTGCAATAGAAACAAGATAATGGAACTATCGAGGTATAATATACTTCGCACAAAGAGGCTCAAAACCATAGAAACTGATGGTATCTATTTTAAATTATACAGAAAACATTAGAAATAGTATTTTCTTAAAAAAAAGTTACTTACGAGTCTGTATCTGTATTTTACAACGAGTTGTTTAAGATATCTTTAAAACATTTTTCTAAGCTAAATGTAACCTCAATTAAGAAACAAATTAATAAATTCACTTAATGAAAATCAGAAAAATGTATTCCCAGCAGCAATGTGAAACGCTGCCTTGTCATGAAATACATTTCATTAATTACTTTATATACTTGTTCTTAGTCTAATTATATGGCTGAAAAACTCTGATATAAACTGTTAAATTATGGCAGGTACAAAGTTAACTTAGCTTAAATTCATGTAGTACACTTCTATAATTAAACATTTATTTCACACTTACAGATCGGCCATTGTTGCTGTAATATTATCAGAAGTTTAGAAAAAAAAATTTATTCTGTTTTTTTTTAAAATGACGTTTAAAGTTGTCCAACAAGAGTGAAATAACTATTTTTCTATACAATTTAAAAACTGATCACAGAAACAATTAAAGAAACCTGTTATTGAACCAAAACTTTAAAGAAAAGCTGTTACTGAACCAAGGAGGGAAAATAAGAAAATATGCAAAATCACACAAGTCTAAAAAAATTTTGTTTATTGTTCTTGCTTTCATGCTCCAACATACTTACGAATTATTATGAAAAAGCTACCTTTTTATAAAAGTGTTTCACCATAACATCCATTCCCTATGACTTATGTCTAAATAAATGTCTATTAAGATGTAATATCTGAAAAAATGACATTTATGCAAACAGGACAATCATATGGTTTGTCATTATTATGCAAGTGTAAATGATTAACCAATAAGAAAATGCCTTACTAAGAACATTACTTTTGAATGGTGTCTGACCACTATACATATGTAAATTTACATTAATCATTCATGTGAAGAAACATATTTGAATGGTTTCTCAATGCTATGTACACGTAAATGTTCATTAAGACTGCCTTTCCGAGAAAATGACTTGCTGCAAATGGAACATTTAAACTGATTTTCATTACTATGTAGACGTAAATGTTCATTAAGATTGGACTTCCAAGAAAATGACTTATTGCAATCGGAACATTCGAATCTTTCCTCATTCCTATGCACACGCAAATGATCATTAAGAGTTCCTTTCCGAGAAAATGTTCTATTGCAAATTGAACATTTGAATGGTTTCTCATTACTATGTAGACGTAAATGTAAATTTAGATTGGTCTTCCAAGAAAATGACTTATTGCAAATGGAACATTGGAATGATTTCTCATTGCTATGCACACGTAAATGTTCTTTAAGATTGCACTTCCAAGAAAACGACTTATTACAAAGAGCACATTTGAACAGCTTCTCCTTACTATGCACAAGGAAATGTCTGTTATAATTGAACTTAGTAGTAAAAGACTTATTACAAACAGAACATTTTAAAGATTTATATGTCAATTCTGTGTCTCCTGTTTCAGAATATTCGTTAGGACTGGACATCCTTGGAATGCTTCCTTCAGTCTGGTCCACCTGAAAATATAACATAATTATATTAGAATCTAGTACAAATCTTAAGTATCATTTCACTCTGAGAGATTTATAAAAAAAAATGCGTCAGCAGCAACGTGAAACGTTAGTCAGTCATCAAATTAAGTCTCATTTCACTTCTTCTACCTGATATAAAGATAGTCGTCAAAGAGAACATTAAGCACTCCAATATGTAGTATTTCTGATAAAATATACTCCATGTTAACCTATAGGTATAGGATGAAATGAGATAGAAACACCAAACCAGAGGTATAATGTGTATATGATATTCTATTTCTCAAAAAAAATATATAAATACTTAACTAAATCACTGACACTAAAGAACCCGTATATTCATGGCCATGTAGACATGTACTCCACTGATACCTATCATAAGCCAATGTTTTTTAATCATACCAGGTATAATTCAGCTCAACAAATAGATCATCATTATAGTCCATTCACGAATTTATGCCAATTGTCGACCTGGTTCGGCCTCAAGAGAAACACCATCCAAAAGTCTTTTGAGTGAATGTCCTCATCTTCTTCTTCCTGTAGATTGATAGCTTAACATTTGCTTGCATATCCTATGCTTTTCCATTTGATTAACATGTTGCATCCATCTTGACATATAATCAAAAACTTTGTTTTCTAAAGGTTCCATATGTAATTTTTCTAAGATGTCTTCATTTTTTTATGATTTAGTAGTGTGTAACCTGCAGTCCTCAGAAGGTATCTCATTTCAGCAGATCTAAGTCTCTGTATATTCTTCTGTTTTAATGTCCATACTTCGCAGCCATACGGAAGAGTTGGAAGAGCCAGTGTTTTGTACACTTTTAGTCTTGAATGTTTTTGGACCAACTGTGGCTTCAAGAGAGAATTTATTAACCCAAAAATCCTTAAAAATTTTGATTTTTTACATTTCATTCTTTTCGTCTTCATATGAGCTATTGCATCCAAGATATGCAAAATTATTCACCTGCTCCTAAATTTTATTGTTAAAAACAGTTTTACTTCTGACAGGATCTACACCTTGAAATGCCATAATTCTTGTTTTTACTGTCAATATCTTCAATCCAAATTCTTCTGTAATTTTGTTAAGTTCATAGAGACCTTTCTGCAGTTTATCTTCTGAATGTGCAATTATTATTTGGTCATCTGCAAACATTAAGTTGCTTAATTGTGTATTTTCTGATAATCTTATTCCAAATTTATATTTCTTGTTCCAAAAACATACTACTTAACTTATTTTATGAATTCACACTATGAGGTATATTCTTTTGCTAAAATTTTATCACTCACCTCATATTTTTAAAAATATGAGGTGAGTGATAAAATTTTACCTAAACATATTACTTCATTGATATAGATCACTAAGAGTGTCAAGGGTAAGAAGCCAACCTTGTCTCTCACCACAGTTTATAATCAGTTCATCAGAAAATCTGTTATTTTAAATTTAATCTTTATGGTGTTGTCTATGAAAATATTATGTAAGTTCTGCAGACGTAAATTTGATATATTCCTGTCTTCCAATAGTATGAAAAATTTGGTTTCCTGACTGAGTTGAATGCTTTTACAAAATCTATGAAAGCAAAATTTTCTAGGTGTAATTCTCTGCTTTTTTCATGCAATAGTTTTACAGAAAATGCTAAATCAATCAAGATCATGCTTGCATCCCGCAAATAATACCGTATACAAACACGTCTGCGACACGCAATATTACGCCGATTCTCCTGTTCTTCCAGTTGAATTCTTTGGTAGACTCTATCAAATTCCTCTTCTCCGTGTATACCGAAAACATGATCGAAGTCTTCAAGGTCCGACATCTTGGATAAATGTTGGATAAAGCAGCAAAGTACATCGATTACCATCGGTTCCCGTTCGGTTCCCTTCGGGATTTTAATTTGAGTTGCTCATGTAAGGTACCTCCGCAGGTAGCTTACAAATTTAACCAATTATTATCGCATGAACAGATTTCTGAGTAAGCAAAATCGTATTAGCATACAACTTGCTCAGCAGAGAAGGCATTTTACTGTCTAATGCGTCCAAACATGCGACCCTAAGAGTGTCAAGGGTAAGAAGCCAACCTTGTCTCTCACCACAGTTTATAATCAGTTCATCAGAAAATCTGTTATTTTAAATTTAATCTTTATGGTGTTGTCTATGAAAATATTATGTAAGTTCTGCAGACGTAAATTTGATATATTCCTGTCTTCCAATAGTATGAAAAATTCGGTTTCCTGACTGAGTTGAATGCTTTTACAAAATCTATGAAAGCAAAACTTTCTAGGTGTAATTCTCTGCTTTTTTCATGCAATAGTTTTACAGAAAATGCTAAATCAATCAAGATCATCCTTTCCTAAATCCATTATGATATTCCATAAGGACATTTTTTCTGAAACTTTAAAATTTTA
Source organism: Diploptera punctata (assembly GCA_030220185.1). NCBI lineage: Eukaryota > Metazoa > Arthropoda > Insecta > Blattodea > Blaberidae > Diploptera > Diploptera punctata. Next base: position 134,370 of record JASPKZ010007971.1, on the reverse strand, counting down.
ATTTAAAACGTTTCCATAAATTTTATAGCATGTATTTAACAAACTGATTCCCTTACAGTTGTCCATTTTTCTCTTGTCTCCTTTCTTAAACAAGGTTATAACAATGCTTATCTTCCATTCTTGTGGTATATCTGCATGTTCAAATACATTATTAAAAAAGGACAACTATTATTCATGGAACTGTTTGCCTGCATAATTGTACAATTCAGAATTCAAGCCATCTGTGCTAATTGCCTTCCTATTTCTCAACCTCTTTGAACTATTGTTCAATTCTTCCAATGATATTATGAGGTCAATCTCATTATTATTTCGGAAAATTTTACCTTCATAAGAATTGTCAGTCCAAAGACTTATATAATAATTGAAATATTCTTCTTTCATAACTCCACAATTAATTTTGGTTGATTCATTGATATCGTTGTTCAAATGTTTTAATATTTTGAAGGCATTTGGTTGGAGCTTATGCAAGTCTGATTCTAAATGTGTAATAACATTTTACCATGTATTCCAATGTCACTTTCTTATTTTCCTCTCAACAATAGCTCTACAGCATTAGAATTCTATTTCATTTTCTACTTTCTTTGTGCTCAAATACTTTTTATAATCTGCAATCAATTGTTTTATTTGATCATCCCAGATATTTAGAGTTTTTCTTCTTCTGTGTTCTATATATAATTTTCTTAAAGTTTCATTAGCTGCACTGTGAATTATCATTTTAATGTTTTTTTCCATTCCTCTTCAACATCATCACTTTTTGAAGTTGTAGCCATTTTTCAAACCAAATTCATGATATATATTATTCTCTCATCTCATTCTTGGCTTGCCTACTTACTGGGCATTTTTTCTCTAGTTTTCCTACGAGTTTTCATGCCTCTCTTTCATTCCCAATCATGCCACATATTCTGCCCATCGCAGTCTACAATACTTAACTGTTCTTATTATATCAGATTTCCCATAAAGATCAAATAGCTCACTGTTAAGTAGTCTTCTTCCTTTGCCTGTCTGTTCATCTCTCTTCAGCCCAAAATCCTTCATATGATCTTTTATGTAAATAAATATTTTAAATAATTTAGGTTAAAAATGTGAAATATGTCAATATGAGAAGTGTGAAGTTTCCAATTTATGTAATATATAAATACGTATTATGTATTTTGTGTTGTGCTGTAACCAAGCAGTGTAAGGCAACTTGTCTTAGCCCCGAGCTACGTGATAAGCACTAGTTTAAGTCCCCATGGGGGAAGAAAATTGTTCATGGAATTTCTGCCAGTATGACACAAGTGCTCTTCCTGCAGCTAGCAAGTGGAGTTTTAGAGCTTAAATTTGTATTCTACTGATGTTTACCTCATGCAGTCTTATTTCTTATAAAATTGATAAATGTTTGGATGCACTATGTTACTTTTGCCCTGTCTTATATTAAAATAGTCGTAATAACTTTAACACTACATACAGGCTGAATCATTCTGCGGTTGTTTCAGACAAGTGTTTTCGTATCAATCGTTGAATAATAATAATAATAATATGGGAACTACAAGCCTCACGACCACGGCCTACAGCCCGAAAATCTTCTTCAAGATCATCATAATAATAATAATAATAATAATAGTTTTTTTCAACATTTTGAGCTACCAATCAATCCATTTACTTATACATCTAGGACAGAGCCGTCCAAACTACGGCCCGCCATGGCTTTTTGTATGGCCTGCGTAAGCACTGAAATGAACAAATTAATTTTATATTTTTAATTTAGATTTTAAAGTGTAACATCTAGTTTGGACATCCCTGTGTGAAATTAAGCTCTCTGGAATGAGAGGTTGACGTGTTGCCGCCTCTCTTGACAAAGTAGTAGAGATGGTTCATCCCTTATTTACCGTTTTCTCCTCCACTCCAAACTTTGAACATTACTTGTTTCGTTTGTTGTATTACCAGTCAAACAGTAGCATGTGCACATAATAGTTGTAAAAATAGTGTTAAAGTGAGAAAATGCTTTAAAATATACGCAAAGTTGATTGCGAGTGTTGGAAGTTTAACGAATCCTGGACCGGCAAGTGCTAGCATTTCTTGTCGACATGGCAAAGCATTTGAATGACTTGAACATAATTTTACAAGATAAAGACAAATTAATCAACCAAGTTTACTGTGCAGTAACAGCTTTCTAATTGAAATTGAAGCTATTGAAAAGGCACGTGTCTGTGAAAAACTACATACATTTTCCAAGAGTAAATGCCCTGCAAAATGAATACCCTGAATTGTGCTTCAGAAGCGATGATTTTGTGAAAGTTATTGAAAGAATTGAAGAAGAGTTTTCTAATAGATTTATTTCAATAAAATGGAATCAGACATTTCTTTGTTTTCGTCTACATTTTCCTTCGATGTTGACAAAGCACCAGCAATGTTGTAATTTGAACTAATAGATTTGCAATGTCATGACACAATGAAAGGACTTTTTGGTCCTACAGATCTCATTAAGTTCTACAAGTTACTACCAGAAAAATATTTAGGGTCAAAGGACGCCGACGTTTAATCTGCATGTTTTCCTTGACATACTTGTGTGAACAAACATTTTCTAAAATGAAAATTCAAAAGTCACGATTGAGGTCAAGCTTCAGTGACTAACATCTCCAAGACGTCTTATTTATCGGTACCACTCAGCAGACACCTGACATCGACCATTTGTTATCTTCAAGAAGCCAGCTCCATTCTTCTCGTTAGGTAAATATATATTCACTTTTGTACCAATTCTTTTTTACAATTTTAATAACAGAATGGTGTCGCAAATGTTTTAACATTCTTCTATATGATCATGTAATTTTATTTTAGTAGTAGTAATAATAATAATGATAATGATCATGATTTTTTTTAAAAAAAGCCCCAAAAATATGATGATAATGTAGATTTCTTAAGGTTTTTTCTCTCTTTTTTCAAAATTTTCATATTTTTTCAAAATTTTGGAAATTTCAAAAACTGTATTTTTCAAATTGTTTATATTTTTCAAAAAAACCTTAAGAAAAGAAGAAAAGAAAAAAGTACAAAAAATGTTGAAAAAAAAATTTTGAAGAAAATAAAGTTTTTTTAAAAAAAAGTGAAAAAAAATTAAAATTTTTTATTCATACAAAAATTCTGAAAAAAATATAAAAAAATTATATTTTTTTCAAAATTTTTATATATTTTCAGTTTTTAATGAAAAAGGGGCAAAATAAAACGGGGGAAAAAAGAGGAAAAGAAAAAGAGAAAAATGAAAAAAAAAAGACAAAAAAAGCAAAAAAAGAAATTAAAAAATTAAAATTTTAGCTTTTTTGTGGAAATCTTTTTCTTTTTTTTCATTTTTTCAGGGTTTTCCTGCAAAAAGTATTTTTTTATGATCATGATGATGATAATAATAATATAGAAACAGTAGTAGCAGCAATAATAGTAACAATATTTATGTTCCGGCCCGCGTTCAATTACAGAATCAGTTATTGGCCCGGCCCATTAAAAAGATTGGGCGGCCCTGATCTAGGACAAAAAGCAAAGATGTTTCTTTCATTGGTATGATACTGCAAACATGAGCTTAGGTTATAATAGACTAAATGGGTAACTCAAGCACAAAACTTCATTGAAACTTTCTGCAACGTCACAGGACTGGTCACAAAGAAATGAGAATGGTATATGATTGAAAACATCAAAGTAGTATAACTTAGCTTTCATCTCAATTGTTGTTTCATACTTTAAAATGGATACCACCAGCTGCTTCGAAAGTTATTTGACAATTTTTTATAGATATAAATTATTCATTTTCATGTAATTCTGCCTCCCGATAATTTTTTACTCTGTAAATCACTTCTTGGGATTATGAATATAATTTCTTGGATCCGAGTTCTGATACTATGGAAGGCATTATATATAGAATGAGCTGTAAATAAAGAATTTTTTTAATACCATTTAAATGATGGATTGAGTCCATAACAGGATAATAGACCCAATATGTGGAAAAGGTGAAGACAGATATAGAAATAATAAATAAATGCATAATATAATTTAGTACTATGCACCTGCATCTTGAATCATAAAGCAAAAACCGAAGTTCTACTTAACATGGAGCCAGTAGTTGCAGGCTGACGTGTAGTAATAATGAAATAGAGAAAAAAAGAAATTAATTGACGAAGTACAAGAAATATATTCTCATTATTGGTGGATGCATCAGGTGAGTAAAGACTGTGTAGTGACTTTTAGTCAACCAGGATTTCAGATAACCTGCATCCAGAGTACGGTGGAGGAAATTGGTATAAAGGCACTTGTTAGAAGTGTGAACACAAGTTTATTTACTCTTTCTTTGGCATTTTTCTATATTAACTTAGGAAGTGGTTGAGTATAAAACACACACAAATAATGTCAAAATTAATTATCCATTTTCGTCCAAAAAATACATGAAAACTGAAACCACTGTCACATATGGGTGGAAATTAGTATAAAAGCATTTTGTGTATTTCACAGATTAAACCGAAAAGACTGAGTACAATGTTTACAACAAAGTTCTAAAATTTAGTTGAACCTCCATTGTTCTTAATTACTTGGAAGATTCTCTTTGGCATTGACTTCATGAGGGTGTTTATTTCTTCCACAGAGATTGAAGCCCACTTTTCCCGAATAGCATTTTTGAGCTCAGTCATTGTCCCAAACTGTGATACATATGCCTTGCCAGGATCCCCTATAAGTTCTCAGTCGGGTTTAAATCAGGACTTCTGGCTGGCCACGTCAAAAGAGGTATTTCTTTCTTCCTGAACCACTCCTTAGATTTGGCAGACACGTGAATGGAAGTATTATCTTGTTGAAAAATAAGATATTTGCCAAATTCCTCATACATTCGTATCAATTCGGCCAGAAGCTCCTCAGTGTAGGACCCAGAATTCATCTTGGTGCGTATCCATGCCAGTTTTGATCTTCCTTTAAAGCAGAATGCTGCCCAAATCATAATGCCTCCACCACCGAAGTTTCTACTCATTCTAACTAGCTCTTCAGTATGGAGGTCGTGCCAGTAATACTGAAAGCCAATCAGGCCCATCCAGATTAAACTTCTTCTTGTCACTGAATATTACTTTATTCCATTCTGAGATCCAGTACATGTGTTCTTCAGTAAAAGACATTCTAGCTATCTTATGTGCATTGTTCAGAGGTAGTTTACTAAGACTTTTTTTGAATTTTAGGTTCTTGTCTTCTGACAGAATTTGTCTTACTTGTCTGGCTGTTAATGACAACTTCAAATCAGCCTGGATTTGAGAAGAAAACATACTCTTACCTTTTGCTTTACATAAAATGACATGTTTAGTGCGCTCAGACAATTTTCTTGTCCGTCCATTCTTTCCATTTTTTCTATATTGTGAGCCCAGTTTCACAAAATTATCAATGACACATCTTGAACGTTCCAATTTCGTAGCTATTTGTCGATTGGAAAGGCCCATCTCCTTGATGGCACTAACTCTTGCTTTCTCTTCATTTGATAGAGGCTTTCCACACGGCATTGTACGTACTACTGACTTGTAACTGATGAACGATGCTCACAAACACATCTTCTCCATGTAACTGCAGTGTTTTGTGTACATATATGTCCATGTAAGAGCCAGAAGTTGACCTGCCTTTATACCGATTTCCACCCCTAGGATAGCGTTTTCTTAGTTTTTACGTAATATTTACATATGTAATAAATACAAACTGTGGAGACCTGTATGAAATTATGTTCTAGATAATTATATGTGATCTATGACACACATACGATATTTGCATAAATATTCCACGTTGTGTTACTACTAAAAGTTAGTGCCTTTATACCAATTTCCTCCACTGTACATATGCCCATTGCAAGAGATAGATTCCAAACTATTTAATTTCTAATCAATTATCTTGGATTACATATCTTGCTGTCTACTTAATTATTCTAAGTGAATTATTTCAATATTAGTGTGACATATTTTTGTTAGCTTTTTATGTCATATTGTTATGAGTGGAATCCCATTCTAAATTGACAATTTTAGAAAGTTTCTCATGGTAAATTATATTTCTAAATGGTGGATCGAGTCTAGCATCTACAGGTAACATTTGCAATCCTAATATATGCTATAATCATAATAATTTCATACTCTATATAATGTACAGAGATATGCTAAGAAGCTGCTATCAAACATTCAGATTTCTTAGTTGGCAACAGTCACCAGGAAGGGAGTGGCCATTCACCAAGACTATTTAAAGGATTTTGGAGAAGGAAGTATATGAAATCTGGTACTGGCAAATGCACATAGTCAGTAGAGTACACCAGCGCTTAGTTTCTGGTTCCCTTTCTGTCATCTGCATAGTACATATTCACAATGAGTTCAGTGCCACATTTACCATTGTTGAATACAGCACATTTTTATTGTCAAATTGATTGTATAAAAACAGTGGGATACTACTTCAATGATAAATAAGAAGTAATCAAAGTTCTTACTCAAGAAAAACTCAAAACAATTCGGGAGAGAACTGAATTCCTACAAAATCCAGCAAACATCTAGCTCAGGAGGTTGGAATATCCTAACATGTGGTAAAGAGCACTTAAAATTTTGAAATTTTATCCATAAAAATTCACCTTGATTTAATATAACATTTATTTTTTTGCGTTTACAGTTTATTTAAAACATTTTTTTTGTGTTTCAATTTTTTTGTGTTATCATGTTTACCTTAAGGGGAACAAGGTAATATGTTGTTCTCTGGGTCATACTGAATGGATTGTAACAACTGTGAGCTTCCCAAAGGAAGACATATGTCCAAACAGCATTTATTAATGCTATCCTGGGATGCTGGACGAAACAAAAATTCCAATTCAGCCTTCCAAGATATCTCTTCCAATTAGATTTGTAAGCAAACAGTGTTTAAGGTAGCCTGTCTGTGATATGTATCTATATCAACTTTCCTTATAAACAACAGTGATGGCTGTGATGATCTCAGATGTCAACATTTTGCTTATAAACAAAAGGAGAGTAGTTTGATAGGGAACTTAGCAGTTTCATCTCAGCTGCTTCTGCCCTTTGGAGTTGAATTGATCTTTGAGGGTCAAAAAAGCCATAATTTTTTTTAATATATAGATTGAAAATTAGTTAAAGATTTTCATTGATATCTTTATTACTTTTCGAGTTACGTTTAAAAAAGGTGCAATGCTATCACTCGAGTGAGCCCTTTAATTTTTAGAAGGTACTTATTATTCGGTAAGTTTGTTGTTTGTTTTCCGTACGTTAATTTTTTCAATACGGTTTCCCTGATAACTCCCAAAGTTTTAAAGATATTGACATGAAATTTTGCACGTGTATGTAGTTTACAGACATGAACAAACTATACTATAATTAGTAAGGTACCTATTACATTTTATTTTTTTAAATATTTTAATGCAAATTTTAACAAAAATAAGTATGCATCAATTTAAAATCAAAAATAAAATATTTACACTCTGTATAATTAAACAATTGTAGTACATTTTGTAGCTACAACATTAATGAGTAAAATAAAACCAGAATCATTGAAATGTATTGAAATTTAGGAAAATTATCACGGAAACGGCAAGAAAATGCTAAATTTTTAGCTGACATTTTGAATATTTAATTAACCATAACGACTGAAGTTAGATTGTATTTAAGTACACAAACATCCTCACATTGTAATATAGATATCAGGTACCAAATTTCATTTCTGTAACCAGCATTGTTGCTGAGAAACAAAAACTGAAATATGACATATTTTTAAAGGTTAAAGAAGATGGTCTTCCCTTAAGGGGTATGTTTCTGATCCATATAACAATTTGGAACTTCCATTGCTGTATAGAATTTCAAAATTGTCTCTTCTTGACTTTTCTAAGTAGTGTTGAACTTGGCTAATTTTATGTCAATGTCCTTGGAGTATATGTAAGAGAGAGAGTACAACCGACTTATATTAACTCACGTACTTGTATTATGTGAACATTGGAGAATCACATAATTATGCTGATGAAGGAGTTAGTTATCATGATAACATTACATCATACTGAATTTGTTAGCAAATAAGACTTATAAAATAACGAACTGCCACCAAACCCAAAGATTCCAAGGGAAAATCCAAAGTAACTTCTTACTTTCAATGTCTCCATTTTAAATGTCACTTGCAATGAAGGACAATATATTTTAAGAGTAAAAAATGTATGCCTAAAATGGGATTCAAACTCTAAATCTCTGGTTTTCTGTATCAGCAATCTAAAGTACTGAGCTATTTAGGTATCTAAATTTAGACAGATATTTCTATCTTATATAATTCCATGAGCATGAAACTTGGAATCTATGTTCTACACACCTTCTAGCTGCTTCTTATTCAACAAGTTGCATTTTAACATTATTTTGTAGCTAACAGGTACTTTTTACTATTTATATACTCTCCATAGAAGGTAGCACAAGCAATTGGATGCTCACCTCTCGTCGCTGAGGTCTCAAGATCAAGTTTTGGTTACTACATTTGTGTTTTGTGGTGAACGAAAAGGAGCATAGACAGAGTTTTCTAGGAGTTTTTTCTATTTCTGCCTGCCATTAATTTCATTCCACCTTTTCTCCTTACTCATCTCATTCATTTCATTTCATTTCACTTCATTCCATTAACCCGCCCGTGTGACAGAGCATCAGGCATGGTCAGCCAGCATATATGTCATTTACAAACCTCTAAAAATATATATGGGTTTCATTTTACCTCATCTCTTCCCAAAACCTGACCCTGTGGTGGACACAAGGTGAGGAAATATATATACTAGAAGTCCCGGCCACGCACCCCTGTGGCTAAGGTATACGTTAAAAAATATAAATTAAGTTGCTGTCTTTCAGCCAGATTACTTAAAACTAATACTTACACACAAAATTAATAATATTCAAAATAAAATAAACACTGAACACACTTAAATTATGAAATAATCAATATTTGTAATTCAATTGAAATTTGCGGTTGCAACAAAAAGCATAGCCATCTGGATCTCTCTTTGTTAAATAATAAATCAATTATCTTACACTGCCATCTGTTAGAATCGTATGGAACTCACAGATAATTACACCGTCATCTGTTAGAATCATATGGATCTCACAATTAATTATAACTCTTTGTTAAATAATAAACAAATAATTCGCAATAAAAAATAATGTGACTATAAATTTTAGTTATAAACTACCCTAAGTCTCAAGTTGGATCAAACTGCACACACTGTGCAACATTTTATCAAAATCAATTCAGTAGTTTAGGATTCCATCGCGGACAAACAACGTCACACAAAATTTTTATATATTAAAATGTACTTCACATAGAAGGCAAACTTACAAAATTTCCAGTAGTCTCTTCTTTGATATCAATATTTTCAATTTCATTCTTAGCAGTATCTGATATAACCTGCAAACACATGACAAATTTTCAGTAGGCCTATATATATGTACATACATACATACATACCAAGATTACTATTATAGCATAGATAAGTATATATACATTTTTTCATGGTCATTTCTGTAGTCTACTAGATAGAATGGAATTTCTGTTATTTCAGACTGAATTTCACCATTAGCAATCTTTTAATAAGTAAGGTCTAGTTCACTTACCAGCAAAACAAGGCAATTAAGACTAGTAATTCAACTTAATTACTTACTTACTCACTGGCACTATCGAACCTGTAGGTTCATGGTCGCGCGGACATAAGCTCTCCATACATCCCTATCCTGAGCTAATGGTTTCCAATCATTCCCAGTATAATCTACTTCCCTCAAATCATAGTTAATGTTATTCTCCCACCTCATTCTTGATCTACCAACTGGGCGTTTTCCCTCTGGCTTTCCTACAAGAAGCTTCCATGCAAGTCTTTCATTCCCCATAAGTGCAACATGTCCTGCCCATCGCAGTCTACGTGACTTAACTGTTCTTATTATATCTGGCTTCCTATAAAGACAATGTAGTTCATTGTTATGTAGTCTTCTCCATTCTCCCGTCTGTTCATCTCTTTTTGGTCCAAAAATTTTCCTAAGTACTTTATTCTCAAATACTTGTAATCTCCTTTCCTCCCTTAAAGTAAGAGTCCATATTTCGCACCCATATAATATAACTGGTAGAATAATAGTTTTATATATTTTCAGATTAACATTTCTTGAAAGGAGTTCGGACATCAAGAGTCTCTGCAATGAATAATAGCACGCATTTCCAGAATTGAGCCTATGTTTAATTTCTTTGTGCATCTCATTCCTATTTGTAATTATTGTTCCTAGGTATTTGAATTCAGCCACTTCCTCAAAATTTCCCTCATTTGTCATTAGCTGTCCATTTCCATTATATAATGAATTTCTACATGTGACCATATATTTAGTTTTATTGATATTTACTTCCAGTCCTAATTTCTTAGTGTTACTCAATAGTGTGTGCGTGTTGTCCTTTAGTATCTCCTCACTATCGGCCAATAATACTACATCATCAGCATAAACCAACAGCTTATTAATACCATTGAGTTATAAGCCATCCTCATTCTGTAAAGAATTAATGGCATGCTCTAGTACAAAATTAAATAGTAGAGGAGATAGTGCATCTCCTTGCTTCAACCCATTCTGGATTTCAAAACTGTCCAAAAACTGTTTGCCTACACGCACCCTACTCTTTGTGCCATTTAGACACATTCATATAAGTCTAACTAACTTTTTAGGAATTCCGAACTCCAGTAGGATACTATATAACTTCTCTCTCTTATTTGAATCATATGCTTTTTTGAAGCCTACATACAGTTGATGTACAGTACCATTATATTCCCATTTCTTTTCTAAAATCTGTCTTACCTAGTTCAACTGGAAACAAAATAAAAAACTTATTCTACTCACTGACAGTATCGAACCCTAAGTTTATGACTGCACTGACATAAGCTCTCCAAATAGTCATATCCTGAAGTAATGTTTCTGAACCATCCCCGGTAAAATTTATTTCTCTCAAATAAGGGTTAATGTTGTTTTCCCACCTCATTCTCAGCCTACCTAATTAATGTTTACCTGCAAGGAGCTTTCATGCCCCTCTTTTATTCTGCATTTGCACCACGTGAGTTGCCCATCAAATTATACAAGACATTTAACTGTTCTTATTACATTTGGTTTCCCATAAAGATCAGGTAGCTCACTATTATGTACTCTTCTCCATTTGACTGTCTCTTCATCTCTTTTGGTCCTAAAATTTACCTAAGAACTATTTTCTCAAATACCCGTAATCTTTACTCCCCTCACTTAAAGTAAGAGACAAAACTGATGAAATAGAGAATGGGAGACTATAAAACATTCTATTCAATTGTCAGAATCAGAAGGCATAGATTATTTGAAAAAGAGGCAAAACAGGAAATGGTTTGATGAGGAATGTGCTGACATTAAGAAAATAAATCTGGCAAAAATTTGTTGGTTACATGAGAAAAATTAACTAAATTTAGTATGATTTGTTAACATCAGATGGGACACCTATACATTATTAATGGTAAAAAGAGATGATATTTGACAGGGAGGATTAATGATCTTTAAGTTAATTCAAAGAATAGGAACATCAAGGAAATATATCAGGGAGTTGGGAAAGAGAGGAAGGATTTTGATGCTAGAACACACATAATTTGGAATGAAAAGAGGAAATCATTGTGGATTTGAGGAGTACATTAAATAGATGAAAAAAATACTGTGATCAGCTATTAAACGTACATGCAGAACAGGATATTGAAGAGGATTATTTGCAGACATCAGAAATATTAGTCATAGAACAAAGTGCACTAGAGGACGAAAAGGCAATAGAAAATTACAGATGCATAAAGCATCAGGTTCAGATAGGATCCCAGCAGAACTGATAAAATCAAGAGGACAAATTTTGATGGACAAGATGGTCGTTGCTTAGTATCATTTGAGAAAAAGGAACTCTTACTAATGAATGGAAAGAATCGTTATCATATCAATCTATAAGGAAGGAAATAAAAATGACTGCAATAACTAAAGGAACATCTGATTACTTTAACTTCATACAAACAATCACTCTAGCTGTCACAATGTTTCATTGCAACAAAGAACTATATGTTGTTGAAATAAAATGAGAAATGTTTTCTAAAAAAATCAGCAAAATCCAACCATTAGAAGTAGGGTTTAGGGGAAACTCAAATTAAGAAATCATCCAGCAGTCACCATGTTTGGCTTTGCAACATAACTGTATATAATACAATTAATTAACAATTAAATTGGTAATTTATTTTATAAAATTGATTGGTTTAATTTATTTAAGATTTTGAATAAAGCTATGGAAAAATTAATGATTAAAAATTGTTTAAATTTATGTCTAATTATACAATATGCAATAATTATGTTATGCAAGTTTATTTTCACTGAATTCAAACACAAGTAAGCCAGAAATACAAATATAGTTTCGCCAATCTAAGGGTTAACAATAGATGGATATAATCACTAAACCACCAAAATTGGATTAATAAAAAAAATTATGAATTTGTATATATGTATTGGAAATACATTTACTTTTCATGTTGTTTGGTTGTTCAAACACACTATGCATCATTTGATTGCATCGTCTGATATTATTATTGTTATAATTACAGGTAGTATAGGTTGTCTGCATGAATATGCCCAATTTCCAATGCTTCCTACTCCAAACAAATGAAGTTAAAGATTTTTTTATGAGGTATTCAGTTCTCAATATAAATAAAAAAAACAGCAAATCAATACTCCTTGACATGAACCACTGCAGTGGCAGAATTGCCTAGACTATATTTAATTTCACTCTAGGTCCACTGTAACTTGTCTGGAGTGATGGTACAAATGGCTTCTTCAATCCATGTACAGATATCCTCTACTGAAGTCCCAACTCTCCTTTGTTTACGTAATCACAAAGAAAAATCCAATGATATTATACCAGAGGAAAGTGAGGCCACTTGTGGGGTTTAGCACATCCTAACTAGTGTCCTGAAATAACAATCAAAGTTTTCCAAATATACAATGACCAGTGAGATAGAACACCATCTCGCTGAAGCCACAGGTTTGGTTGCAGATCTTTGACCTGATGAAAGTTGAATATCTCCAATGTATCTCAATGCTGTGTGATAGTTTTCTCTGCAATGAAGAACAGTTCTATTATCTTGTGGGACATGAGGCCAAACCAATTCTTTACTTTTGTGCTATCTTGCACACTTTCCCTGATGGACTGTGCATTCTGTGATACTCAAATTTAAATATAATTCTTATTCACAATCCCCGAGACATGGAAAGTGTAAAACATTACAGGTGACATGAATGAAAACAGAGTAACCATAGAATTGCTAGATTCTGTTAAGAATGACAAGCAAATTAATATGCACTTAATTATATTATTTTTAGTCTTATCATCTTACCTCAATATTAATGTTGATTTGTTCTTGGACATGTTTCAAAACAATTCTGTTTTATCATCAGCTTGTCCAGACTGGTTTGATTTATGTTGCACACCCTGAATGTCGATGTCAGCTCCATCCTGTGGTTGGACAAAGAACCTCCAAACAAGGTCACGCTCCGTCGGTATTTCAAAATTCATAACTCTGTTTTTGTTCTTCTGAATATAGATTTTTTCCCAAATAGTCAGCTGATTTGTATTTTCTAACTGTTTTAATAATTTAGTGTCTGAATTTATATTATGTTTTTCATACCAAACATGAGCAGCAACTGCAGATTTTTCTATTTCCCCATTTTTAATATTTCTTGTGTGTTCTTTGGTTCTAATTTTTTAGGTTTCGTTTTGTTTTTCCTATATATATATATGGTAGTGTAATGGATATCACGCTGAGGTACAGACTCAGAGATCCGGGTTCGAATCCCGTCCAGGCATTTATTTTTCTTATCATACCATATTAAGCTTGCATTGCTCAATGTTAAAGATTTAATTATAACATCGATAAAGCGTCACTGCTATAAAGTAAAATAAATATTCTCTTTAATTTGCTTACTTGATATAGTCAGCTACTAGATGGCAGTGAAGACAGTGTTCTCGCGACATCTAGTAATAATGGAGAGTATAATACATATATAAGAAAAATAAGTGTTTGAATTGGATTCGCCTGGTAGTGTAATGGATATCACGCTGAGGTACAGACTCAGAGATCCGGGTTCGAATCCCGTCCAGGCATTTATTTTTCTTATCATACCATATTAAGCTTGCATTGCTCAATGTTAAAGATTTAATTATAACATCGATAAAGCGTCACTGCTATAAAGTAAAATAAATATTCTCTTTAATTTGCTTACTTGATATAGTCAGCTACTAGATGGCAGTGAAGACAGTGTTCTCGCGACATCTAGTAATAATGGAGAGTATAATACATATATAAGAAAAATAAGTGTTTGAATTGGATTCGCCTGGTAGTGTAATGGATATCACGCTGAGGTACAGACTCAGAGATCCGGGTTCGAATCCCGTCCAGGCATTTATTTTTCTTATCATACCATATATATATATATATATATATATTTTCATAACCCATGCATTCAATTTGATATATTCCTGATTTTTTATTTTTATCAGTTTTTTTTTTCATTTTTGTTGGTTTTTAATAGTTTATTTAAACTGTAGTTATTTTTCGGTGCTAATTTAATATTAAACTTCTCAAATATCTTTTGGAATTTATTGTGTACCCAAGGGTGATACGTGAATTTCCTATATTTTTTTCAGAGGTGGTTCTTCTTTTTCAAGAGTACTTCTGTTTATCATTTTTTGTTTTTTATACTTTTCTGTCCTTTTGTGTACTATTTGTTCATTAAACCCGTTTTCTCTTGCTACTTTGATTATGTGGTTTTTCTCCTGTTTGAAATCTTCTACATTTAAGGGTAAGTTTACCAATCTATGAGTTAAATTATTAAAGGCTGCTAATTTATGTGCAATTGGATTGAACCCTGTTGATTTAATAAAATTTTCCGTATGAATCCCAAATTCAATTTTTCTTTTTTCTTCGTTTCTGACCAATTTAAGATCCAAAAAAAGGTGTTTGTTTATTTTCTCCTATTTCTTTGGTAAATTTGATGTTTGTACTCTGTAATTTAACATTTTAGGGAATCTTCTACATGTTTTTCTTTTACAATATAAATTATATCATCTACATATCTGCTCCAAAATTTAAACATTGTATATCGCTTATAAATAAATTTGTCAGGAAAGGTGATAATGGGTTTCCCATTGAGCCCTGATTTTTGTCTATAGAAACTCCCATTGAATGTAAAAAAAAACACTTGGTCAATGCATAACTCAGCTAATTTCAAATAATCTTCCCTGATCTCTCTGTCTATATTGTTTTTACTTAACCAGTTGTTCAATATCTCCAAAGTTTTTTTGCTTCAGTACATTTGTGAATAATGAAGCAACATCAAAGGAAACTAATCTATCTGTAGGTTCGATTTCCACTTTTTCTAATTTCTTAACTAATTCCAATGAATTATCAATCTGCAACCTTTCAAAATTATTAATTCTTTTAAATTCATTATTCAGCCATTTTTAAATATTAATATGCACTATTCTGGTTTGTAATTTGTCACTAAGGCCTGCAGAATCTGCACCTTGTATATGTACAGATGTAACCAATTTCTGAGAATTTTATGCACATGGCAACTTAAGTTCCCATGAACTCTCAATTATAGAAGTCAATGACTCTTCTTTAATGAACTTTAAGTTACGACACAATATGTAAGAATCCACATTCTTCAAGCACAAGCAAGATAAATACATTGCCGAAGAACACATTTTGCCTTAACTAATAAACAAACTGTTTTGGCTTGGAACAGTGTGAGCTGGAGTTGCTTTGTCAAGGCCATGCTCTGGAGATACTATTGCTACTATTAAACCAAATAACTCAATGACAGTACCAACGCTAAACCCATTTATGCTTACATGGATATCAGCTCTCCATATATTCCTATCCTGAATTAATGATTTTCTGTCATCGCCTATAAAACTCACCTCCTTCTAATCATGGCTAATATTATTTCCCATCTCATTCTTGGCCTACATACTGGCTGCTTTCCTTGTGGTTTTCCTATGAGAAATTTCCATGCTCTGTGCCACATGTCCTGTTCATTATAGTCTACAAACCTTACAATTTGTCATTACATCTATTTTACCATGATGATCAAAAAGCTGTTATGTAGTTTTCTCGTTTTACCAACCCATTCACCTCTCTTAGAGCCAAAAATTTCTGAAAACGCTTTATATTAAAAAAGTTGCAATTTTTTCTCATCTCTCAAAATAAGAGACAATGCTTCCCTCCCATATAGTATAGCTTAATAAATAACTGTTGTACATATTTTTGGTTGAACAATTTTTGAGAACAGTTGGGATTACAAATGTTACTATAATAGCGGAACTGAACCAATGTTTAATTTCTTTCTGCACTCCATTCCTCTATGAAATTATTGTACCAAGATATTTGAATTCTATCTGTTATTTGTATTTAACTGCCCATTATAAAACATATTTCTATGTGAGCCCTGTTATATAGGACTCAGTTTTCCATCTGCAGAACATGGTGAAGTAAGTGTTGCTTCAGTAGAGGGAATAGGTTGTGATTGGATCAAATACATACTAACAGCAGTTCAATTTTTTGAAAGATTATGTGATACTACAGTGTTAATGAAATAAGTGTATTATACTAATTGATTTTAATTTTATAAGACTACATGTCATTAAACCAATAAACTAATAACCAAAGGGGAAAAAAAATAGAGAGGGTGCGGAATGCAGCAAGATAAGTCAAAAATAAGAATGACCCTTCAGAATGGACCTAAATTTATAAATATTAAAAAAAAAAAAATGACATACAGCAAGAGAATTTTTCTTACTTATTTTTCTGTTGTTTAAGACAATTAATCGATAAAAATAACTTCATATACAGATGTTTTAATGAAATTAATTGTTAACATCATATATTATTACCATTATGTAAGAACGCGATGCGCCTGTTCTATCTTAATGTGGTATGAATTCTTTATCTTAAAATTCAACAAAATTTTAATTACTTATTCAACCAAAGGGGAAAAAACTGTAGGGTGTACAGAATGAAATATGAAAAGTTGAAAATTATGACCACCCTAATATATATGAGTGAGTTTGTTCATATTGTAGAAGCGACTATTTTTTAGAACCAATCTCGGCATAGAGCAATAAATAATTCAGAAATTCACAGTGAGGGAATAATCGGAAAGCAAGAAAATGTTTAAGCAGGTGCAATTTTCGATTTTTTAATACAAAACATCAGATGTCATTGAATTATAATGATATAGGGATTCTCCAAAAATCATCAAAATTCAACATTAATTACAAATTGGGATACACCACAAATCCAAAATTTAAAAAATCACTATAGTGGTTGCTATGATTGTTTCCATACTATGAGACTGGACAGTTATGATATAATTAACAAAATAAAGATACAATCTATAAATCAGTAAAATCAGATCATAATCTTAACTTGCTGAGGAATTTGCTTACATTATGCAGTCCCTGTATGAATGACATTCTATACTATTCATAGTAAATGCTACTATATCTGAATTATAAATTCTTGGGAGTTGTTGCTCACCACCATCACTCCATGTATGAGTGGCAACATATGTATCTCCCACAAGTAAAAACACCTGTTAATTCCACTATATAATTGTACATATACCAATAAAAATATTACCTCGAGTTTTGCTTCCTCGAAAGCTGGAAATATCTCCTGTTTAATATCAACATAGACAGTTTGTTCTTCTCCTTCAGATTTTATTTCTATTTTCATGTCCTGTAAAATAAAAACCATATTTTATTGATACCAAATGTAAGCTTCTATAGGGAGTATTCTGGAATTCTTATGAATTATTTTCAGATATATTAGAAAAACTTGATATATTTTGAGAAATGATCTTATGGTCTATTTTTAGTGTTCTTCAGGGGTGGGATAAAAAGCAGTATTAGTAATACTTAGGAATGTTAAAAATGTCAAACTAGAATTTAGAAGAAACAGGTCTACAACAGATCAGATTTTTAGTATAAGAGAGATTTTAGAAAAGAAGTGGGAAAGTGGGAATGTAATGGTACTGTACATCAACTACATGCAGACTTCAAAAAGGCATTCAATTCAATTAAGAGACAGAAATTAAATAATATCCTGCAGGAGTTCGGAATTCCTAAAAAGTTAGTTAAACTTACATAAATGTGTCTAAATGGCAGAATGAATAGGGTGCGTGTAGGCAAACGGTTTTCAGATTCTTTTAAAATCCAGAATGGGTTGAAGCAAGGAGATGCACAATCTCCTCTACTATTTAATTTTGTACTAGAGCATGCAATCAAATCTTTAGAGGATGAAGAAGACCTACAACTCCATGGAATTAATAAGCTGTTAGTTTATGCTGATGATGTAGTACTATTGGGCGATAACAAGGAGATACTGAAGGCCAAAACACATACACTATTGAGTAACACTAAGAAATTGGGACTGCAAGCAAATATCTATGAAACTAAATACATGGTCACACTTAGAAATACATTAAATAATGGAAATCGACAGCTAATAACAAATGAGGGAAATTTTGAGGAAGTGACTGAATTCAAATACCTAGGAATAATCACCAATAGTAATGGGATCCACAAAGAAATTAAACATGGGCTTAATTCTGGAAATGCGTACTATTATGCATTACAGAGACTCTTGACATCCAAACTCCTTTGAAAAAATGTTAAACTGGAAAATATATAAATTATTATTCTACCAGTTATTCTATGTGGATGCAAAACATCGACTCTTATTTTAAGGGAGGAAAGGGGATTACGAGTATTTAAGATTATAGTTCTTAAGAAAATTTTTGGATCAAAGAGAGATGAACAGACTGGTGAATGGAGAAGACTTCATAACAGTGAACTACATGGTCTTTATAGGAAGCCAGATATAATAAGAACAGTTAAGTCTCGTAGAACTTATGTCCACGCAGTCATGAACCTACGGGTTTGATAGTGCCAGTGAGTTAGAAAAATCTGCAGTAGCCATTTACAAAGCATCAAATTGAGAGAAAGGTTAGATTAATAAAACGAATACAAAAACCTAAAGAGTTTATGGATTGGGAAAAAATCGACATTACAAAATACAAGAAGGAGAAAAGAATGAATTTTGAAATTCCAGGGGAATGTAATTTGAGTTGGAGGTTCATCAGTCTACCAAGAGATGGAGGAAGAAACAGTACATCACCATGATAGAACAATGGTCATGGAAATAATGATGATGGGATAATTCTGAAACCAATTCTAAAAAGAATACAAAATATGAGGTGATGTTTTTAATATTTAATTTAATGTGAACACTGCCAACATAAAGCAGTCTCATTGATCACATGACTGTGTTTAGCTCAGAGTAGAGTACTTTTATGCAGTGAATGGTGAAAGTTGTTCATTATTCAGTGGCATTCACATAAATATACTCTCCAACAACATTTTTCCCAAATGAAGCAATATTCGTGAGTGAAAACTGAAGTTGCACAAGACTATTATAAGTGACTAGTTTGCAACATTGTTTTGTCATATAGTGGCAAGCTGGGTAAACATTTTTTATGAAACATGCCAACAAGTCATTCATGGCAGTAGGAGATACTCATAACAGTGTCTCCCATCTTACCACTATGCAACAAGTCAATGCTGCATCACTACATGCTTCACTATGTCCCTGATAACAGTCGTGTGCACAATTGTCTTGTGCAACTTCAATTTTGACTCACGGATGTTGCTCCATAATTTGGAAAATATTTTGGAGAGCTTGCACAATCCACCCGTATTCCAGTTACTACAGAATGCCTCTGAATAATCAACAACTATCGCCACACAGTCCTATGATGAAATTCCTCATGCTGGCAGTGTTGCCACTACTTGTTATCCAACCCTTGTATAATAGCTTGTTTGTGTGTAAACTTGGAGTTTTAATTTGGTACCGGTACTTTAATAAGAGTTTGCATAGTTATTATTCTTTGTCCACGGACAATGAAAAGAAATTCGTGCTTCGTACTTGTGGGAATAGGGTAGGGCCTAAGAGCACATGCGATTTTTTTCCCAAATCAGTCAGTCTGAAGATGAATGCTGGACTGTTTTAAGATACCTCTGGGTTCTGGATAAGAATTAAACAATGCTTAAAAAATCTGAAAGTTTACCGGTGTATAAAAATATTGGTAATATTAATATACTATTACGTTAAATTTCAATACTAAATGTTTTATTTTCATATGGGATTAACACAATAAAATAATAAAAATTTCAAATGTCAAAACTGTTAGGATTTCTTCATGGAACAACTTGAAAAATTTCAATTTCAATTTTGAATAAAAAAAATGGGCACAGAAATTAACAAATTTACTAATAATATTTGAAGAATGAAAATTGTTAAATATTAAACATTACTTGTTATGAGCATAAATAATTTTGACATCTTAATATGATTTTGAATAAGGTCAAATAATAATAATTATATAATAATATTTTGTATCTTTTGGCAAATTACAATATTATTTTTAAATGAGTTTTATATTATGTCTTGTCTAATTATTGATGAAGCAGAAGGTGTGATTACTTACCTGAGCCCTTCCCAAGAACCATTCACGGCACCCAGTCCAATTAATTGGGTTTAAAAGTTTTATTACTTTTATTTCTGTAGTGCCTTAAAATGTAATCAAAATCGGTTTTTATGTGACGGAGAAAATAAAATTAATTCACGAAAATTCACACTTAAAAAAACTGAAAATGTGTCTTGAAAACTTTAATTTTTTTGCAAATTTATTTCTTAAACCAGATCAAACCGATTTTGACAGAATTTTCAGTTTGCTAAAAATTATTTTTAATGTACACTTAGTGACAAAAAGAATGGGCCTACTCTTCATCTAGAATATTTAAAGTTCCAATGCGTGATGACACGAGTAAATTCATTGCACAGTACAGCTACAATATGTTTCCCTTCTTCCTTTGAAGAGTATTCATTCAAGCGCAATTTGCCAGCGTATGCTTAGATCAGTACTTAGTGGCTTCATTCATATGCAGAAGGTCATAGGTTGGATTCCCAATGAGGTTAAATTTTTTAATTGTAAAAATTCTTTTTATTTTATTTGGTCTGTCCATTCTTAAAGAAAAAATGTACTAACTATTTGGAAGTCTTATTATTTTATTATTTATTTGTTTATTTATAAACAGCTTTTTAAATTCTTATCTTTTTTCTCCATTCTTATCTATCTTCACATTCCAATTCTTCCAGACTAGCTCCCTCATACCTCTTCTTACATTATCTATCCATTTAAATCTTAGGTCGACCTCTCTTTCCTTTCCCAGGTGGAATCCATTCCAAGAGCTAGCCTGGGTAATCTTTTCTTTGGCATCCTACATGTATGACCATACCATTCTAGTGCCCGTATCTTACAAAATCTAATATTGAATTTTGGACATTCATTTGTTCTCTGATGATTGTATTTCTGATTTTTTCCAATTTAGAATGTCTAGTTGAGCATCTAAAACAATCCATTTCAGTAGACAGGAGCTTTAAACTCTAATTTTTATTCAACTGCCAAGTTTCTGCACCGTATGTTGCCTGCTTCGAATTATAAATTTACAAATTTCTAATATGGTATCCATTCATATGTTCTTATCCCACAAAATGTCATTTAACATTGTTATTACTAATGTGCCTTATTTAATTCTATATTTTATGTCATTTTCCTGGGTAAATATTGAGTTAATTACATTCCTCACATCCTTTCATACATCCCATTATTATTATGGATGATGGGCAATAAAAATAATATTTTTTATTACTGTCCATCATCTATAGGCTATTATTAAGCGGACTTGACATATACGAGTATAAACAAAATATTTTAATTGAAGGTTGAAGTTGTTTCTTCACTAATATTTAATAAATAAATAAACACATAAACATATGAAGCTATATAATATTTTATTATATAAATTTATAGCATTATTATTATTATTATTAAACATGGTACTGCATACACAATTATTATACCAGTAGCTAAATAGTGTTACAGAGTTTACGAAGACAGGAATTAAATGTTATAGCACTTACAGGATGTATTTTGCAAAAATACAAATGAATAAAAAAAAAAGCATCGTTGAAGGATTCGAACCAGGCTTTCATACATATTTCATTTTCTTGTAAGTGGTTTAACGATAGGCTACTCGAAAGAGAGATACTAGTTCTCTAAATATTGCTTGTCTTGTACTTTTGCATTATGGATGAGAGTTTAACTTTATTTAAAATGTCGCAATTTGAGTAATATTGCATTTGTCAAACACTCATAAATATCTAGAAGCATGTCTCGTTCACTGTTCTGTAACTATGTAAGACGATTAAAACCAAATACAGCGTATTTAAAACATTGAACAGTGCATTATCTTGTGAATCAGAGCTTTAACTTTTCGAGCATGCGCAGTGGACCATAACAGGGACACTACTTTTTGAAGCAGTTCATTCTTTCTGACATTAAGTGTACATTTTTATAATGCCTCACACAAAAAAAAGTTATTACTTTTTTAATTTTCAATATACTATAAAATTATAATTTCTGTGAAATGCAAAAACACATGAACTCAGTTTTATATAAATAATTATATGAACAAGATTGCGGGAAAAAAGAAACATTAAGAATAATCTTGCATTCTCCAGAACATGCCAGTTTACGATTACACATCTTCCTCGCTTGAAACTCTACAGTGAAGTGAAGTAATCTCACATGATCTGTTCTCCCACCAGCAGTTCACTAATGTCACGTGATTGCTTGAGCACTTCATACTGTGTCCTCATCGGCCATGCATTTTACACACCCTCTGCTTACTTCGAACAACTTTCTCTACATTTTCCATGAACAAAGTTTAGTAGTGGTACAACCAAAAACCAAGTTTTCACCTTAGCATTGCATCCTAGCCTTGTGTTGACTCATTCATAACAAAGTCAAACCTCAAACAATACAGTCCGTAGTCTATTCATTTATATTTTCATATGACACAGTACAGTCCACAAGTTTGAAATGTCATAACAATATGAAAAGTGTTAGACAGCAATTGATTGAAGTGCAGTCCACTATGTAGAGTATATAGGGGGCTCTTGCAATAACTGCATACATCAAGGTAATTCCTGGTGAGCATGTTGTCACATGAGGTGGATCAGTATCAGAATTTCATCAGTGACAGAATAATGACAGTTTAACCAGAACATACAAATAGCATCAACCTCCACATACACTGAAATTAGGACATTCTTGAACATTGGCATCTCTCATGCGGGGTCCATTTGAATCTTGGTCTTACCGATCATTACTTACTATTTTTTTATTATTATTTGCAATATTCTTCTTGGTAGACTCTCTAATGCCATTTGCTTAATAATGGTTTTGACATGTTAACTGGATGGAATTGGAGAGACCCCAACAAGAATATTGGAAAATAGAACAAAACTGAAAACTTGTAGGCAAGAAGAATAGAACAGACAAACAAACATGAATGAAAAATGCTGGAAGGATAGAGACGTCTGGAGGAAAATCAAAACATCCTATAGAAGATGAGGACCAGACGTAGAATCATACATTTTCAAGATAAATAACACACATGCCAGTATACAAACAATAAGTAAGGACGGATTTGTTTGTGTTATCTTTACTTTAATTTGGGTATTATTTTATTATGATTTCATTAGTATTCCCAGGAAATCCAATATAGATCTAAATATTTTGTGACAATCACATAACATATAGCACACTTATTATGTAATATTTAGCAGTATTAAAATATTTGAAAGTCTAGTTAATTACTCTAATTGTTATGATTACACCAATGTTCATATATATATATATATATATATAAAACTTCACCCATCATCTAGAACACACATACTGACATATGACATGAGCTAACACATGTCAAATAACTTAACTATCAATAATATATATTGTTTGACTTTCAAGTATCATTCATCTTACTTTTTTAATTCCTGGACCTATTAGTTTGGTATTTCAAATCCGAAGTAGCCTATATAGTTCTGAATATCAGATTTCCATACCACTAATACACACATTCTTAGTAGTATTGATTAATGAGAATAAAACGAATCATAAATTCTTCTTACCTCATACATCTATGTTCTTTCAGCAAAGAACTGCAGTATATCACAAAAAAACATCCTTTCCATCTTCAGCTGTTTCCACGACTGAATTTTTTTCTATTGCTGGTAATTTTCTAAACTGCCATATATGATGGAGAGTATACATTGGGTTGTCTCCTCCGATATTTTTCAATTCTAACAAAATCTCTATCAGAGGGTATGTGTATCCAGAAATTAGAAAACAAAGTACAATTTCTTGAAACTGCTTTCTGTGAATAGATAATTGCAA
Organism: Diploptera punctata; assembly: GCA_030220185.1. NCBI lineage: Eukaryota > Metazoa > Arthropoda > Insecta > Blattodea > Blaberidae > Diploptera > Diploptera punctata. Next base: position 109,951 of record JASPKZ010007971.1, on the reverse strand, counting down.
AATGCCATTATATTCTAATTCTTATTCTGACCCCTACAGCTATCAGAAAATACCATGTGGCCCAAAAGTCGGTTGACAAATGCAAGTTTGCTCAATAACAATAAAGTGCTATTTTAGGTATATTTTTTTGATACTACAAACAATGGTAACAATGAAACAATATAATAAAAAGGAAATAATTATTATAACAATGAATAATAATGATAATAAAACTACAACAATGTGCTATTTTAGGTATTTTTTCTGGAAACAATGGTAACAATGAAACAATAAAATAAAAAGGAAATTATTATTACACCCAGGAATAATAACTAATTTGTGTTTGTGACAGATGTACTGTCTCTAAGAAAGTCAGTTTACAACACTGGATAAAACATTGAAGTCAATTATGCTTATTCCAGAACAAATAATTGAATTAGTATTGCATTGTGGTGATAACCATCAAACTTTGAGAGAGGCTGCAGAAGAGTTTCATAGGCGGCATCCTGAAATACCGAAACCATCATTTCAAACTGTGAGTAAACTTTTAAGTAAATTTAAGAGAACCTCTTCTGTGCTGGATGCAAAGCGAAGTGGCAGACCAAATAAATCTTCGAAAATCATTGATAGTTTCATGAATTGTGAGCATAAATATATCCGAGATTAATCTTATATCAAGGGCAACAAAACCACTGTTGACCATTGTTATTCTTCCAGTTATACATATAATATTGCGAAACATGGACTCTTACTTTAAGGGAGGAAAAAAGATTATGAGTACTTGAGAATAAAGTTGTTAGGAAAATTTTAGACCAAATAAAGATGAACCGACAGGTGAATGGAGAAGACCACTTAGCCGTGAGCTACATAGTTTTTACAGGAAGCCGATATAATAAGAACAGTGAAGTCCCATAGAATGTGATAGACAGGACATGTGGCATGAATGAGGAATGAAAGAGGTGCATGGAAGCTTCTTGTAGGAAAACTAGGGAGAGAACGTCCTGTTGGTAGACCAAGAATGAGATGGGAGAATAACATTAACCATGATTTAAGGGAATAAGATTATACAGGGAAAGATTGGAAAACAGCTCACGATAGGAATGCATGGAGAGTTTATGTCCATGCACCCATGAACCTACGGGTTTGATAGTGGCAGTGAGTTAGTTAATCATTGCTTATAGATGGCTTGTCTGTGAATATTATTTTATATGTTATGATGATATATAAATATAATCTTGCAAAGTAACTTACTTGAGGTCCAGGTTCTGTGTTGGGCAGATCTTCACGCTCAACAGGAAACTGGCAATTCATTGTAATCAGATTATCTGTAAATGTCAATAAGACTATTAAAATATAAGTAATCAGATTATCTGTAACACCATTAAAATATAAATAATTCATCCATTTTTCCCTAAGTAAGATTAAGACACAGCCAAGAAGTTTAAACCAAGATGTCTTGGTGCAGGCTAGGGGACTTGCAATGGTGTGAGTTCCCATGTAGATGGAATTTATGTCTGTATGGAACTGATTTACACCCAGCATCATCAGGAATTCTGTTAGCCATAATAAATAGCAATTCCAGGTTGAGAAAACCAGCTATAATTGCTGGGGTAGTTATGTACTAGCTTGATGATTGTCCATTTCTGTGATTAAAACTGCGGAAGTAAAGCCAGCTACTGACCAGTACGCCAGGGACCTTATAGCCATGTCGTGCCATGGACTAAAATACTGTGCAACTATTCTAAGAGATGTGACAATTTATAAGACTGTAATTGATAACATAATGACTGCTGGCAACATGTTTGCCTACATTTTATTAACATTTCTGTTGTAGCCAATTCCTGACAAATTTTTTTTCACGTTAGGTTAATTGAATTAGGCACTTGGCTACTTTCAATTTTATGGAGGTGTGTTTTTCAAAAGTTGCTATTCAATTCAATCAATTACTAGTAGATATCATCATTGTTAATATGGTGAATTTCAGATTTTAGCTCAATTTCTCATTTCAATTTCATGACATTTTTGCATTTTATTTTGGAAAAATAAGTACTCATAAGTATGCTTATATGTGATCTCACTACTAATCTAGGAAAAAAATTGCTAGATAAACTGCGAATTCTAGAACAAATATCTTGATATTTTAACATACATATATATCTATTTATATTCCTCAGGTGATTATTCATTTACTACTTCAATAATTTATGGCTTATTATTTGAATGTATGTACACAGGCATGCACCATAATATCCCCTTTTATGCTAACAGAATACATAATTATTAATAGAGCGAGGAATTATATGAAGAAATTTATACGAAAATATGAAATCGTAAAGACAAAATATGAAACGTATGAAAATTATAAAGCAAAAATATTATGAAGCTACTATTTTCTAAACGTTTTACATATATTTATATACATAGGTGCACTATAACTTATAAGTGTACATACCAGCACATAAATGAGATAAACAGAACTTATTTATAGCTCAGAAATCAAGATATTCACTATATTTCGATTTTAATTAGCTTTTTCATTAATTCTGACACAATATAAAATATCATATTCATGATCTGAAATAATTTTAATGGATCACGCCATAGCATAGTTGTATAAGAAAACGTGGTAAAAACAGGAAAGTCGTGGGTTCGAGTCTCGATATTGTCAAGATTTTTAGCTGGGCCAGACCTTGTGGTGGCATTATGGACCTCTGAGCTCCACTCAGATTCTAATGGAAGTGAGTACTAGAAGCATGTTCTGGCCACAAATGCGGCCATAAGGCAGATCTGACAACCCGGCGGACATCTCGTGCCTATTGTCTAGAAAGATGGCAGCTTCAACATACCACTACCCCAAAGGCCTCCCAAGGCTTTACTGGAATCGCTTTACCTTCATAAATAAAAACTGAGTGGTTATATATAATACATTAATGTACTGAATGATATTTAATTATGAAATCCAAATATATACAAGAAACAACACATTGTAACCAAAACAAACAGGTTTCCATTAAATCTAGCACTAACAAAGTTTAGAACAGGTACAGTTTGGATTATTGCTATTTTTACATTGCATAAAGATATTAAATTCCTGGAGATGCAAATGTAACAATAACATTAAATTGGATGATTTAAAATACAAGTAAACCATTCCAGTAAGTCATATTTGGAGAAACAAGATGTTAAAAGTTATTAGTCCATAATTGATTCCAGGGATTGTTTCAGAACTCTCTTTGCAATTAAAGTTACATTTAATATTGAACTTCAAACATGATGAAATGTAGTTAAGAATTATTTTAACACTTTTTTCCCCCATGAAATGGGTCTAACACAGTGTCCATAATCTTGGTCTAATTGTGTTTTGAACAATCCAATTGTCAATTCTGTTTGTAATGCACAGAAGTTTTTTATTTATATTTTCTGATAGTAAACTATAAGGCCTGTCGGTCAGAATTGTTTTGCACGATGAAAAATTATGCTCAACATCACATGATGTTATGGCAGCATACTTGAACTTTACTAATTTCACAAAGAACTTAAACGGAAATGAGTACCAGACGCTTGTTCTGGGGGTAAAGGCGGCCATCACGCAGCGCTGGCATCAAGTGCCGATTGTCCAGAAAAAGTGGTAGCCTTATCCTCCTACTACCCCAAGGACCTCTTGAGGCCTGTAGTGGGATTACTTTACTTTACTGCTTCAAGTTTAGCAGCAGTCTTCTTTCCTGCATTTAAATGCTGTAATTTTGTTCACAAAGTAAGTACTGCCCTCAGAGTTGACAGCTATTATACCTGACTATAGAATATCCCAACACTGTTCTTCTACTTATTCATCTAGGGTTCTAAGGCTCATGTTCTTGTCTGGGGATCGAGTTTAGGACAAAAACCTCCATCTAACACTGTCACTCTGTGACTCCTCATCCAATTTTTGCTTTTATAAAAGCTATCTATCTTATTCATAAGGAATACTGAAGAATTTTCACTTGTCTACCACATTACACTGTAAAAAATTACATAAATACATTTGAAGAAATATGTTAATGGATTTCTAGAACTTTTATTGAAAAAAAAATTCGGGAATTTCAAAGTTGAAAAATATTAAGGAGTATGAAATTGTCACTAAAATATGAAGATTTTGCTAAAATATTATGAAATATGAAGTTTTTTGTTGGTCTTATTTGATTCTACATATCATGAAATGTAAAGATACTTAGTCTCAGCTCTCTGTGACAAATAGTTTAAACATGAAATTTCATAAAATTCCTCCCTCTAATTATTAAACAAGCTCAGCTAGTAACCTGCCAGATTCCTGACTACCAGGTTCAAGTTTGATTCTTGACAAGCTTAAAAATTTCCATGTGAATTTTTCTATCTTCATGTTAGGGGATTGGTTATAAATGCTAGAATGTGAATCAGATGTCTGGATTAAACTCCAAACCTCTCCACAATACATAAGTGGAGGAGACATTTATCATATAGGAACGTCATGCCTGTTAGTCTGCCAGATGCTTTCTGACAAGATTAGGCTACATGGGTGTCCTGTGCTTTACCTGAGTGATGTAAGACAGAACTATGCAATTTGTGCTAATTCAAGTCCAAATCAGAAAATACATTTTTTCATGCTATATGGGTCAGTATGGACCAATAACCCACCCAACATCATGAGGAATTTGGATAGCTAAAATGAGTAGCAGCTTCAAGTTGAGAAAATCAGTTTCAATAACTCGAGGAAGTGACATGTCACCACTATACTGTCTAGATGATAATCTACCTACGTGACTAAAACGAGTGGATGTGAGGCCAGCAGCTGGATGGTAGATATATCACACATTGGAGCAGTAAATGGTGGGAGAGGACTTCAGTTGTAACAACCCCTCGTACACTTAAATATACTCTAATTCCTATACAGAGTACAAATACAAATTATCTATAACATGTTCTACTGAAATGGTATTTAAATTAAAAATATACCACTCTGTCCTCTTCCTCTTTGTATTTTGTATGATAACTTTGTGAACAACTTGACACTACTGTAATTTTTAAATTATTACCAAATGGAAATGAACCACTTAACAACAAATGAGGGAAATTTTGAAGAACAGAATTCAAATACCTAGGAATAATAATTACTAACAGAGAGAAATTAAATATAGGCTCAAATCAGTAAACACTTTGAAGGTATTCTAGTACCTTTCTAAAAAAAAAAATCCTGCAGCACAACAGGCCTCGAAGTTACTTTTACTATCAGCTGGTTACTGGCCTTATATCCATATGCGCCATTTACTGATTTAACCATTATAGGAGTAACATATTGCCAGCATGTAAAGTGTCCCAGCCATTACAACTGGTTCTCTCAGTCTGGAGAGCTATTTACTGTGGCTACCAAATTCCTAATGATTCTGAGTAAATGCAGGTACCATAACTAACTCCATGGTGCTACAAACCTAAAAGGACATTTGCTTACCAGCCAGTTGCATGGCCTCACATCCACTTAGCATATTGCAGAGCTAATACCATAGAAGTTAAAATTTCATGAGAATATATCATTCACCATGAGATTTTTAACATAGCGCATCTCCCATAGCTCTCTCTAAATGCCCTACACCACTCGGCTACAGCAAAGGACAATCTAAAGAAATACTGAACCAAAAATATACAAAATGGTGAATTATCTAGTTTTTAATATTTGGATGCAATACGGTCTCATAATTTTAGAAAGGTAAAAAATAAAGAGTAACAGAGAATAAAGTGTTTATAAAACATTTGGAATGAAATAACATACAAGTGGATGGAAGGAACCACAAAACAGGAAGATAGATGATCTTTATGGGACACCAGATGTAATAAGTTAATTACATCTCATAAACTGAGTTGGGCAGCATGTGTGGGACATATGGAGAATGAAAGAGAGGCATGCAAACTTCTTATAAAAAACCATTGGCTACCAGTAAGTAGGCCAAGGAATGAAGTGAGAGAATAATATTAATTTTGATATGCAATAGAGGAGATCCATGTAATTTGGGCCACTTAACTTAAAATTGTTATAACTCATTTAAATATATTTCAAATGCTGAACATTTTATAAATGATAAAGGGTATACAGTGTAGATTGCTGTGATGATAACTATGTCTTATAATATTTTTTCTGAAATTGTTTAAAAATTATGTTTACATAAAATATGTTTCCATGTAATTTAGGCTGAGGTCGTGTAATTCGGGCCGATATGTTATAGGTTGTACTTGCACATATAACCACATGTATTGCTTTTTAAGTGATTTGTTTGAAGAATATTAATTAGGAATTACATAGAATACATACTATAATGGTTTCATTTTTGCCACAGGTTTCAAGGTCAAGTAACAGTATCTCCCACTAATCACACAAACACCAAACCTCAACTCCATGAAACTGTGCAAACGTACTCATACATTAAAGCAACTCTGCAAGAGGACCGACTTATCATGTGTTTGTTATATGGGGAGTTACATTATAAGGAGTGGGAGGTTGCCAGTGGAGAATATCGGATCACTCATATGTCTTTGAAACCTATAGTGAAAGTGAAATCATTGTAGTACTTTTACTTTCCATAAGTCACACAATGATAGAAGAATTCATCCATTATTTCAGCGCAGTCTTTGTGGGTCCAACTTTTGCAAGCAATGCATTGAATCCAGTCTTCTTCGAAGGACTATTTACACATGAGGCAAAATATTTTCGAACTTGTGTGCTCTTCTGAAGGGAAGAGTTTTTTATTTGTTTTGCAGTGGGGTTTGAAAGAGTTTGCTTCAAGGAATCTTTATGCGGTGTGCCAGTAAACAACACACCAAATGCACTTCTTGTAGCTGGCTTCTTTCGTGGATCTTCTGCTAAAGTTGAAGACAGGGACTGATCTCATAAACGGGGATGATTTTTTTTTCTCAGGAGTTCTTTCTCTTGTTTATTCTTATGTGGTTCCTACAATTTCAATTGATCAATCAGTAACCAATTAAGATAAAAAATTTACATCTGAAAACAGATTTCTGCCAACTGGTCAGAGACTAGTTCGCCTGAAGCCATTAATTGCTACGTCCATTGTTGTGGCTCTTGGGAAAGCTACACCCACCGCAGCAAAGTGTTAAATGTTCTGTCTTATGCAATGACTTTTCTCTCAACTTGATTGATATGAGACTTGATAAAGATGCATTAAATGGTTTGCAAAAGGAGATGTCAAGTGGTTGCATCTTATGAGTGTGGTGGAACAGCAGCAAACCATGACAGGTCCATCTGTCATGGAAGAATGATAGCTGTCAAACTGTGCGAATGGCTGCTATGCCCACCCATAATATTAGCAGCAAATTTTTCTCGAGTGTTGGCTTGACTGTTCTAATTAATTGCCATTCCCACTCCCAGAACAGTCACCGTCCATCGACCTTTTTTCCTGACAACGGCACAAAATTTTACCAGATGGAGCTCCAAATGTCAGAAATTCCTTCATACGTCTCTTGGTATAAATTAACATAGGTGGTACAAATAATGTACTGACACTCATGACATGAACGCCAATGCTATTTTGTCTGCTTTCACAGGAAGTGATAGCATCATTCTGACATTTTCCTTTCTGCGCAATCATATTTTCAGGACGCTGATAAACAGCATTGGACACCTTACGGAGTCTTACATCACTGATGCTCATCAGTAAACTCCTCCAACAAGTCAATGAATTTTACTAAGGCGACCTTTTTTGAACATTGATGTTCGGGCCATTGATGTCGTCTCAGGTTGTTGAAGACTCATTCTGGAATGTCTTTTTATAAAACTGTAAAACCATTCCTCTCCAGCAAGATTTCATGTCATTCTTAAAATGATCTTCCAGCATATTTCTGACAGCACTTTTATAGTTGAAGTGAAAAAACTTATTTGTTATCATACACTAATTAAAGGAACAGTTACGATAATCATACAAGTGTAGTAACACTAAACCACATGAAATAAAAACAACAATAATAATTCCAACTTAATGGTGCGATAGGTCTAAGAGGGCATAAGGCTTACAAGCCAGCTGCTGACCTCACATCCACATGTCTTAATAACATCAAGTCGATATAAGGATGATATATGGTCAGTATGATAGGTCCTCCAGCTGTTACAGCTAGTTTCCTCAACCTGCATCTACCCAAATTCCTCACGATGTTGAGTAGACACTCAGTAGTGTCTATATTCTATGAGAAAATGTATTCCCAATGGGGATTAGAACCAGCACATGTCTGTATCTTATTACCAACGCATCATACCTTAAACCGCTGAGCTACAGAACAGAAAAATTGTTAATAATAATAATAATAATAATAATAATAACAATAATAACAACAATAATAAATAATTTTGATAATATAGCAAAAATAATATTTTTTTATTATAATCAACAATAGAGATAAATTTATTAAAGTCAATAATGATACAAACAATAATATTATTGATTTTAATAATGATAAAACAATAATAATAGCATAACTTTAATAATAATAACAGTGAAAATAATTTTAGTTGTGTTTTTAATAGTAAAAATTAATAATAATAATGATGATGATAATGATGACGATGACGACGACGATTAATAATAATAATAATAATAAAAATAATACTAGTTCCTAACACTAATACATAGAATAAAAAACATTTGATTCTCAATTAAAGGCCCAGGATGCACATTCTGTGTGAAGCCCAAATTACATGCTCTCTTGAGGCCCAAATTACATGCCATGCATTATTTAATTTAAAAAACATACATCATGAAAAATAATAGTAGATATGAGATTGAAACATTTAATGAACATACCACGGTATGTTTGCAATAGTTTAACAAGCAAACCACAGATTTGATTTAATCAGTAGCTTCCAAAAATGCTAACTCTTTGTACTGTAATTTTGTAAAGAAAAACAGACAAACATTTTTTACTTTCACTCCGAACCTTGAGTGTTACAACAAAACAACTTTCAGAGGGTGAATTCCTACTAATAGGTTTGCTAACCTTGAACAAATTCATGTGGTGAAACAAACTTAGAAATATCAAAATTTGAAAGAAAGCCCAAATTACATGGTCGATCCCTATATATCTCTTTTTAAAACATGTTTATAACTTTATTGCTAAGGTTGGCCATATTAATTCCACAAATAATGTTTTCTTACAAGTATCGGTTTCTAAAAAATTCTCAAGTGAACTAACAAAAATATTTTCCATTTTTCGCCAAAGTTTCCCAGCATGCATCACACTTTTAAAAATACCTTACACTAATCATACCTTATTCACTCTCACAGGTACACATTTAAAATCATTTCAAATGTATTTTTAATGTTTTCTAATGATTTTTCAATTTTCTTTTTCAAAATATTGAAATACATATGCACTAGAATGGTGTGGCAGGCATATAGTTGCTCAGCCATTTTCATTCTTATTCTGTGTTCAGATGCATCATCATATACTTTAGAATATTAACTTCTTACAAAGCAGTCAACATACAGTTTAAATCTATTATTTACACTATATGTACTAATACCAAATAACTATTAAAACTAATGCACTACCATACTAATACAAAGATTCTAATAGCAACTAAGAAATAACTAAAACCTCACTAACTAAACTACAGAATAAAATTCCCAAATATCTTATATTAGTACTTGGAAAGTATGTACTAATTTATTTTTTTTAAATATAGGCGTAATCGCACTCCTACCTAGGATTAATCTAGTTAAAGTATTTCTATTTTGGTTAACTTTTTAAGTTTACAGCTTCAATATTGGGGCAAATATGTTGCGCAGATGTATGGGATATTACTCCTGTAATTGGCAATGCGCATTCAATTATACTGAATATGTTGGCTGCATCATGATTCTACACTTTTATCTGCTGACACATGCACATATTACTTTACCTTTTCCAATATATTTCCCAAGTCCTACAGAATAACAGTGCGCATGAGATTATAGAGCTGTCGCTAGGTGGAACAACATATCATATAAGTCCTACAGAAAGTCATTAGATGGCAGCATTTGTGGTATTACCAACCATAAAAATAAATTACCAAATGTTTATTAGAAATGTATGTACACTCACCTCTTCCTTCCTAATCCAACAATATAAATTACATGCATATTATTTACTGAAGTGTACACTAATCTGATGTACATTAACTAATAAAAATAATGTAATTGAGTTGTTGATGGTGGTAAAATTGGAAGAGGCGGGAAAATAGCTAGTGAGTATCACAATATTTTCTAAAAAATTTTGTAATGTTACCGTATTTCTCATAAATAAATAAACACAAAAAACTTGTAAAAGAATGTTATTAGTATTGCTGAAAAACATTAAAATATTACATAATGTTAGTAAAGACAGAAGAAGTATGTAGACAAACAGTATTACAACAATATACCAAGGAAAATTAGGGAAAGGTAATGTACTGTTAAGCCTCAACTAGCATCTGGAATCTGCAATTCCATTTTTTTAAAATTTAAACAACATTTTAAGAAGCATTAGAAAATATTTAAAATAATGGGAAATGTTAATAAAAAGTGAAACCCTTACTCAAATTTGAGAAGGGGGCCTATTTTAAGAATTCAGTACCTGACATGTCCCGCGCCGTAGCCGAGCGGTTAAGGTAGGAAGCCTTGGCGCAGAGCTACGGGGCTTGCGCTGGTTCGAGTCTCCATGGGGGAAGAAATTTTCTCATGGTATTTTGGCCAGTATGGGACCGGTGCCCACCCAGCATCGTGAGGCAATTGGGTAGCTACAATAAGTAGCGGCTCCAGGTTGAGGAACCAGCTATAACGGCTGGGGGACTCGACATGCTAACCACATGTCACCCCTACACTGGCTGTTGATCATCTACCTCTGTGATTGACACATGTGGATGTGAAGGGCCAGCAGCCGGCTGGTAAAAGGCAACCGCTGAAAAGCGGAAAGACCCTCAATCGGAGTATCTGACATTCACTTCATCAATGAATTCTTTTAAAATCTACAGAATCACAATGCATATGTGTGATTGCTTTAACCCTTTGCCCCGCATAGCGTAGTAGAACGTACTGAATATGCTTTGTTGCTGCCCTGCATAACGTACCAAAGCGTAGTAAACTATAATAGAGCCGTATTTCCACTTGTATTTATTTTCTTGGAAAATTTTATTATTTTTGTGATACTTTGGTAATTGTGGAATGCATTAAAAGTGGCAACAAGGCTTGCTTTGAACATTTTCGTAAACTTCCTAACGGTATTCTCTTTGTGTACCAAACCCTTTTTTGAAAACTTCTATCGGTTCATCTGTAACCATTGTTAACGAAAGCAAAAATTTAGGTCTTAGAAAAACTATTTCTAGTTTCAACCCACTGTGCAGTGAAGACTTAGTGGCCGCGATTGATGAAAAAATTTATTATAAAAGTGATGGTTCGAACAATAAGTGGAAGGTTAGCTTAGCGCAAGACTGTTACATAGAGCAAGCGAGTAATTGTGAACAAGATTTCGAAGCGTCAACTGCTGAACCTACGAATAACCAAGGAAAGAATACTATTATTCTTTTAATAAAATTGGTCCTCAGAATTAAAAAAAAAATCTTTCTTAAGTAGGAATTTTAATACTTTTGATAGATATTTTTATTGTCAGAAACATAGTACAATGTATGACATCAATTAGTACGTAATTAATGTGGTGTTTTCAACCAGTCAAAGCTAATATATTCATGTACAGTATAAAGAGGGTTCAAAGTCAATACTGATTTATTTATTTTTAAATTCTGAAACAAGAAGATACTCTATACCGTCTTGAAGACTACTGAATATATTCACGGATACCATACACACAACCATACACATCTTATATCTATTTTTAGTTATAGTAAATTTTCATAAATTAGAGACTACTTTCTAGATGATATTTGTGTATGTCTTATTGTAAGATAAGCAATGACTCTTAAGCGATTCGAAAAATATCGCAGTATCTCCATTTGAGTGATGTTATGGGAAGAATATTACGAAATAATATTGAAAGTGCGCCACGCACTGAACATCATACACTAAATATGATTATAAGAGGTATTATAATTATATATCACTATGAGAGAGGAGTGCAAATTAAAAATTAGTGCTAATTCAAAGAGTTTAATTTGTGATATTTTTAAGTAGGGCCGATAGTCATACATGTTTGACTATGTGTATATAAGCAATGAATATTGTGTATTGTGTAATTGAGAAGAACAGCTAGACACGAAAATGGTGAGTTCTCTTACTAAATTAAATATTTAATAATTTAGCTATTATTGAGTTTAAAAAAAAAACATGATTCAAATTCGGTGATTACTTCAAAAAATTTAATCAGAAACCAAAATAGTGATAAATTATTTTTAAAAGTATAACACTCCATTATATTAAAATTATTACGGCATATGGTGGGAACTTTTTCATCAGATATAAAATAGAGAGAGAAATAAGAAAATAAATTGGCAAATAAAGTTGTAGGTAAATTTAATAAATTTCAACAAATATATTTTATCCGTATTCGAACATTTGATTTGCTATATGTAACCAATGATACTACTTCATCTGTGTGTATATTGTTTTATCTGTGCAATATATAGTATTTTTTTAAACACTGGCATAATACTTTCAGCTAGAATTTAAAATTTAGAAATTGCCTAATTAATATGGTTTCTTAATATATTGATTTTAGAAATATATGTTAGGGATATTGTAAACAATACCATCTCCATAAGATGTTGAATTAAGTTAGATTAATATATATATATATATATATATATATATATATATTGTCTCTTTACATATTTGCACAATTATTTCATAAACAAGTTCATAATTACAAAACAACCAGATTCTGTTATTTGTTTCACATTACTTTCTTAGAATGTGACCATACCTATTCCACATATGCCATTCTTCAATTAAAATAGTCGAGAAGACATTTAAAATTTAAATCCCAAAATGAATATGTCTCTCCACAGCTAACTAGTAGAAATCATTGAGCTGGGCAAACTTTCACCAGGTGGCAATATTTATGTGTAAAATTAGTTTGATCAATCTTCACAATGAATTCCCAACATGTTTATAAGAAATGGACATACTCCAACTTCCCTGATCCTAAACTAATAAAATATGTTTGGGGCGGAGTCGGTAAGGTACCGTATGAGATCTCATTCTTGCCGTTTAGTAAAATATACTTATAGTATATGATAATTGAATATTTATTGATACTTAATAAAATACTTTTGAAAATACAACTTGATCTGTAATGGAATAAATGAAGTTTTACTTTATCTTTTATATTTGATCAATAATTTTATTATTTAATATAATACATTTGGGAATTTTTAACATTATGAGATTTTATTGATAAGAGTCAAATGAATCATGAATTCTTCTTACCTCATACTTCTATGTTTTTTTTTAAACACAGCACCACTGTATCGGCAACCATCGTCACTATCATCAGCTGTTTTCACGACTGTCAATTTTTTCTTTTGCCAGTAATTATCCAAACTGCCATCTGGTGTTCATTTGAAGGAATCATTTTCTAAACTGCCACTTGTTGTATTTTTGAAGAACTTTGTAGTCAAGCTTGGTTCGTCTGGAATCTTGAAGTTCATGGTTCTAGTATGGTTTTTTTGAATATACATCTTCTCCCAAACTGTTAAATCCAAAGGTTTGGATAGATATATCAAAAGTTTTGCTTCTTTATCAATTCTATGATTTCTAATCAACTATGTGCTTCTATAGCTGATTTTTCAATTTCTCCATTCTTTATGTTTCTAAAGTGTTCTTTTTTACAAGTTTCCAAGTTCCTTTTTGTTTTTCCTATATACTCATATATCCTATTGCAATCTTTACAATCAATTTGATAAATTCCAGATTTTTTGTTGTATGGGGTGTTAACTTTATTATTAGTTAACATCAGATTACCTAGGCTGAATTTGTTAATTGGAGCCAATGTTATAATAAATTTTCTGAATTTAAAAAAAAATTTATTATGAACTTCAGGATGATAAGTAAATTTCTTGAATTTTTCATTTTTCTTGGAATCATGTTGTAGGGTGGTACATTCCTGTAACCTTTTCTGTTGTTTAAATTTCTTTAATTTATTCTTTATTATGTCTTCATCACAACCATTTATTTTAGCAATATGTACAATATGATTATATTCATTATCAAAATCTTCTACATTAAGTGGAATATTTATTAATCTGTGTAATAGACTATTGGAAATTGCATGTTTATGTGAAACGTGATTAAAACCTGAAGATTTTATGTAGTTGTCCGTATGAGTGTCTTTTCTGTAAATATTAGATTCAATTCTTTGCTGTTGTTCATTTCTTATTAAGTATAAGTCTAAAAATGGGATTTTGTTATCTTGTTCAATTTCAATAGTGAATTTTACTGACTCATTCTGAAGATTAAGCAATTTCAATGAATCTTGAATGTATTTTTTATCAATTACAGTGATAAAATCAACTATCTACATCATCACTTGAAAATCAAAGGATAAGCATTGCTGATATGTGATTCAAGATACCCCATAAATAAATTGGCTAAAAATTGAGAAATTGGATTTTCCATTGCCAATCCAGAAATTTGTTTATAAAATTTTTCATTAAATGTGAAGAAATTGTTATCAATACAAATTTTGGTTAGTCTTAAATATTCTTCAATGATTTCTGCTTTTAATTTTAGTGAATTTAACCATTTTCTTAAAAATCTGAGCAATTTGTCAATTTTATAATTATTAAGTTCCAAATAAAGGTTCACGTAAAATTTATTTAAGTTCAATTCTGATATCGATTTCAAGTAAAGTATCAATTAAACGTGATAGTAGAAATACTATATTGCAGATTAGAGCACAAGTACCAAGTTCCAAATAACAGTGTAGGTTTGGATTCGGAATTCCGAGTAACTTTGTAGGTTCAGATTCAGGATACCAAATTAACGTCTTGTGGCTAGTGTTCACTAAAGGTAAATTCTGGCCACACCTCTCGGTTTGATTACCCTTCATCTATTTAGTTTTACATTGGTTAATTAGATTTTAAACAATTTTCATTTGTTAATATGTCGTTAAGAAGACATGCCTTCTGGAAAGTCCAAAATTCTATGTTAGTCAGGAGCATTAAGAGACATTTCCCTTTGTTGCTATTTTTATTAGAATTTTATAGTTGGGACATTTCTATTTTATTTTGGCAAATGAGATTTTAATGAGTTTCTTTTCAAAACTGTTATCTGTCATGTTAGATATAATTCTGCTGTGTAAATTAGTTTTTTAAGCTGAGCTGCATCAGGTAGTTTACACAGTTTGCTCATTTTAGGTGCATGAGTAATTATAACTTAAAAATTAAATTTTCATGCATCTCTTTATAATGATTTAATAATTATTTTAGTCAACCTTTGAATATTCTTTTCATAATCTTCATATTTGTGTGATTTTGTAAATAAGTTACGTGACACATTTATCTCAACTCGTTTGTGATTTAATTATTATTTTACCTTTATTTTAAATGTATCTTAATTTCTGAGATATATATGTTTTATGTTAAATTAATATTGAATCTTATTTGATGCCATATAGAACTGTAACAAATTACATGCACCTTTGCTATTTAATAAACTATAAACTAATTTGATGTACACTAACTTGTCACAGGAGAACCTTACAAAATGAAATTAATTTCTTGAAATATGGTTTGGAATTAAGTGTAAAAGTTGGTCACTCAGATTTCAATGATATGTCAAGCCATGTGCTGGAATTTACATCATGCATTCAGGCATGCAATTTGTGATTCTATAGAATTTCATTGAGAGACAAATAGCACATTTTGCATACAAAAATAAATATTTAACAATTGTAAAATGTTTTGAGAATCGTTGCAAAAATGTTTAAAATAGTACGAAATGATATTAAAAAGGGTAAAAGTATGTAATATATAAGAATGTTGTAAGGAAAACACAGAACGTCACAATCCAAAGTTCAGCCGGAACTTCAGCAAAATAAACATTTGACATAGTGAAAAAATGAATTACATGTATTATTTCTATATACACAGCAGTGTATAAAATTGCACTATAATATAGAAAATGTCATTATCAACAACTTTCTAATGTGTATAAGACTGCACTACAAAAGAGAATATGTCATTAAAACTTTCTGCCAATACTGGAAATGCATATCCACTGGTACGTATTTGTTACGGTAGGGCTACTGTAAGCGAAGTTTAAAATTATTAAAATAATGTATTGCATAGAAAATAACATTTAATAATAGGGGTTCTTATCAATGATTAACCAACCGCTTAATCACAAACTATATTCTGGAATTGTTTAACATATTTACTCGAAACCCTCCTAGTCAAAAATAATACTCGCAACTGAAAGAAATTCCTCAATAAAAATACTTATTTACTTATAATACAGTGCACTTGCACAGAGAATTTATATCGATAAAATAATAAACACGAAAACCTAAAGAAATGTGATACAATACCCTGTTGATGGTTTCAACTTGGAAAGAAAATGGATCCATAACAAGCCCGCGAGCGTCCCAAAGTATCCAACATTCCCACCCAACGAAAATTGCGGTAATTTAAATGAAAACGTTCGTTGCATAACTAACTCACTGGCACTATCGAAAGCATAGCTTCATGGCCGCGCGGACATAAGCTTTCCATAATCCATATCCTGAGCTAATGTTTTCCAATAATTGCCTGTATAATCTATTTCCCTCATAGTTAATGTTGTTCTCTCACCTCATTCTTGGTCTTCCAACAGGGCGTTTTCCCTCTGGTTTTCCTACAAGAAGCTTCTATGCACGTCTTTCATTCCCCATTCGTCCTACACGTCCTGCCCATGGCAGTCTACGAGACAAACATTCGTTGCACACATAACAAAATTAAATTAACAAAATTGAATAATTAAAACAATTCTAATATATTTCTATCTTCTGCTCTTAATGAATCTATGAACACCAACTTGCCCCTCCCTAACATCAGGAAGAAAGTGAATATGCATATGAGAGACAACTAAAACTATGAAATGGCTACGACGCACAATGGGCCAGATACGAAATCTAGAAGGAAAAAGGTATTTATCTCGCCCTCGCCAATTCATCTTTCTTCACTCTAATATAACTGCCAGATGACTGTTCTTCACTTATTTGGAAAGGAGGGTAGAATTCTAAAATCTGTGAAAACAATATAAACATCGGTAGTTGGCGATAGTTACGAAAGAACCTATCTGGTCCGCATTCCAGTTGTGTTGCGAGCTGTGGAAACAAATACGTTTTGTATTAAAGTTCAGTGAGCTATTCTTCTTATTCTATATTGATACTTTACCTCAAGGTTTGAACTTGTCATTGATATATTTAACGTGTTTCTACACAACCAGATATCGTGTTAAATATACATGGAATCATACCTTCCAAACAATAAAAAAAAATACACAATCATTTTTTTTATTTTAAATTAAGCTACAGAAAAAAAATAGCTCTTAAAGTTAGTACAAATTTTAGTCATGATATAGAGAGACTTATGGACTTTAATTTCCGCACAATAAAATGTGTGCAAATTACTGCGTTCTTTGTAATTAGCTTTCTTATTACAGGAGGCGACCAGCAGCTGAGGCCTATCTTAACGCGCAGAGAATTGTTTGATTTAATATATGAAGAAAAGTGTTCGATGGAGGCAATAAGTGAACATTTAGTAAATAAATGAGAGTTAGGGAAATGTTTGGATAATGTTTTAAAATGTAGGCCTATTCTAATTTTTTTTTGTTTTGAAATGCGATTTTCTAAGACGTAGGATGTTGTACGCGAGAAAAAAAATTGATTTCTATTGAAATATTTTGATTGATTAGAAGTGATTGTTAAGTTTCCCGTTGTTAAGAATTGAGAACAACGAAAGTCGCTGAAAAGACCTGATCCATCTGCTTATGGAATTGGAAGACCGCAGAATATCTTTCTAAGAGGCTGGAATAGAAACTAGAAACAAAAAACAAAAATTGGTAGTCTTATTTCTGCTGAAATATCTGTCGTTTAATAGATCTCGGGAAGAGTAGCATAATAAATTAGCCTTCCTAGTAACATTATAGGGTGAGTAAAAATAATACCCTCTCTTTTGGCACCTAGTCTCATGTTAATATATTGGCGTTTTGATATATTATTGTTAAAAACGACAACATACAAGATAGGGGAGTTGAGCGGGCTGATTTGTAAAATGTTTGTTATATTTTGAAGCTATTTTTGTTTTGATGATCTTGAAGAAGATTTCCGGGCTGTAGGCCGTGGTCTCGAGGCTTGTAGTTCCCGACGTTTCGCCAGAGACTGCGTCTGGCATCCACAAGGGTTGTCTCGGGCTGTAGGCCGTGGTCTCGAGGCTTGAAGTTCCCCGACGTTTCGCCAGAGACTGCGACTGGCATCCTCAAGGGTTGTCTCAGGCCGTGGTCTACGAGGCTTGTAGTTCCCGACGTTTCACCAAAAACTGCATCTGGCATCCTCAAGGGTTGTCTCTGGCGAAACGTCGGGGAACTTCAAGCCTCGAGACCACGGCCTACAGCCCGAAAATCTTTTTGAAGAACATCATAGCAACTCCGGCCATGTAAGCCTAAGTCAGTACTATTTTTGTTCGTTTGTTTATTTATTGTTTTAAGAATTTCTTTAAAACATCAGAAGTATCCCGTTTACCACATGACCGAAGTGACATTTCTGATGCAAGAGTACTAGATAATTCCTGCTTACGTGAACTTTTTTTTATACCAGCCACTTCGAAAAAATATGTCAAATCTATTTAGCAATGGAGAATGTCACGCAAATGTATATCTAAACTGTGTTTTTTCTCAATACGTACACGAGATTTTGATTGAATTTTTTGTCAATTACAGAGACTGTTTGATTAATGTTTTTAACTATTTTCCTCTGGATGGAAGTACACGCCCAGGAAAACGACGTATACATTTTTGCCTTATTTTTTCACAAGATTTTTTCAGGTAATAAGTTCTTACAACATATATATATACGTTCACTCACAGAATATTTCACCGTTGTGCACTCTCCAGGTGGTAACTAATTGTGCGCCTCAACTTCAACTCTACTTATTTCAAACTGAGACTGATTAAATATATGTACAATCAAAACCAGACGTGTGCGAGGTATTTAACGCCGAGTGTAGGAGGAAGCGATTGTCACGTAAATATCCGTTCACCGGCCGACGGACAAACAGTAAAGTCGCTGTCTCTCTCTCTCTCTCTCTCTCTCTCTCTCTCTCTCTCTCTCTCTCTCTATATATATATATATATATATATAATTAACCCCCGCGTTACGGAGGTCGTTCGCACCTTGTTTTCGTGTAATAAACACAACAGATGTTTACGTGATATTTTCACGATAACTTTGGTTCGCATCAAAGTTCAGTGACACTTCTCTAAAAAAATACAATAATATCTAATCTCACTTTACAATTTATTTGTCGCACAATTATTCCCTGTCACTAATAATTATACGTGGTGCAATTTATTCAATTTGTTCGCTGGATTGCTGAAACAACACAACTTACTCCCTTCTGACCCTGTCAATGACAGAAATGTTCTCCGTTTGCAAACGAGATTATTCAATTACGAAAGGCTCGAGGCTGAAAGCCTCTATACAGGAGGGGTAGATTTGTAGACAACCTTCCCAAATGGAATGCTAAACGCATCGAGAATTTTCCCCGGGTCTTTTAAATCGCAAGTCAATAACTCACGAAATTACTTCCACCAATGCGAGACACTTACTATCGCCGTGGCCCCCCAAATTCGAAGGCTGCAATTACAATATATGTTGCAATTACATTTTGGCATTAAACAATGAAAGCCAAATGTGCCATGAAAAGAAAAATTAATGGATGAACCAGGATTTGAACCCGGAAACTCCATACTCTATACATTCGTGAGTTACTGTAGTAGAATGTAATTATCGACTTGAGGGAGGTAGTTTTTAGTCAAAACGAAAAAAAAGCCGAAGAAAAAATCATTAGGAGTGGAACGAGAAATAGCCTAAACAATGTCGTTAAATAAAATACTAATTTATTGGGAGCAGTTATAGAACGATAATAACATTTTAATTTCACATTTGTTTTTAATCATTGGTACATCTTAAAATGTCTGGTTCATGTTTCGCACCCGTAGAATATAAATGGAGAAAAAATAGTTTTATATATTTTCAGCTAAAAACACAAGTTATATGACTTGTGAATGTGTAATAACAGATCGAATTTTGGAAAATGGATAGGGTCGTGAAAGGCTGTGATGAATACTATTATTTAAGTGTTAAAATTAACAAAACAAATTAATAAGAAAATTACATAAATCAAAGAACAATGAAAGGAACAAGGACAATAAAAATATTAAATGGGATATTATTGAATGAACATTTAACAAAATACACTAAAATATAAATTTATAAATCAAGAGCACGACAACATATGATGCTGAGACTTGATATTTGAATCAAAATACCAGATTAAATTTATTCTCAACAGAAACGGACTAATTAAGAATATCAAATAGGAATTGAAGATCGGAATAAGTTAGGAACATTGAAATCAGGAAATAAATGAACGTAAAAAATTTAGCTATAAACAACTGATACAATTAACAAATAATCAACAAACTAGTTAGACAACAAAGAAGAAAAAACGATTTAACAAATTTAACAAAACTTGAAAAGGAAGATGATAAAAAAACAAAAAAAATTGGATCAGATTTACTTCCACAGGTAATGAAACAATAAAACTGGCAAAATCCGTCAAGAAATATGATAAAACAAAAATAGCTTACACAACTGCCAATAAATTAGGTAACCTAATTGCCAACAAAGTAGAAAAATAATACATATGAAAGCAAAGGCGTATATAAACTCAAATATAACGACTGTGAAAATGTTTATATAGGAAGAACATTCAGAAGTTTTAAAATGAGATTTAATGAATATTTTCTCAGACTATTATTAAAAAAAAAGAGAGAGAGAAAATCAAGCTTTGCTAAACACACTTCAGAAGCCGGACATTGATTTAACAATATCGATAATATAATGTCAATAATCCATAAAGAGAACAACAGACACAAAGTCAATTTCCTCGAAGAAATATAAATTATCAAGGAGGCAAAAAACACGAATATGCTGAATGAGTACTCGCCCAATGACCGAAAGTATCTGTATGAAATATGCAAATAATTTCAGTACCATGAGGAATCCTGAAGATGAAGCATGCTCTTTGAAACACCTACATTTTAATGGTATGGCGACGTTTTACAACAGAAGTAAATATAGTGGAGGACTACTGTACGAATTTCAAAATTCTCTTTAGAAAACAAATGCTCAAATTCCTTTTGGCGTTGGCGGAAAAAGCTCACTTCCGCCTGCAGTGGATTCCATCCTTTCAAACTCGAGGAAAGTAATTCTGACTTGCTTTTACACAAACTAAGATCCCGAATCAAGTGATTTAAATCATCATGTGTTATGAATTGAGGTTCATTCATAACATCATCTTGTGCACTATCTAAATTATTCTGTAATTCATCCTGATTATCAGGAAATTCTTGAATTGTTGTGTCTTCTGGTGGAGTTTGTATGGGAAGTCCTGGCCCATGAAGTACTGGTCGAATTGCTGAATCTAAACATGGAAATTTAACAGTGCGTCTGGACTTCGAAATTATTCGACATATATTTATCAGGTAGAAGTAGAAATCTGTCAAATGATCCTTAGGAGCGCGCCATATCATAGGAACTGCAAAACGCAAATGACGGGGTTCTTTCAACCAGCCAGTTAATAGTGTTACACATTTGGCACTACAGATTTCAGGAGCCCATGTCTTATTCTGGTCTATTTTGTTGTTAAAATATCAGTCATAAGCTCGTCTTATTGGAGGAGTAATCTTTCGCCTCTGTGCTTTGAAAGTCAGCTCACCACATATATAACAGAAGTTGTTTCTATCATTAACACAATTTCGAGAAATGTTTCGTATACACTGCTCCTGCAGTACTATGGATAGTATTACACACTTCTATCACAATTCAATTGAAAACGCGAGAGAGCACAGAATTAGCTTATTTCGTATAACAAAGCTTATATTCATTAATTAATTAAATAAAAATAAAACGTAGTTTTATTTAAAATTTTTATTTAATTAATAAATATGGATTTTCATCAAGTAAACACCAACTCAATTGATTATTCTATTCATCTGTGAAGTTTTCTATACTATCACAGATTTGTATTGGAATGTCGTTGATTTAACTCATGAATTCCAGGTAACAATTACCAAACGTTATAAGTCAATTGTATATACAATGAAATTAAATATAATCTACCATACTCCTTCTAATCAGCATGTTATATACCACAAATCTTAGTAAACAGAGAAAATATTATTTTCAAAATTGAAAAAAAAAAAAAAGTGGGTGATCGACAATTTCTGACTTCATGTTTGGAATCTTAAGATGGAAATACATAAGAAACATCCAAAAGTGTTTATATAACTAAATCATTGTTCACTAGTGTAATCAAATTTTCATTTAATACAATAACTTTCATCCGAAGAATTTATCGAAAAGTATGGGTTTATTCTTGGTCATGACTTTCTACACATTACTATTTTGAGTTCTGCTGACATTGTGTTCATCATTGGTAATGATGGTGCTTCACCCTTCATAGTTAACTACTGGCAGATTCTCTAAAATTATTTCCTAAATGAACAGTAATAAATCTAAATATGAGCGTATCTACCGGTAATATCTTTACCTCCCAATATGTTTATATTTTTCCATCGAGCTGTCCTCTTTGAATATTACTGATATCATATTATGTCTTGGAACCAGATATTAAGATGAGAGTGTGTGTTTATTTGACAAAACTATAGATCTCATCTTAATCTGGACCGCCGGACTACAAATTCATTACATGTGAAGAGAAAAATGTTTAATCAATTGATATGGTGTTTACTTGAGGAAAAACTATTATGTTTAGTGATTACACTTGCCAACAGTGGTTTTCTTGCCATTGATATAAAATTAATTTCGGATATATTTATGCTCACATTTCATGAAACTATCAATGATTTTGGAAGATTTCTCTGTTTTTTAAATCTTTATATTCATTTTACACTATACAAATCGGAAAATATGAAAAAAAAACAGATATGTTTATAATGCCAACTGGTTTTTGAAAAATTAGTATAAATCGACGTAAATAGAAGAAAAAATGTTATACTTCAATGAAACGCTTTTATTAAATGTTTTCTATAATTTTTAGGGAACAATATCTTTTTAAAGACTAGCAGTAATCTGTCATCATGTGACGGCTCCATCTACCCTGATACCTTTCCTCCATTACTTTTAGATTCTGGTCAAAGCGCTCTCCCTCTTCGTCACTATAATTTCCTAAATTATCCGGATTATCTATCCAGGTGACTGTGGAGAAAGTGTAACTTAATACTCATATTTGGTCCTAGAATCTTGAAGCTTGTCAACATGTTCTGCACAATTTCTTTATAATTTGGTTCTTTATAGTTACCTAGGAAATTTTCAACTACCAATACAAAACCCTTCCAAGCTTCACTTTTCGGAACAGTCATAACTTTGATAACATTTGCATCTATCATCAATTGCCGAATTTGAGGACCATCAAATATTCCGCATTTTAACTTTTCCATACTGAGCTTAGGAAATTTTCTACAAATGTATTTGAAACATTCTCCTTCCTTGTCCAACGCTTTGACGAATTGTTTTATCATACCTAACCTAATATGTAATGGTGGAAGTGTAATTTTGTCTCTGCTTTATAACGGCTTGCTTATTACGTTGGCTTTACCGTCAGTTAAGGACTTTCTCAAAGGCCACACATCTTGTTCGCAATTAAGTTGTTTTGTTCTACTATCCCATAAACGAATGAAGCAAGGTAATTTTGTGTATCCGCTTTGTTGACCAGGTAAAAAATTAACCATTTTCATATCTACACAAATCGGCCAAATGGTCGATGTGCGGAGTGAGGGATGCGAGAGTGGGGTCACGTGATATTTGTATCAGCGAAAAAATGCGCAGAAATCAAATAATGACTGGAAACATAAATATTATTAGTAACAAGCCGTTTACTGTTTAAAATATAAGATACGCAAAAATCATATAAACTGGAGCACATTCAGCACTTTCATGAATACATTCGTAAACTATGCACTTGAAAACATACACTGCTCAAAAAAATTAGGGGATATTGTAGAATAACCTATTAAGACTATGTTTTTAGGAACAGTATTAGATGCAATCACTTTCTATTACTCCAAAAGAATGTCAACAAGAGTTTGAAGTCATTACGTAACCTCTGTACCACACCAGATGTCAAAGAGATCCTGATTAGGAATATGGCAAACAAACAAAGCAACATTAACATGGGTGAAAATGTTTCTTTAGTATGGTGTATGGTCTCCTCGAACGGCCAGCACTGCCTCACACCTGTTTGGCATTGATGCAATGAGGTTAGCAATGAGTTCTTGGGGGATACGTGGCCACTCTTCCATAAGAGCAATGTGCAGCTCTGGAACAGTTGTGGGAGGTGCTGGTCTGCCTGCAATGCACCTGCCTAATGCATCCCACACATGCTCAATCGGATTTAAGTCCGGGGAGGAAGCTGGCCATTGCATACGCTCGATACCCTCCACTTCCAGCATGTCGTCCACCTGTGGGGTCGTGCATTATCGTCCATAAAAAGAAAAGAATGACCTATGGCATCAGCATAAGGCACGACAAAAGGTCAGAGAATCTCATCTCTATACTTTACCGCAGTCAAAGTACCACCTTGGATAACGTAGAGGTCCGTACGTCCACCACTACTGACTCCTGCCTACACCATCAATCCACCGCCACCATATGGGGATCTTTCACGTACAAAAGCTGGATTGTTTCGTGTCCCTTTTTCTCTACAGATGAATACACGCCGACTATCACATTCCATGTTGAATCGCGACTCATCAGAAAAAAGAACTGATCTCCATTCAGCATGCCTCCACCCACGATGTTCCTCCGCCCAGTTTCTGCGATCTCTACGGTATTGTGGAGTTAACCTGGTACACACCATGGGCCTACGGGCATAGAGACCACTTCCATGCAGTCGATTAGGGACAGTTTGAGTTGACACCCTGCGTCCTGTTGCTGTTTGAAGTGTATTTCGCAGTTGAGTTGCATTCTGCTGTATATTCCGACGGACTGTTAACAAGAGGTAACGGTCATCCCTTGCTGTTGTTACCCTTGGTCGACCATGTCCGGCTTCTCTGTGAACAGTATATTCTTTGAAAATGATTACAAAGACTGGAAATCACGCTTTGAGACACCCCAATGGCTTATGCCACCTCTGGTTGTGTTTGTCCAGCTTCCATCCTTCTTATGGCCCTCCAAGCCATTGGTTCAGGTAAATCACGTTGTCGAGGCATCACTGTCCCTAAGGCAAGTCATTCACTAACTGAAAACTGGATTGGATTTAAAAACAGCAACAAAACATTCACCCCCACACCACCCTTACACATCAACAGTACAGACACTGCCCTCTGGTGTGGTACCGAGGTTACGTAACAACTTCAAACTCTTATTTACATTATCTTGGAATAATAGAAAGTGATTGCATCTAATACTATTCCAAAAAACATAGTCTTAATAGGTTATTCTACAATATCCCCTAATTTTTTTGAGCAGTGTAGAAATTCGCAGAGATATCCAGGGCAACAAAAAAATTGTAGAGGTCTGTTATAAAAAAACAGTTAAAGTTTTATGCGATTTGCATACTTATTTTAATAAAACTGTAACGAGTTTGTATTAAAATAAATATGAAAATCGTATAAAAGTTTGACAGTTTTATTTTATTTTATCACTACAGAAAAATACCTGTTTAAATCAGGATTAGAACTCATTGTGGTGTGCAAATCCTGATTTAGGCAATTTTTCTCTTGAAATTTAATATTTCATTCTATGAGAAGTGACAAATTTAATATTCAACAACGTACTTCTCCATTGCTTTAGCCTCATCAGATATTCATTGTAATCTCTGGTTTAATTTGTTTTATGCTAGATCATCCGTTTCAAATAACTCTTTGTCAAAGACACCTTCTAAATTTCTAAATCTTTTGGACCTGTATTTTACCATAGAGAGCAAAAGGATTGGTCCTATGTATTGAATTGATTCCCACAAACAAGTGGATATTTGAATCTGATTGAATGACGTCTAGCGTTTGGAAACTCACCCGGCAAACTAACTAACGTGAACATAGTAAGTATTCCATTTGTTGTAGGTCCCAAACAACCACCGGAAGCAATGTCTGAGTGAGATTGAAACCCTTCAATATTTCTTCGGGTTTTGCCCTTTTTGAGAGATTTTAAGTCTGCACAGACATAATATATAATTCTTGTTTCACATCACTGTCAGTTTCTCTCCCTACATTAGAAATCACTATATAATGTTGGTGCTCAGGGAAAACGAATTAATGAAAGACTGAAAATAGAAAATGAAGCAATATGTATTGAGTTCATAAAAACTTACATGTGTCCAACTAATGATGTTTATTACAAGCGTCAACGTGCATTATACATGTTTAACATATGTGCACTGTCCTCTAGTGAGTCCTATTTCAATGTTTATGACGAATCTGCAGCAAGGAAAGGATATGATGATGTTGTCTCAATGCTGAATAATTATGTATTTGAACATCTTAGTCCAGAGTTCGCAACTTAGAAATTGTTTATGACTCATGCCCTGGACAAAATAAGAACTAAACTGTCCTGAATTGTTTATATTCATTGGTCCATGAATATTGAAGATCTGAAAGTGCTAAAATCACATTCCCTGTTAGGGGACACAGTTATATGGAGTGGGATAAAAACATGAGTTTTATCACTGAGAAAACCCCGTGCTGAGGTTCTGCAAGAATGGGTGGAGCATATAAGAAATTACCACATCAGACCATCACCATTCCAAGTCGTGCAATGTAAACAAGGCAATTTCAAGTCTTGAGGATCCTTCTTGTGAAAATTATACATTTCTAAATGTCGTGTCAAACTTCAACCTATCTGCGAAGTTCAGATAGGAAAGTTTTCTCTAAGAGCACTGAGTCCTCGTGCAACATATAGGCTCGTATCTATGAACGCATTAGACCGTAAAAGTCGTCCTCAACATGTACTATGCTGAGAAAGTTGCATCCAAATACGTTTTGCGTACTCAAGAATCAGTTCATACGTTAATAACTGTCGAAATTCCGTAAAGCTACCTGGCGAGGTGACTTTGCAGAGAACGAATCGTGAGCAACCCGAAGGGAACCGATGATAACCGATGTACTTGAAGCATTTATCCAAGATGTCGGACCTTGAAGACTTCGATCATGTTTTCGATATACGCGGAGAACATGAATTTGATAGAGTCTACCAAAGAATTCAACTGGAAGAACAGGAGAATTGGCGTATTATCGTGCGACGCAGACGTCATCGTACATGGTTTTATTTGCGGGACGTAAGCGTAAATGCGTTCCTCTGGCAGACAAAAATAACGCAAGTGGTTTTATCGCTGAGAATTCTGGGTAATTTGTTGCCAATATTACGAAAGAAACGACTTTCATGCATGACTAATGAGCGACTCGCTAATTCCAACTTTGCATGTTCTCACGGAAAATTCAGCTCGCGAGAGACTAATGTATTTGCATGCGGCCCATAATGGTGCATAGATGTCATCATAGAGAAAGGAATGAATCATCCACACTTCAAGTAATCACACTCACAGTCAGAGAATTTGTACAAAATGCCCATCCCAGTAACAAGACAGAAATATGACTTACAAGAAATGAAAAGGTTCTGGTCTCATTCAGCCGAAGAGTTTTTATCAAATTTAAAGTATGAAACGTAACATTTCGGTATATTTGCATTGAAACAATAGCGTATTTTTTAATGCGTTTTCTCCCAAGTGGCATTGTTCATTACTATTCCCAGTTTTGCAGTTTAAAGAAGAAAATGATGTGGACTGTGATTGTTCTTGTGCTGACAGTCTTAACTACTCTTCACAATACAATAATAACATATCATACAAACAGTGTTTGATATAATTTAATGCTCATAATACTTTTATTGTAAGAGCGTTTTTAATTTATGTTCCAAATATACTCAGAATGAGAAATATGTGAATTTAATTGTTTTTCCTTTGTAGTCTTGAAATGAAGGTTGTGGGCGACTGGTTTAATATCACAAAACATCTTTTTTTTCTTATACAGACAACTAAGCAAGTCTGTTTCACAGTCTTGAATCAACATCTCTACATGGTGGTTTATAGTCCAGTCAAAATAGACATTTCAATTTACAATAATTCTCATAGGGCTGAAAATTGGTACGAATGTTAGGAAAACCATCATAAATGAAATGTCAAAAGTCCCCATCGATCTCACATCTGCAAAAAAAATCAAGGTCAAAGTTCACAAATATGGGTTTTTTGTATTTTTCAGCCAAACGGTAAGTTTTATCATAACAATTGGTCAGATACAAGTTGTAGATCATGCAATTATCTATAAACATTGTTCTTATGCTTTGTTTTCTTAAGAATCGCCATTCTTGATATATCGCAATTCTAAAGTTTGATGAAGTCGTATTCTACATAATATGCACACATTTCCGCACCACCTATGAGGTAGTGTACTTGGTGCATTTTATTAACGTGGTGTCCCGATAGGTATACTTAACGATGTATTGTGATTAAATTTTATTAAATACTATTCTGTTAATTACAAAATTGTATTATTCGGAATGATTTAAGTGACAAAAATTATTGTTGATTCCGGGTAATGTTAATCTGACTGATAATCTTCGAATTCTACCTCGACAGTAATGTCTTCTTCGATTTCTTCTCCTTTTTGCTGGATATTTGTGAATTATTCTCAGGAAGATATATCACTTGTTTCCTCATTGAAATCATATAAATCTTTATCGGTTCCATTTGGTTCAATATTGAAGCAAGACTGACCTTGACAATTAGTACACACTGGTGAACAAAATAATCCAATTTTTACAGCCACATTTTGCACCACTTTTTAAATTACAAAAAATGGTGTTATGAAGTCTCTCTGAAGCAGGTGAGAGTAACGTTTGAATTGGTTTCAAAGTATTGTCTAATAATTTCCAACTCCAGTCTTCTGGGTCCAGTTGATTACCAAGCCGCACTTGAACTTGATAATATACTGGATATAAATGTTGATAAGCTTGTAAAATGTTGGAGGAAGGCAAGATAGTTGGACTCTTTTATTGTTCCGTGTATTTTTCACAAAATAAGAATATCTATACGTGTCTAGACAAACAATTTTTGGAGCTCCATATAGAGCAAGAAGAAAGCGAATTTGGTTTGTGACGATGTCTAGTGGAGAAGAGTTCATATATTAAAATAATTTTGCGCAATCAATAAAAACATTTTAAAATACAATAGGAGGTAACAATATGAAGTTTATTTAAAAGACATTTGGTCTGTATATTCTTACATCTTATGATTGTTTTTGTTGAGGTTTCAAGGCTTCTGAGCGACATCTTCAGCGATTGCAGACTGATTTTTCTCAAGTTGTCGGCCATGATTCGTTACTCTTGCTCCCTCTGCCTGTGGCCCAATGAACTTGGTACTGAGGTTCCTTTCTACGGGAATTTCAAAATTCATAATTATTTCCTTGTTTTTCTGTATGTACATTTACAATATGGTGAGTTCATTTCTGTTAGTAAGTAGAAAATTGTGCAGTGGCTGCTCATGTTTGGTCAGAAAAACACAACATAAATGTAAACACAAAATTATTTAAAAAAATTAGAAAATATAACTCACCATAAGGTAAAAATCTACATACAGAAGAACAAGGAAAGAATTATGAATTTTGAATTTCTCGGAGAAAGAAATCTCAGTAGCAAGTTCAATGGACCACATGCAGAGGGAGCAGGAGTTAAGAATCAGGGCCGACAACTTGAGAAAAATCAGTCAATAATCGCTGAAGATGGGGTTCAGTAAGCCTTGAAACATATGTTCAACAAACACAACCATAAGAGGTAAGAATGTACAAACCAAATATCTTAATTGTCAATAAAATCATGTTTTTCAAACAATTTAAATACTATACTAAAAATCTTTTGTTTTTGCTTTCAAGAAAAAAAGAACAGGTGTACGTCTGTCGCCACTCGGACAACAATATAATAATCGGCAGAGGTTGCTCAAGTTTAATACGCGCCAATGAAATAAGGGACTGAATTTCTTTCATATGTATATTCTCACAATCATCAAATATATAATTTGTATAAGTTATACAACCAATATTTTTACTTATACTAAATATCCGATGATGTACGTATAGCAGGTTAACTTGCTGTGGAAAAGCGTGCATATTATTGTTTCGATGTTTCAAATGGTGATATCTCAGGAATGGTGATACTTATGAAACACGTTTTGTATATAATTGCATGATCTACAACTTATGTTAGACCTATTTTTATGATAAAACTTACCGTTTGGCTGAAAAATGCAAAAAAAAACATATTTGCGAACTTTGACCTTGAATTTATTTTGCAGACGTGGGATCGATGGGGACTTTTGACATTTGATTTATGATGGTGTTCCCAACATCCGTACCAATTTTCCAGATCTATGCTAATTTTTGTAAGCCTACCCCTATTTTTTAGCTAACTTGACCGGGCTAGTATTTTTAACAGTAGAAATGGGATCGTATATATTTTTACAGAAGACAGTTTGAGGGAATTTTTATATGCCGATAAAGATTCACATGCGTACAGATGAAGTAGATAATTTGCAAGATAGAAGTGAAGGAGAAACTAACCAGCATAGGATTCGAACCACCATTTGTAAATATATATATATGGTATGATAAGAAAAATAAATGCCTAGACGGGATTCGATCCCGGATCTCAGAGATTGCATTGCTCAATGTTAAACATTTAATTATAACATATATATATATATATTTATATATATATTTATATATATATATGTGTGTGTGTGTGTTAACATATATAACATTGATAAAGCGTCACTGCTATGAAGTAAAAATATTCTCTTTAATTTGCTTACTTGTGATAGAAGCTACCAGATGGCAGTGGAACCGAGTTCCTACAACATCTAGTAATAATAAAAATATTATGTTTAAGAAAAATTAATGTTTGTACTAGACTTGCTCAGTGGCGTAATCGGAAAACACACTGGGGTATCAATCCAGAGATCCGGGTTCAAGTCCCGTCCGAGCATTTATTTTTCTTATCGTGTCATATATATATTCACGCGAGCTTTAAAATGTATGCTTCAATGCTCCTGAAAAATACATACGTCACACGGAGGCATATTACATAAATAACTCTGCGACGACACGTAAATATTTTATGTTGCATTTAAGAGAAATTATTGATTTGCTATTGACTGAGACAAACCGATATTATGCACAATATTGCGACACTAACTAACTCTATTTCCCGAAGTCACCCATTCATAAATGTATTTGTTTCAGGGCTTTATAATTCAAATGGGAAATGACATTAAATACAGATTGAAAGACTATTGGTAGACAAATGGAACTCACACATTTCTATACGAATACTATGAAACATGACATATACTTACATTTTGCTGACAATGATATGGAGATTAATGAGACAGATGAACATTATATTCGATTTTGGAAAATGAGACAAGGTTCTGACTTCCTAAGTTAGGCTTACAAAAAAAAAATTATAATCCTTCTGAAAATTTTAGAATGGATTAAGCAATTGTTCTGCTCAAAGTAAAGTGGCTTTCAAGCAGTATAAATATTTCCATATAGGCTATTTTTTTCAGGTGTGTTTCAATTATTTACACAGGTATCCTCAAACAAAATATACAATTTTTTTTCTTCCACAATTCACGTGTCTTGCGTGTCTGCTTCCGTCATATTTATCTTTTTCATGTTGTCTTGAAATGTGTTTCCTATCCGAGGCTATTTATTTTGTTGTTTTTTTTGCATTAGGTTTTACAATGTATTAGGAGCTGGCCCATAGCATCCGCCCAACCTGGAGGATCACAGACTTTTTCTGGAGTCTAACCATAGATCAGTTGCCGTTTCTACACTGCTCAAAAAATTAGGGGATATTGTAGAATTACCTATTAAGACTATGTTTTTTGGAATAGTATTAGATGCAATCCCTTTCTATTACTCCAGGATAACGTAAACAAGAGTTTGAAGTTGTTACGTAACCTCGGTACCACACCAGAGGTCAGTGTCTGTACTGTTGATGTGAAAGGGTGGTGTGGAGGTGAATGTTTCGTTGCTGTTTTTAAATCCAGTCGAGTTTTCAGTTAGTGAATGACTTACCTTAGGGACAGTAATGCCTCGACAACGTGATTTACCTGAACCAATGACTTGGAGGGTCATAGGAAGGATGGAAGCTGGACAGACACAACAAGAGGTGGCATAAGCCATTGGGGTGTCTCAAAGCGTGATTTCCAGACTTTGGAATCGTTTTCAAAGAACAGATACTGTTCACAGAAGAGCCGGACAAGTCGACCACGGGCAACAACAGCAAGGGATGACCATTACCCCATGTTAACAGCCCGTCGGAATAGACAACAGAATGCAACTCAACTGCGATATACACTTCAAACAGCAACAGGACGCAGGGTGTCAACTCAAACTGTCCCTAATCGACTGCATGGAAGTGGTCTCTATGTCCGTAGGCCCATGGTGTGTACCAGGTTAACTCCACAACACCGTAGAGATCGCAGAAACTCGGCGGAGGAACATCGTGGGTGGAGGCATGCCGAATGGAGATCAGTTCTTTTTTCTGATGAGTCGCGATTCAACATGGAATGTGATAGTCGGCGTGTATTCATCTGGAGGGAAAAAGGGACACGAAACAATCCAGCTTTTGTACGTGAAAGATCCCTATATGGTGGCGGTGGATTGATGGTGTGGACAGGAGTCAGTAGTGGTGGACGTACGGACCTCTACGTCATCCAAGGTGGTACTTGGACTGCGGTAAGGTATAGAGATGAGATTCTCCGACCTTTTGTCGTGCCTTATGCTGATGCCATAGGTGATTCTTTTCTTTTTATGGACGATAATGCACGACCCCACAGAGCTGGCTTGGTGGACGACATGCTGGAAGTGGAGGGTATCGAGCGTATGCAATGGCCAGCTTCCTCCCCGGACTTAAATCCGATTGAGCATGTGTGGGATGCATTAGACAGACGCATTGCAGGGAGACCAGCACCTGCCACAACTGTTCCAGAGCTGCACATTGCTCTTATGGAAGAGTGGCCACGTATCCCCCAAGAACTCATTGCTAACCTCATTGCATCAATGCCACACATGTGTGAGGCAGTGCTGGCCGTTCGAGGAGACCATACACCATACTAAAGAAACATTTTCACCCATGTTAATGTTGCTTTTTTGTTTGCCATATTCCTAATCAGGATCTCTTTGACATCTGGTGTGGTACAGAGGTTACGTAATGACTTCAAACTCTTGTTGACATTCTTTTGGAGTAATAGAAAGTGATTGCATCTAATACTGTTCCTAAAAACATAGTCTTAATAGGTTATTCAACAATATCCCCTAATCTTTTTGAGCAGTGTATATAAAAATGGTTAAATTGTGTGACTATACTTATACAATGGGAAAGAGGGAGAACAAACCACTAAGACTTGCAGATACAAATTCAACAGTAATCAAACTAACACTATATTGAAGCACAGAGTTGCAAATGATATAAATTTACATATTTTTCGATGCCTAGATAGCGTAGGTGGTAGCGCACTAACGTATCAAGTTAGAGTTTGATGGGTCAAATCCCAGTACTAACATTTATTTCCCTTTTCATGTCATATATATTTGTGTGTGTGTATATATATATATATATATAGGGTCCACCACTGTGGTCTCGAGGTAGCGTGCTGCCTTGTCACGCAGCGGGCTCGGGTTCAATCCCCGGTGGGGGCAGTTTTTCTGGGCGAGGTTTTTATCGGTTTTTTCCTCACCTGTAAAACCTTTAAGGCCCAAACTGTCCCCCAATTCATATGGCCATCATCATCATCCTCCTTATAATTATCATCATCATCATCATCATCCTTCACCGGTGTGGAAAGCAACGGGAAGCTACCACATCTACAATTCCCTAGTAAAGCTACAAGCATAGCATGAAAATGCTATGATTGCAGTGAAGGACCTGCCTTCGGGCAGAATTACTATGGATGAATATATATATATATATATATAGGAATAAGAATAAGAATAAGAATCAATTTTATTTACAAATAAATGTTATATACAATACTGACACCCGAATGAGCAAATGTTCGTGCTCGGGCGCAGTTCAGTTACATGAATAATACAAATGGAGTATATACATTCAAAGTTTGGGACCAGTTTCATTTTTACATAAATTGACATGTACAAATAAAAAAAATGTATTGAGAGTAAAACTTATTCTAACGAAAGAACTAATGCAATGGAGACGTAACTAGTTATACGTTAGTATCCATCCATTGTAATTCTGCCCGAATGCTATGCTTGCAGTTTTACTAGGGAATTGTAGGTGTGGTAGCTTCCCTTTGCTTTCCACACAGGTGAAGGATGATGGTGATGATAATATTGATGATGATGGCCATATGATTTCGGGGACCGTTTGGGTCTTAAAGGTTTCCTGACATTTGTTTTACAGGTGAGGAAAAACCCCGATAGAAACATCACCCAGAAAAACTGCCCCGACCGGGAATCGAGCACGGGCCCGTTGCGTGACAAGGCAGAACGCTACCTCGAGACCACAGCGGTGGACTTACGTTAGTATAATAATAAGCAAAAATAGATGCTTCTTATTATTAATTTAAAATGTTCAAATGATTATTTTTTATACTTAATTAATTAAAATAATTAATTTAATTGCTTTTTTAAAACTAGGTGTGTTTAGTTTACTAGATTGGATCTAATTAATTAATTATATAGTTTGGGTCCTAGATATCTACTATGTTTAGATCCAGAAGTTGTATACAATTTAGGAAAGAAGTAGTATTTTGTCTGGTGCTGTAAAAACTTGAATTGTGCTCTTTAAGTTCGTTTTTATTTTTATGAAAATACGAAAGCAATGTATGTTTGAAAATGTGTTTAATATTTGGCACGTTGAATTCTAAAGGTTTCTGCATGCAGATTTTTATGATTCGTTTTTGTAGTAATGTTAAGGAAGAAAGGATAGAATTTGCGCTTCCACCCCAACCTAATACTCCGTATTGGATAATTGATTGAACCAGAGCTAAGTAAACAGTTCGCAATACATACATTGATAAATATGATCGAAGGATGATAAATTTGTGAATAGTTTTACGTAGTTTGTTACACAGCAAGGAAACGTGTTTGTGATATCTTAAAATATTGGTCTACTACAATACCTAGATATTTCACTTGTGTTGATATTCTCAAGGATGGACATGTGCAATATGCGCTATTACAATTGTGTATTGTAATACCGAGACTGGGGTTTGAATGAAATTCATATATATCGCGTGATGTTAAAGGAAAAGGAATTAATGTAGTTTTTGAGATATTCAAAGAAAGTGATTCCTTTATTAGCATTATGAATGGCTTCGGACCATGTAGAGCCGGAAAACAAGACAACCATATGTAATATTATAATAATTATTAAGGATTTTCTCTAGATTACAGTAGTTATCCTTCAGCCCAAATGTATTTTGCTCCGCCACAGATTTCTATCCTCAGCAACTTCTACTTTGGGTTCTCTGCTGATCATGTTACCTCTCACTTCATCCATCCACCATTCCCTGGGTGTAACCCCTCCCTCCTCCTCCTCCTCCTCCTGTCTTCAGAATTCCAATCCAGCCTCATTCTTATTATCCTATTATTCTCCATCTTCTGATGTCCATACCGTTTCAATCATCGTTCTTCTAATACTTCTGTAATATTATGTTTAACATTAATTATTTTCTAATTTTCTAGTTGGGAATTTTATCCTTTTTTTGATATGTTTATATATATCCCCTTCACATTTATTCAATGACCTCTCTACGAGAAACAAAATAAATAGCTGTGGGATTGTTGGGTCAGATCAAAATTGAAAAGTGGTTACATTAGGGTAAGAACAAAACATGACATGATCGCAATTGTATGGAAAGATTAAAGTACATGTTTTGACATATATAATGCACCCACAGAGGGAAATTTTTGTGACGCTCATGTCAATGCTTTGAAGTCAAAAGTAATGAGGAATTTTCAGGAGCCTGTTTGAGCGGCTAACAGCTATGCTACGGTATAAGTAAACGAAAAAAGGAAATCGACTAAGAAACTGTTTTTTTCACCGTACTTACTTGACTATTCTGATCAGTTACATTTTGTTGACAACCTGCTGTGCAAACGTTACACATCGAGACTTCAGACTGTGACTCGGTCAGGTGGAATACACATCGCCCCCAAACGACATGTAATAGGATGATCTTATACCATATCTGCAAGAGTTTCCCGTTTGGAATAACTACCTACCTCCTGAATTAACTGTACAGTGTATTATGCTCGAAATAAATGCGCTGCCTTACACAAAATGTGAAAAGTGTAACCTACGCTTGTTTATTTCAGGTTGTTACAAATACCACTACTAAAGGCCAGTGCTAAATGAGTAATGAAGGCATCCTGCAATACCAATCCATCAAACTAATAGGTATCATTATTAAATATTTTTATGTGTAGCAAGGAAATTACTATGTGTACCTTATTCTATTTAAGAAATAATATTAGAAATGAAAAAATTGCCACCTGTCTATATTTTTGTTTTTTATTTCACTAAAACACAATAGATTTGGAGCTACTAATAACATCCTGTTTTCAGATTTGATATTTAATTACAAAAAATCACGTGGAAAATGTGTCCATTAAACATTTTAAAGGTAAAAAAGTTGTATATGAAGAATTTACATATATATATATATATATATATATATATATATTTCTCAGTGCAACTAAAAAAATAAAAAAATCGCTTGTGGATAAAAGAAAGTAGAGGACATGGAGAGGAAAGAGGTATGTCAAAATTTGAAACCAAGTGTTTAATTATTTACTATCATGTATCAAAATACGTATCAGAAATATCCTTATAAGTACTACTGTTATAATAAAGGTGCTCACATCAATAAAATGACTTGATTCAATCATTTAATTTGTTTGATTTCACAAGTAAATGCTAATTAAGATGGGATTGCTAATAAAACGACTTATTAGAAACAATAATTTGAATGGTTTCTCAGTGCAATGAGTTGTGAGATGGCACTTGTTACAAAATGGCTTATTGCAAAACAAAATATTGTTACTATGAACAAGTAAATGTGTACTAATAAAAGACCTGTCAATAAATGACACAAAAGGAATATTTGAATGTTTTCTCATTACTATGCATACTTATTACTATACGCGTACGAAGATCGAATTTCGAACATGACTTATTACAAACACACATTTCATTGATTTCTCATTACTAGGTACATAAATGGGGGGCACGCCGTAGCGTAGTGGTTAAGGCACTGCCGGAAGGTCGAGGGTTCGAGTCCCGGTGGGGTCAGGATTTTTAAACTGACCCAAACCTTCTGGCGGCACTATTGCCCTGGGGTCGACTCAGCCTCTAACTTAAATGAGTACCAGACGCTTGTTCTGGGGTAAAGGCGGCCGTCACGCAGGGCTGACAACCCGGCTGACATCAAGTGCCGATTGTCAAGAAAAAGTGGGAGCCTTAACCTCCTACTACCCCAAGGGCTTCCTGAGGCCTGTAGTGGGATCACTTTACAGTTTACTTTTAGGTACATAAATGGTTATTGAGGAATTACTTCCTAGAAAATTATTTATTACATACTCACTGTTAGTTGCTGATACCAATATAATATATAAGTAAATTATTGGAAGAATGTACTTAAGAATTTTTGTGCAGTAGTGGAATATTTGTGTTAAAGAGGTCTTGCTTTTCATGGTCGTAATGAGATTTTGAGGATGTTTAGAACTGATTAGTGAGTTTGATTCTTTTCTTGCTGGTCATGTACGAACTGCGGGTATCGTGAAAAAGGAAGTACATCATATTTGTCTGCAAATATTTGTAATGTATTTATTAATATAATGAGACAGCAAGTTAAAAGAAAGTTAACGAATTAAAACATGCAAAATACTATTCTATTAGTGTGCGTTCTACGCTACATCTCTGCCATGCTGACCAACAGACCTTCATCGTTAGTACGTAAAAGCCTATTGAGAGATTTTTTATAATTTTTGTCTATGGATTAACATAATGCAGCAATACAGAGCAGATACCATTTTAAACTTATTTGAAAGCCTTGATATTCCTATAAAATATTGTAGCGGACAGAGTTACAATAATGCATCAAATATTGTTAGAAATAATTCTGGTGTTTAGTCAAGAATTAAATGAAATGTGAATTTGCAATTTTTTTCCCCAATGTGCGCCACATTCACTAAATTTAGTAGGTGTTCAGGCTATTGAATGTGTTTCTGAAGCACTAGCATATTTTCAGTTTATTAAAAAATTGTACAATTTATTCTCGGTTTGGACCAAACGATGCAACATTATTTCAGCATTTTAAGTCCTGAAGTCTCTCCTGGATACTAGATGGTCTGCACCTGCCAATGCTATTAATACTTTGCAAAATGGTTATTTAAACATTTTTATGCGTTGTCATCAATGCAAGTGGCATAAATCAACAAGCAGAAACAAGAAACGAAGACAAAGACTAGCAAAAAAAAAAAAAATTAGAGACTGTGGATTGATGTTTAACAGAATAGCACAATAACAATGGACGTTGCAATAAAACTTCATGACTCTTTAATCGATTTTGTCAATAACGCACGCAATTATTTCGGTCAGGATGAATCGGCTGCTAAAAAAATCTAAAATGCTGATTATAAAGACATGTCTGAAAGAAAAAGAATTCCCAGTACAGGCAAAACCTTTTTTGAAGGATCATAAGAGACTGAACAGTTGAGTGACAAAGAATAATTTTGTATGTATACGTTTATTCCTATAATCGACACATAAGCACATTAAAAAAATTGTTCAGCAGTATACCAATAAATTTACAATCGTTTTACTTTTCTTTGTCAGTTAATAATAATCGATTCTCACAAGTTGACAAGAAATGCAAATAATTTTCAGAATTATATCACGAAGGTTACGAGTCACAGAAATAGACTTTTTAAGAAATTCGACAAGAATATCAAAATTAGATAAAATAACATAAAATAAAATAATACAATAAGAGAACTAATCAATGTAGATAAAGTTATTATACAAGAGTTTGAAAAAATCCAACTAAGATGTTCATCATCATCATCATGAACGAATTTGTTTTAGGCCATGTGGCCTGTACGGTAAACCTAGCGAAGATGGTCTTGATCTTTCCAGCGATGTTTTGGTCTTCTTTGGTCCCTTCATTAACCTATTTCTTGCTTTGTCGTCAACTAAGATGTTATGGACATATAATGAGAAGAAGGAACACAGAAACAAACAAAGAACTACTGAAATGGATACCTCCTGGAAAAGGGAAACGTGGTAGACCAAACGTGGATAAAGAGAATTCAAGACAATATGAAGAACAGACAAGACAATATGAAGAACTGAAATATGACAGAAACAGACATACAAGACCGAGAGGTGTGGAAGAAAAAAATAGTATATTTTGATTGAGTATACCTGTGTAAATAACAGAAAAAATCCTGAAATGAAAAATAAAATACTTATCACGAAGACATTAATGCCTGAGAGTCTAACTCAGAATACTTTCATTGTAGACAATATTTAAAGTAAATGGCAAAGGAATTGGCGGATTCGAGTACCTCAAACTTTATAACTTAATAAAGTCTGATAAATTAGAATAATATTTTCCAAATATGGAAGTTGCTACAAGAATATTCCTTTGCCTAATGGATGGTTAACAGTTGCAATGGAGAGCGCTCATTTTCACAGTTAAAAATAATAAAAAATGAATTACGAACAACAGTGTTACAAGAACGACTAACTAGTGTGTCAAGTATGTGCATGGGAAGTGCTATTATATCAAGATATAATAGAAGATTTGCGCAGCAGAAACCTCGAAATAAACCATTATCATAATTCTAACCTTTTCCAACCAATAGCATACTTATCAAATTAATGACATATGTATATTTTATTTGTTCAATTCCAAACATAGTAGTTCTGCCCGAGGGCAGGTATTTCACTGCAATCATTTTCATGCTATGCTTCGCAGCTTTACTTAGGAAGTGTAGTAGCTTCCCGTTGCTTTCCACACCGATGAAGGATGGTGATGATGAGGATGGCCGGATGATTTTCGGGAACGGTTGGGCCCTAAGCTTCTCGACATTTGTCTTACAAGTGAGGAAAAACCCCGAAAAAACCTCACCCAGGAAGCTTGTCCCGACTGGGGAACGAACCCGGGCCCGCTGCGTGACAAGGCAGCACGCTACCTCGAGACCACAACGGCGGATTTTGTTCAATTAACTATAATAAATATAAGATCAAAGCTGAAAAATGATTTTGTCATTGAGTTTTTTTTTTTTACTTTCCAACAGGACCCCAAATTATATGCCCATGGGCCTGGGCAAGGGATAAGACGGCGCTGATCATGAGTCGTAAAGCACTCGTCAATTGAAATATATGATTGTGATTTTGAAGACATCGAGGATAAAACTGGCGTCAAATGCGCACTAGAAAGAACTTACTGAAGTAAACTGTCTACTTATCCACTTTGATTCCGAATGAAACTAAAAACGGTTTTTTTCAAGATAAACGAGATGGGATTTATAGTTAACTGGAATTCCGAACAAAAGTACAAATTTGGGAATATTACTGGGGTATTCAAATTACACTTGCCTACGTCTTTGAATAGCAAAATTAGATATTGTTAAAAGAAATATAATATACTGGTTGTATCAAAAAGAATGGCGCAAGCTTACATGGTTGAAAGTACATGATAATAGAAGCAACAATATTCCAGTAAACATGGGTCCGCTAACGAGCCGTTTGCGAGATAATTACGAATGTATGGTTACAAGCCGCCACTGACGTCATTGTTTGTAACATCGTATGGTTTACTCCTTGCGTACTTGAAGCCGTCCTATGTTCTTTGTTTACAAAACTGGACATTGCCGAGAGGTGGAGTTGTAATCAAACCATACACGCAGAACGTACAGGACGGATACAGTACACAGTCTCAAAAGGTATCAGTCTCGTCTGAGGAGTGACACTTGTGCTGTGTTGTAGTTACAATGGAACCTTACATCAACGAAGACTATGCGGATATGCATTTCATGTAATGTAGGGCTAATGGCAGTGCACGGGAGGCTGCATGTATACCAAGAAACATATCCTGATCGAAGACACCCTGAAAGTCGCAAGGTTCCATCAGCGCCTGAGAGAAAATAGGGGTTTTGCACATGGCAGAACAGTTGGTAGGCCTGCTCGCATTACGCCTGAGGTTGAGGATATGGTGTTGGAACCTGGACGAGAAGAATTGCCACGTACGTGCCTGTACTAAGCCACAGTAGTGTATGGACGATTTTACAGCGCAATTTTCTGTACCCTTACCACCTCCAACGAGTTCAATGTCGCAATGATGCGGACTTTAAGATGTTTTGTCAGTGGATGCAACAACATACTGTAGTTAACCCTCGTTTTGCATGTAACATTTTATTTACAGACGAAGCAGGATTCACACGCGATGGTGTTTTTAATTATCATAATACACATTTTTGGTGTGAAATAAACCCACATGCTGTTCATGAGTCACCACATCAGCACCGTTTCTCACTGAATGTGTGGTTAGGGCTACTAGGTGATCATCTCATTGGGCCACACATTCTTCAACGAAAACTTAATGGACGGACGTACCTTAAGTTTTCTTCGGCGTCATCTTCCAGGATTGCTTGAGGATGTTCCCCTTCAGCAACGTCGGAGTTTGTAGTACATGCATGATGGAGCTCCGGCACATTTTGCTGCTGCTGTGAGACGATATCTAACGCGCAGATACGGCCAAAGAAGGAGAGGTCGAGGCGGATCTGTACCTTGGCCTCCAAGATCACCTGATCTAAATCCTTTGGATTTTTGTGTCTGCGGTCACCTCAAAAGCGAAGTGTACAGCACACCCGTTAACACGGTTGAAGAACTGGAGCAGAGAGTTGTACATGCTTGTCAAAAATTCAGAATTGATCCAGGGGTTTTCGAAAGAATTCGACATTCATTGCAGAGACGAGCACAGTATTGCATCCAGATGCAAGGAAGACACTTCGAACTCCTCCTTTAACAGGTAACCCATAAGTGAAGTGAACTGTGAACTAAATGAGATGAAAAATTAATAGTAAAGTCTAAATTCAAATTAATATGTACTATTTAGGACGATGTTTACAATGAATTCAGTGGCGACTTGTAACCATACATTCGTAATTATCTCGCAAACGGCTCGTTTGCGGACCCATGATTACTGGGACATTGTTGCTTCCATTATCGTGTACTTTCAACTATGTATAAGTTTGCGCAAACCTTTTTGATACACCC
Source organism: Diploptera punctata (assembly GCA_030220185.1). NCBI lineage: Eukaryota > Metazoa > Arthropoda > Insecta > Blattodea > Blaberidae > Diploptera > Diploptera punctata. Next base: position 67,351 of record JASPKZ010007971.1, on the reverse strand, counting down.
TGTATATAATAAAGCTATTGAGTACAGAATTTACAAAAGTTTTTGGAATGATTGGCAAAACCATTAGCATTACCTCTTTCTTTCCATGTTATCGTCATGATATTAAGTCCCTGTTATAGTCATTCCTTGTTTTTTTTTTTTCGTTTATATTGGTTTTACTTCTTCTTTTACTTTTTTTAACTTGTTTTTTAACTTTATTTAATTCTCCCACAGACACAAGGGCAGGACACACACACCCAGACCCAAAGTGGAGATTTAAAATCCCCTATCACGCCAGGAATCGAACCCGGGTCGCGGGAGTGAAAGGTAGGGACCCGACTGACAATCTGCCACGGCGACGGACATGCGTCCATACCCGCCAGTCATCTAGAAAAATCTTCCTATTGCACAAGGTGACAAATTTCCCACATCGCTTTCAGTGTATATTTTAAAGAAAAATATACACTTGTGAATAGAAAAAAAAAATATTGAAACAATATGTAACTTTATGAAGTCCTTCGCTGTGGTCTCGAGGTAGCGTGCTGCCTTGTCATGCAGCGGGCCCGGGTTCGTTTCCCGGTTGGGACAAGCTTCCTGGGTGAGGTTTTTGCCGAGGTTTGTTCTCACCTACAAGACAAATGTCAGGTAGCTTTGAGGCCCAAAAGGTCCCCGAATATCATCTGACCATCATAATCATCCTTATCATCCCGGTGTGGAATTAACGGGAAGCTATCACACGTATAATTTCCTAGTAATACTGCAAGCATAGCATGAAATGCTATGTATGATTGCAGTGAAGGACCTGCCCTAGGGCATAAAACTATAGAGAAAGTAACTTTATGTAACATCACAATAATATGTAATATGCCCAAATATATGTAAAATAAAATTCAGATATAGTAATTCTAACATTGCGCTTTGTGAAGATATAACTTTTTTTAGCATCTAAATATTAAGGAACAAAATATGTTATTACATAGAAATCCCAGCTCCAATCATTTGAATTATAGTGCAAGGGTAACTTAAAAAAAACTAATAATAAAAAATAATTTGTAATTAACATACAAATATTGATATTATAAAATGTTGAAGCATTGCTATATTTATGAAAAAAAAAGTTTATCACATATTTTTGATGGCAAAACAAAGCCAATGCAATACCGATGGAAATAATGGACACAGAAACGATGAAAACCGATGTGTGGAAAGGACCGAACTTCCAACTTCGCCACCTATACACACGCTTCGCCGCGCATGGTTTCCACTGGAAAATATGTCAGATTCCGTCATACCACGACCCGAAGGAGGACTGCAGATGTAAGCTTTGCGACGAGCCATGCTCCAGGTACCACCTAATGAAATGCCAAAGCAGAACTCAGCCTCTCACCAAAATTACAAAAGACTGGTGAAAACTAAATGTACACATTGTGTTTAATAAAATCAATTAAAATATTTTTGATGGCAGACAATTTTTGCCTTAAAGTATTTTGATTTGCTATTAAGGATTAGGCGAATGTAGAAAACCTAAATATATTTTCACCAATCATTAACGTAGAGCGCCGAAGTACATAAGAAAACGGTTAAAAGTATAATCTGTAATGGATTATTGTGTCCTCACTATTTTCATCATATTAAAATGAACATATACAACCCTATAAATGATTTTAACAAAACAATACCGTAGCGTCAATTGGGCCGTGAATTTGTTAATGGTTCCGTATACAGTGAAATAGTTTTATGGCAATTTTTTAGTATTTATTTGTCTACATAATAAAATTATTAAGTTAAGACTAACAACGTCAATTGTTCGTTGGTTTTTTATATATTTGAACAATATATTATCTACCATTAACTTACATGAAAACATCAATCATTTCGAAACTTTAAAATAATAGTATTTTTTTGTTGATTTCACTCTACACAACAAATTACCAAAAGTTTGCGACACAAATGAGAGAAAATAACTGAAAACAATTTGAAGAGGACTTGGAGAAAATATTTTCTTGTAGTTAATATTGAGCAAATATTTGTATTGAAACCACTACAGTTACAGGTTAGTTTAGGTATCATTTGAACTGTGAAATAGAGCCCATTGGTCTGATAATACTAGCCAACAGTGAAAATGTAACTGGAATGAAGCAAATGTTTCATACGTATATCGATCGCACTGATAATGAAAAAGACAATAAAAAGCTCGAATTAGCTCTCATTTCTAAGTTAAAGGGGGTGCATTAAACCCTTTATTTATGGTTTTGTTTAGGTTAATTTCAGGCAAGCAGTTACAGCAACATCACTATTTATCCTAGGATCATGCTTCGACCTCATTCTCTTCAGAAAAGAACAATCTTTAAACGGTACCATTCAAATGCCCTGAAGCAGGAAACATTGAGGTAAATTGAGATTTTTTCTGAAAATCACTTGTTTCTATGTTTGGACCCCCTGTTTTAACGCACAGATCTCAAAATAAACTGAAACATATTAAGAAGTGCATTCAATGTGTGTGCAAAATTTCAATATTCTATGTACAAAAGTAGTCCACTGCTGTGGTCTCAAAGTAGCATGCTGCCTTGTCACACAGTGGGCCCGGATTCGATCCCCAGTCAGGGCAGTTTTCTGGGTGAGGTTTTTATCGGGGTTTTTCCTCACCTGTAAGACAAATGTCAGGAAAACTTTAAGGCCCAAACGACCCCCGAAATCATATGGCCATCATCATCATCCTCGTCATTCTTTACCGGTGTAGAAAGCAACGGGAAGCTACCACACGTACAATTCCCTAGTAAAGCTGCAAGCATAGCATGAAAATGCTATTACTATGGATGGATGGATGTGCAAAAGTAGGGCCAAAGTGAAGATGTCATTACCCCCCCTATGTTTTGATGCAGAAGGGCATATTACGAGTACTATATGTAACATGTTTTACAATGCGTCCACACTTGAAAAAAAAAAAGAAGTAAAAAGATTTACTAGAAAGTTTTAAAGGCAATACTTACATTACCCTCTGTTGGGACTAGTGGCAGTAATGGGCATTAACTATAAGAGTTTTGAGTGGAGGTTGTTCACCTACTCCTTCAAAATAAGTCTCAAGTGTGTCCTACTGCATAATGGCTACGTGTTGCCATCGATTCCGATTGGGTATGCACCTTACATGAAAGAAACATATGTTAACATGAAACAATTGTTATTGTGATTGAACTATGATAAGTTTAAATGACAGATTTCCGGGGATCTGAAAATCATAGGTATATTAATTGGGTACAACAGGGCTGTACCAAGTTCTGTTGCTTTCAGTGCCTCTGGAATAGCTGTGGCATAGCACTTCATTATAAAAAGAAAGGTTGTTCTAAGAATGAATCACTTGAACCACACCTCACAAAGTTATGCAAGAAGCACTTGTCGAATCCAAGAATGCAATTCTCCCTGCTCTTTATGTGAAATTGGGCCTAATGAAAAACTTCTTTAAGGCCATGGACAAAACTGGGGTAGCATTTATCTATTTGTGCCGGATATTTCCACAGTTTGTGAGACAAATAAAAAGAGGGGATTTTCGTGGATTTCCAGATACGGAAAATGTACAAAGATGAGCATATCAACACCATCCTAACATATAATGAACAGTTAGCTTGGGATGACTTTGTTCAAGTGTCAACAAACTTTCTAGGAAATAAGAGGGCAGAAAACTAAAAGGATCTTGTGGCAAATCCTGAGCACTGCTGCAATAGACTGGGGTGTAACATGTCCTTAAAGTTACATTTCTTAGATTCCCACTTGGACTTTTTTTTCGTAACAACTGTGGCGCTGTAAGCAACAAGCATGGGGAATGCTTACACTGCAAATTTCGAACATGAAAATGAGATACCAGGGAAAGTGGAGTGCAACAATGTTAGATGATTACTGCTGGACACTAATTAGGAAATCACCAGCAGGAAATTACAAATGCCAGGTATAGCAGTTGCACCTTCAGTGACCTTCCTCCAAGGGGTAACATCAAGGTAAATACATGCGTAAGCTCATATAGCCAATAACATAAAGTTAGCATAACTTCAAAAGAGAGCTAATATAGCCTTTTGTTTAACATATTCATTATCAGCACACCCGAAAACATAAAGATTAGCTGTTTCCATGCCAGTTACAGAGAAGAAAGTTAAATTTTGTTGGCAAGTGTTATTTTCAACCTCACTCCCAATACTGTAACATATCAGAGTAGCATTAGGGTTACGCCTATATCAATGGCTTGTAGCGCACACAGTGTTAAACATTATTTTGTTATGTGCAATGAATGAAGAGGAAGTAAATTTGTAAAATGTGATATGTGGAATCCAATGGGAAAATATATTGTTATTGTCATCTCAGGATTGTATAATGTAATCATTGTTTAATTATTAGCTATTTAACTGTAACATTAAATTTGTGATAAATTAAAATTAATACATATCTGTGTTATACTATCAATATGTCCTGTACTGGCAGAAAAACTTGAAAATATTTTTTTGGTTAATTAGTGGGACATGATACATAAGACTCTTGCATTACTTACTTTCTCCATTTCCACCTACATTGCCTACTATTTCAACATTTTATAACAATTCTTAAATATTTATCTATGTAGCTAAATCTTAAAATATTTTTTTTTTAAGATCTGCAGAACCGTAGTGCACATGTGCAAGGCTGTGCCAATGGATGCAGACTCTCTGTGTGACCATTATGACAACCTTCACAATAAGAAATTGCATTACTCCTTTTTTATTCTGTTACGTTAAGAAGTTAGTGTACAGGAAATTAGTTTTTGCACGATAGTGCGTTTTGTCATACTTAGAGTAATGGTGACCATGTTTGAATATTCAACTTCCTACATTTCAGGGTTGCCAACCTAAATAACTATTGTGTAATGAAAATAACTGTACTGTGATATTACATATTACAAATGCATGTGGGAAATTAAACCACTGCCCTCTATGTATACTACATACAATATATATACAAAAAAAATATCCAAAAGGTAGTGTTAATATACATTATACAAAACAAATCACTGCATTTTAAATGAACTGAACTTTATTCAAAACAATATAAAACAATAAATATGTACTTGCCGCTGTTTTATCACTAAGTGCTCTCAAGGTCTCCTCTTGTTTCAACTAATAAATATTGCCCACACTTAGCGTTAGTCAATTGTTTATAATGAATGCAAATATTTCCAACACAGATGTTATTAGTTATTATTGTGAGAACACCATCGCACAAAAAATAATGTACAATGCACATTTGTGAAGTGTTTTACAGAATTGATGAATTTCAAAACCTCGCCATCACTCAGTGTTTAAACACTTTCCTCAATTCTGTAAAAACCACTTCCCAACCTCGCATCGTAATATCTTCTTCTTCACTTCACGGGCTAGGCCGATTGCCTGTTCTGCCTCACAGTTTTTCTGTCTATCTTTTCACTGGCCTTCCTACATTCCATGAACCTCTTGGCTTGTTGTTGAATGCTGCTCTTGGTAAACATGTTACATTCATTCTTTCCACATGTGTAAACCATTTCTCTCTATATTCTCTGATATTCTCATCCAATGGATACATATTTAACTCTGTTCTTATATCTTCATTCCTTATCTGATCCAATCTTGTGCAGCCTTTTGTTCTTCTAAGGAAGTTCATTTCTGCGCTTTGTATTCTATTTTGCAATTCTTTGGTCATTACCCAAGTTTCACTCACATAAAGTAATGCAGGAACTGCCAATGTTTTATAAAACTTTAATCTAGTATCTCTTCTTGTTTTATTCTTTAATGTTTTATGTATAGTTCCGCATGTCATTAGAAATTTTGACAGTTTCATATGTATGTCTCTTTCAGTTTTTGTGTTTATAGTAAAATTACACCCCAAATAATTAAAGTTTGTAACTTGTTCCAGAGGTTTGTTGTCTATTACAATTTTTGATCTTATATGATCATTTCCCCAAAATGCCATTATTTTTGTTTTTTCTTTTGATATGAAATTATATTCTTGGCATTACTGATTTAACTGATGTAAAGAATACTGCAAATTATTTTCATTTTTTTGAATGATAACCACATCGTCAACATACATTAAAACGTTTAATATTTTAAAACGGTCCATTCTTATATCTATATTAACAATATTTTCCAATTTTGGATGATGTCATTAATATATAGAATACAAAAGTAGGTGATAAACTGCATCCTTGTCTTACACCCCTATTTGTTAAAATAGCTTTCGGTCTTTGATGTGCCTATATTTATTATAATATGTGACTTTACATACAAACTTTTTATCACATAAATTAATTTTGCAGGGTAGCCATTATTTTCCATAACTTATCTCTATCAACATGATCAAATGCCTTCTCAAAATCAATAAAAGCAACATGCGTCGGTAGGTTATGTTCTCTTCTTTTTTTAAATATTTGCTGTGATATGAATAAATTATCTTTTGTTGATCGCTCCGTTCTACAGCCATTTTGTTCTTCAAGTATTGCTTCTGCGATTATTTTAAGTCTTTTATTTATAACCCTTGTATAGATTTTATAAATTGAATTAAGTAGGCCAATTCCTCTATATTTTTTACATTCTCTTCTATCTCCTTTCTTAAATAACGATATGACTTCAGCTATATTCCAACTTTCAGGTATTCTGCAGTTTCTCCAACATTCATTAAACAAATGCAATATTTTCCAATGTAGAAATGTTCCACCATATTTTAGAAGCTCCATATTTATCTGATCAGGACCAGCTGCTTTTCTGTTTTTGTTTTGTTTTAAGGATTCTTGAAGTTCATCAAATGTAATCATATCAGTTTGAATTTCTCCTGTTTCATTATCTAGATACGATTCTTGTTTTTCTTCATCTTCTTCTTTTTCTTCTTTTCACCATACATTTTTATAATGTTCTATCCATCTTTCATTGTTAATAACATCTATCTTTGCAGTATCCTTTTCTGATTTATTTAAAAGTTTTATAACTTTATATGCAAAATTTTGTCTCCCATGAATATCATTTTCTATTTCGCTTATAATATACTATTCTAATTTATTGAATAGTATGTAAATGTCATGTTAATGTACATTCATTTCTTAAAAGCATGTATGGGAAATTATCACATACATAGGTCATACCATTTGCACAGATAATCCTGCCATCTCTCGACCAAGTTCATGAACTTGTGCATATGAACTACATATATAACTTAGATAAGTTAATGGTAAACCGCAGACTGTAGTTTCATTGTATTTTATTTCATCTACTGGAATATAAGCTATAATTAAAATTCTGATATACTCATATAAATAAAAACACTTGTTTTCTTTTACATTCTCATTTCTCTCTTATTAGAATATATTGGGCAACATTTCTACACTCTTTTATCATGTACGTTACACATTTTAGTCTTACCTTAATAGTAAAAACATCAAACAAGTAATCAAGGTTATGGCACAAAAAGTATACATCTGAATTCAGAGATAATTTTTATTTAATATTAAATTTACACATGTCCAACAATAAGAAATATTTTTAAAATTACAAACAATACACAAATAAAGTTGAAAAATTATAACTATATAAAGCATTATTTCTCATTGAACATTCATCAGTTTACTACATGTAAACATTAAGTTTTTGGGTACGTACATAACACTGCTGAGTGGTTTCGTTTTTCTTTGGGCATAAATAAGTATCTTCTGATAGAACAGGCTGGTGACATGTATTTATATAAAATATTTCATTAAATTAGTTTAAGGTGTGTGATTCATTTAATTAGATTTAGATGAGGGCCAGTTAGTGTACATCATATTTTATTACAGTAGGTATGATTTAATTAGGTTTACATGAGGGCAAGTTAGTGTGCACAAGATTAGTTTACAAGTGTATGTTATTTATACACAATGGCAAGACAGTGTACACCAGATTACTTTATGTGATTGTGTGACTTATTTATTTAGGTTGAGGTGGGACCAAGTTTGTATATACAGATTAGTTTACAATAGAGTGAAATGTAGTAAGTAAGTTACTGACAAGTTATTGTGAGATACAGTATGTAATAGAGTTTGTTATATTAGATGGGTTAATTCATAATTTTATATGTGAATTAATTTTGCTGCCGTTAATTTTGAGAAATATGTAATATATGTTATTTCCGACAATCAATTCAATGATCTGATGATTTTTTTAATTTTCCATTGTGTCAAAATTATATTTCTTAAATTTCAATTTCTCTGCAATGTAATTATGGAAAAATAACTCTGCAATTTTCTTCTACTTCAGCCCTCCAATGAAGGGAGACTGATTTTGTTTTCAACATCTGACATTTATATCGAAACTGATGTCACAACCATAATGATTACAGTATTCTGGAGGATATGTAGAAATCAGTGCTATGTAACTTTCTTCAGCATCTGACTTTTTTTTGTATGTTTAAAATTATTAGCTCTATTTTAAAACCAATTTTAAATTTTGATTACTATTTTAACTGTTGAAATATCATGGGATAACTACTGCCGAAATAAGGTGAAATGAAGTCACATCATCACTTATAATGAACAGAATAATTCGTTACCTAATTAAATAAAAATAAAACTTAACAGTTTTATTTGATTTTCATATTTATTAAGATATAATTTAGTTACAGGTGTTTCGATACACTGTACCTTCTTCAGACATGTTGCCAAAATAATGAATTGTGTTATTATAGTACATAACAACTGTATCTATGCAACAATATTTTTTTTACCACCTTTATTATAAATTTAACAGAGGCAATTCATTCAAATCTAGTAGGGAATTTAACAGTTTATTACTACTTTTCAATTTATTTATTTCTGCAGCTTCTAAAAAATATATAAAGTGAAGTGTGGCACATGTGACAATGTGTATATGGGACAAACAGGCAGACCTTTTATCTCTCCTATAAAGGAACATATGAGAGCATATAACAGAAGTTTAGATAATTCAAAATATGTTAACAACCTACTCCAATATGATCATTGTTTTGATCCAAATATTAACATTTTACATATTTGTGACAAAGGTAAGAAGTTGGATCTTGTAGAAGCTGTAGAAATGAATAAATTGAAAAGTAGTAATAAACTGTTAAATTCCCAACTAGATTTGAATGAATCTCCTCTGTTAAATTTATAATACAGATTGTAAAACAAAAATATTGTTGCATAGATACAGTTGATATGTACTATAATAACACAATTCATTAATTTGTTAACATGTCTGAAGAAGGTAGAGTGTACCGAAACAGCTGTGACTAAATTATTTCTTAATAAATATGAAAATCAGATAAAACTGTAAGTTTAATTTTTATTAAATAAAATAATTAATGGATTTTCATCAAGTTAGCACCAACTCAATTGATTACAGAACTATTTGTGTTTTGGTTATGACAGAGAATGGTATGTAAATAATATGCAGTGCCTATTTATTCTCAATGTACAATATTTTTTGATCATAAAAATATTATTCGTCAGCATCTATATAATTAATCTTCATATACATATTATTAAATGTTATTATATTTTTATCAGTACTACATGATAACACAGATTCCATTACAACATAAAGTGACATTGTGGAATTGCCAGGTAGAAATTTTACGATTTGAACTTTTTGTATGTTATGTGGAATACATTAATAATAAACTGTGCTATTTCTAGTATAGTGTCCAGTGTAATGCTAAATATCACTTATCACAAAACTGGTTGTAGTGTAATCTATGGTAAATTCTTACATCAAAAGTGCAATAACAACAAATCATTGAAATAATTAACCTATGTTTAGTTACGGATGCCTTCCTTTAGAGCATTTTATCCTTTATTCAAATGCAGTGAACATCATGAAGCAGTAGTCTGTACATTTCATAGTGTAATTAAACATAAGTATGCAGCTCTTCAAAATGAATTTTTTCTAAACATGAAAGCTAGAACCCATGTTTTACCAAGGGCCATATCACGTGGTATTTGGAGTTTTTTTTATACAATTATTGTTGTTATTCTTGTAGTTGATGGAAGATCTTCATGATGAATTCTGCAATGCCTCTTCTTTTGCTCTAATTTATTTAGATCTTGTCCACCTGATTAATCCATACTGATCCATTGAAGTATTTCATTAGTGTGTCTATTCAAGTAATTGGAACAAAGACTTTTGATTTGTCTTCAATTCTTGAAGGTATCTACTATATCTTGTTTTGTAAAACTCCATTTAATGAGAATAAAAATAAACATACTTTTTAATGTCTTTAAAGTATTCATAGCACACTTATTCAAAGCGTTTATCTAAAGCATTTAACTGACTTTTTGATTGCAAATCATTTCCATAATGCAGCAGCCTTAAACAGTTTATTATATATTGGGAAATTTTTATACATAGAGGTGAATAATTCATCATCATCATAATACTCTTATCGTGTCCTGCTTTTGGAAGGTCGATTCCAAATATGCCTCTAACCATCTCTATCTTCCGATGCTTTTGTTCTTTGTAGTGCTTCCCAGTCACATCCTCTTTCTTATAAACTTTTCTTCACTTGGTTAATCTATCTTTGTCGTGGTCGTTTTCCTTGTATCTTGAAATTTAACAGTCTTTGTGGTAGTATTTCCTTTTCTATTCTTTTTAAATATCCAAACCATTTTAGTCTATTTTTTTCTACTTATGTTGTTAATTATTCTACACTTAATGTCTCCCTGATTTTGTCATACCTTATTCTATCTCACCCTGTTTTATGTACCATTCCATGTAAGAATTTCTTTTCTGTAGCTTGAATTCTGCTCAATTCCTTGTTTGTATATGTCCAAGTCTCAGTTGCATACGTTATAACTGGTTTGAAATAAGTTTTATAGATTGCCATTTTGCTCTTGTTGGGTATATCTTTATTCCAGATTAATTGCTTAGTTAAATAATATACTTTCTCCATTCTTTGACTGATTTTGGTCTATATTTTCCCATTTTCATTTATCACTATTCCTAAATACGTACATATTTCCACGTTTTGTAGATTTATGCCTGATAACTTAATATTGCAATCATCATTCTGGTGTCTACATATTTTCATGACTGCCGTTTTCTCAATATTTATTTTTAAACTATATTCTACTGAATCTGTATTCCAACGTTCAAGTATGTGTTCTATGTTATTTATTTAGTTTCTCCATATCATTACATCATCTGCAAAGTTGAAGATTTTCATGTCTGGTTTCTTGCCTTCCCCTACAACTTTATTTGTAATTTCATTCATTATGGCGTTGAACATAACAGGCGATAACATACTCCCTTGTCTAACTCCAAACATTTGTTTCAAACCATTGTGTCATTCCTCCTGGAGTCGTAATGCAGTTTTCACATTTCCTGTATGTGCTATTTTTTTCAATTAAACTCTTTGGCACCGTTAAATTTTGTAAGGCTTCCCATATTTAAATCCACCATTGATCTTCCACTTCTGAAGGCATGTTGTTCCTCTTAAGTAAATCGGAACAATTATGTCTTTTTTCCAAATTTGGGAATTACATTTTCTGTCCAAATTATCCTCAATATTCTGTATAATCACTGATATGAAATTGGTCGTGCTGCTTTTAACATTTTTATTGTGATTTCATTGATTCCTGCAGATGTTTTTCATTTCTTGGATTGCAATTTCTTCATCAAGCATGTCTAGCTCTTCTATCTCATCAGTCACCTCTTCTACATTTACTCCTCCTGTTACATTTTCACTCACATTTAATAATGGTTTAAGATAGTTGTACCATGTATTTATAATTTCATGTTTTGACCATATTATGGATCTCTCATTGTTCAAGTATTCTGGAGTTGTCTGTTCTGCCTTTAGTTTTGTTTTTCAATAATCATACAATAGATTCCTATTCCCTTCCCTATCTTTCTCCAAGTCTTTTGTAAATTTTAACCATGTTTTTCTTTAACATTTTCCTCACAATATCAAAAATAATATTATAATGTTTTTCTTTGTTCAAATTTAATCTTTTTTTTTTTACTTTCTCATTCCAATCTCTTCCATTTATTCCGTCTTTCTTCTATGTTATCTTTAAACCACTCTGTCCAAGCATCATTTTTCTTTATATATATATATATATATATATATATATATATATATATATATATAATATATATATATATATATGTATATATATTAATTAGGAATATTCCACAATAGAGTGTTTGTCCTTCAACCCAAAGTGATTTGTGCCAGAAGTTCCTGTCTAGAGTATCTTCTTCCCTCAGATCTCTAGCTTCTATACTTCTCCTCACTCCATCCATCCAACGTTCTCTAGGTCTGCCACTTCCACTTCTTCCATTAACTTTCCAATTAAGGATCTTCTTTGGTATTTTCTCTCTTCTTCCATTCTTATGAGTTGTCCATACCATTTCAAACGTTTTTCTTCTATTTTTTCCAATATGATTTTATTAACTTGCATAATTTCCATTAAGTACGTTCCAACATCCAATATTCATTAACCTTTTGCTGCTAGTTCATTGTATGCAATTCCATCCGGCTTCTTCTCTTTAGGTTTTTTAGCATTATACATTTTTCAGTAGAATGAGGAACTGGCCCATTGCTACAACCCCCCAACCTGGATGACCAGGTAATTTGTAATCAAGGTTGTCTTCCTCTGGACTTTAGTGAATCAACACTAAACTACAAAGCAGTAGATGTTAGTTTTGGTTCACCTCGATTATTTCATTTCCCCAATACCACCCATATCTGGGAAGCATTCCTCTATCCACCTGGAGAGGCACCCGCTGGGAGACTAACAACCCCACACGGGGTTTGTGTATAGCTTTTTTCTTTTTATTTTTTCAACTTTTCTCCCCCATGTTTTTTTCTGCTGCTTCAATCATAGATATTTTAAATCTCTTCCATTCAGTCTTAACTCTTTGTTTTTAATCTTTTGGGATTTTAGTTTTTACATTTTCCAAATACTCTTCTAGTATGACTTTTTCTTGTAGTTTCCAAGTTTTATCTTTGTTTCTTTGTTTTCATAAATTTTACCAAATCCTCTTTTATACTTTAAGTCAGCAACTAGTTAATGATGATCTCCTCCTAAATATTCGCTTGGGATAACTTTAATGTTAAGTGATGATGTTGAGTACTTTTTTTCCACATGTTGTTCGAAAGGATGATACAATATATCACAGTTTGGTGTTGTCTATTCCATGAATAACTTGTTATTTTGTGGCTTTTCCGTTTTGCAACACACTGCTAGTTATTTTCCAACTATTTATTTGGCATAAATTTAATAATTTTTCTCCTTCCTCATTTCCATCTCCAATTCCATGTGGACCAAGTACACTTTCGTATCTGTCTCTTGACTCTCCTATATGAGCATTCAAATCACCCATTAAGCATATATTTTCTTCAAATTAAACTCTTTGCACATTGTTTAAAAACTCTTCCTTCTGTTCATCCAATTTGGGGAACGTATATCTGCAAACGTGAAATCTCCATCCCTTTAATTAACATTTTTTATTTTAATATTCTTCCGTTTCCAAAATTTATATTCATAATACTTAGTGTGTATCGTGATGCTATTATTGCTATTCCATTCTCCCCTGACCAGTACATTTCGTATCCTCCACTCAGTTTATTTTTACCCTGTCCTGTTTTCTTTGTTTCATCTATTTCTAGGATTTGTATTCTTCTCTTCATCGTTTGTATCAGTTCTTCTGTACGTCCTGCTCTCTTTAATGTGTTAATATTTAATGTTCCAAGTCTTAAACTAATGTTTTTGCAGGTCTATCTTTGTTTACTCTGTTGATGTCCGAGACCAATTTGTTTTTTGAAATCATTTCTGTATCCACCACCGACTTGCGTAGCTCTACTGGAGCCTCTTTAGCTCGCTCATTTCAGGTAGGTTGTCAGGATGATGCACATCAGGTCGATATGCACGCTCAAGAAGACACCTGAAACGTTCCCACGACATAGGTGCGGGGCCAGACTTTGGGAAGCAGAGGCGAATAATTATTGTTTCAAAATATGGAACCAACTCAGTCCTTTAAAAAATATCACTTAGGATAGTTTATCTCTGAGGCTCTCAATTTAATTCCATATGTAAATTTTGCATGTTACTATGTTGTTTCCACAGAAAGTAGTTATGTTGAATTTTAATTGATATATCCGTGGAATATTTTTCAGCTGTTACCCTGATATTTTATAGAGTTGTATATAAATAGATTTCTGTAATAGCTATTAAAAGCTGTTCATATACAAACATAAGGCATCTATAGATAGTTCCATGTCTTATGGGTATTTGTATAAAAATTGTATTTTTGAGTTCTCTGATAATGGAGTTTTCATAAAATGATTACTACATTTATAAATACCTTTAATGAAAGAACAGAAATGGGCAATGTATTTACATTATAAAACCTCATGCCCTGTTGAAATTTTGATTCTGTTGCCAAAAATTATTTGTTTCTCAAGAGGACATATATTTTTAATAGTTAGTTTTGCTATTGAATTATTAACTAATTTACTCAGTAAGATATTTGGTTTCAATCTATGAAAGGTTTTATGAAATTCACATCTACTTTGTACACATCTATATTAAAATTTCTGCCTTTACCTAAGATTTTTTTTAGAAACCATTCTGCTCTTCACCAAAAATGTTCATAGTGTATATTTAACTGGTTTTATTATCAAAGAGGAAAGTTTGTATCAAGATATCATCAAATATTTAATGTTTTTAATCATAATTCTTTATTTTTTACATGCTCATAATAACATAACAATACATGATGGTGCATGTATATACCAAATCAGATTCAAGGTGTGGAGGGCTCCAATTGAATTTTTGAAAAATAGTATTTTCAAACCATGTTGCCTGGTGCTTAAAAACTTTTTGTGTGTGAGGAAGCAACCTTACAATAATTTGAATATTGTGGGACATCATGTTTTTACACATTTTATTAAAAAACAAATCTTTAATATTATTATGCATTAAAATTTAATAAAATCCAAATCTTAATTAATCTTTTTATTGAAATAATTATTAAAACTTTAAGATGAGTGCATTAATTGGGGAATTATCCTAGAGGTATAGTAGTAAATGGGACTGTAGTGTTGTATTGCTAGTTATAACACCTAAGTTTTTAAACATTATTTTCTTTATTTTGCTTAGTTAAAAATCTTATGCACTAAAAGATGAAGTTATTGTTCTTAATGTTTTATTTAACATTTGCAGGCTCTCTGGTTATAATGAATTGCCAGGTTGCTATTAAAGAAGAAGGTCATCTATCACAATCTGGAATTGCGCAAGATGTAAGCTATTGTTCAAACATTTATTTAGCTAACTCAGTATTTGCACGTTTCCTAGATGATGGATTTTTAGAACTTTTCCTCACCTGTAAGTCAAATATCAGTTAACTATAAGGCACATATTTTCCCCAAAAATGATGTGGCCATCAGTGTCATTATTATTATTATTATCAAATTTGCCATGTTTAATATGAATGTGTATACGTGGTATAAATGAATTATACCGCACAAATTTAATTGCTTACCGAGGGATATTATACAAGTAATTTAAGAAAGGGAACTAGTGGACTATGAGGGAAAATAATGAGTTAGAGGGAATGAAAGTAATATACCTTTAATACAGATAAATCAACATGAGAGCGAAGTACGAGAGAAAATTATACTACAATAACTTCAGATCTTAGTATTAATTCCGATACCCTGATTGCTAATTATTCATCAATGTTTATGAAATATTGGGTTATGAAATTCCTTAAAATGTCTAACATAGCTGATGATTGCTCGCCACTGGACTAGTTAGAGTAGAATCGGTACAACCAGAGTCTTAGCTCAGAGTGAAACACGCAGAATCTGTGTAGATAATGTGTGGCTTAATCATTAAAGCAATGGATTTGAGATTTGAACACTGATGGTTCAAATCATAGCAGGTTATTTTTTAGCCTTTAGAATTATGAATGATATCCTATCACTGACAAACTTAATAATATTTCGGATAGCAGAGATGATCCTCCTTTAGACTAAAAAACCTGTTCCAAATTCAGGTATTTGTGCATCCCCATAGTATAACGCAAAGCTTCCAGATTCCTGACTACCTTCTCTTGGCCATCTAACTTCCTGTAAAGCAACTATACCCAATTGTGATTTATCAAATTCCCGTGTTAATACTTCTAGCGCCCCACTATTGTATACAGTTATAAAATTCCATGCTCCTAGGAACAGTTCCCTGTGTTTGAGCTTTTGGCATTGATTCCCTGAAGTAGTCCTCACCTGGAGGACCGAATGGAGGACTATTCTACCTCCAGAAAATTTTACCCCAGTGGAACTGATGTCCGCGTTTCTTGACGATTGTAATTTTACAATGAAAGTTCGTCTGTTTCGACCAAGGTACTCTTTTCTTCTGGCTTATCACCTTCGACCAGTCCAGCAAGGGTAACCCTGTTGACAGCAATGATACCGCGTGCATAGCTCTAGGAAGTCAGATATAATAAGAACTGTTTAAGTCTCGTAGACTGCGATGGGCGTGACATATGGCAGGAATGGGAAATGAAAGACGTGCATGGAAGCTTGTTCCAGGAAAACTACAGGGAAAAACGCCTAGTTGGTGAACTAAGAATGAGGTGGGATAATAACATTAACCATGATTTGAATCAAATAGTTTATACAGAGAACGATACACCTGGTTTCTTGAACAGGGTATGAGAATCCATTCGCCACCGATGTTTATCTTTGTTGTGAGAATGGAGGTAGCCAATTTGAACAATTTTTCTAAAGCATCTGCAGGTGCTTTATTTTCTTTTCTGTTTTACTCAAGTGTATTGTTTTTTTATTTCCCCACAACATTATGTATGCCATGTGTACGTACACTGTATCTCTTCATGTTATTTCTCTTGTGATCACTGCACTATCATTTATCTAAGTACATATGTAATATACAGTACAATTGTACATTTCATATGCAAAACCATTTTACTCTACAGTATGTACATTACTATTACAATCTTTCAAACAATTTCCTGTACATTATGTGCATAGATAGTTTTGTAACCCATGTACTGCACCGACATTCCAATACCATGTTCTGTAAAATAATGAATAAACAATTAAACCAGAAGTAAATCTATGTACATAACTGATTTACAGTATGTACATAATAAACAAAGAAAAAAGTGTAAACATACTGTACATAGTTTCAAATGTGATGCATCAATCTTACATTTGTGTTGACACAAATGGGGAATGTAAGAGGTGCATGGAAGCGTCTTGTAAGAAAACCAGATGGAAAATGCCTGTTCGTAGGCCAAGAATGAGTTAGGAGAATAACATTATCCATGATTTTAGGGAAGTAGATTATTACAGAGGATGATTGGAAAACATTAGCTCAGGATAGGGATGTATGGAGAGCTCATGTCCTCGGGGCTATGGGTTCAATAGAGCCAATGAGTTACTTAGTTAATTAGGAAGATTGCTATAACCACTGCGCGAAAGTTGCAAACTATTGCAACTCTCTGTATTATATTATTTCCAATTTAATTTGAAATAATCAGTGGCATGCAAACCATTTTACAAATTGTATCATAACTTACTTACTCACTGGCACTATCGAACCCATAGGTTCATGGTCGCGCGGACATAAGCTCTCCATACATCTCTATCCTGAGCTAATGCTTTCCAATCATTCCCTGTATAATCTGCTTCCCTCAAATCATAGTTAATGTTATTCTCCCACCTCATTTGTGGTCTACCAACTGGGCGTTTTCCCTCTGGCTTTCCTACAAGAAGCTTCCATGCAAGCCTTTGCATTCCCCATAAGTGCAACATATCCTGCCCATCGCAGTCTAAGAGACTTAACAGTTCTTATTATATCTGGCTTCCTATAAAGACCATATAGTTCATTGTTATGTAGTCTTCTCCATTCACCTGTCTGGTCATCTCTTTCCTAAGTACTTTATTCTCACATACTTGTAATCTCCTTTCCTCCCTTAAAGTAAGAGTCCATGTTTCGCACCCATATAATATAACTGGTAGAATAATAGTTTTATGTATTTTCAGTTTAACTTTTTTTGAAAGGAGTTGGGACATCAAGAGTCTCTGCAATGCATAATAGCATGCATTTCCAGAATTGAGCCTATGTTTAATTTCTTTGTGCATCTCATTCCTATTTGTGATTGTTCTTCTTAGGTATTTGAATTCAGCCACTTCCTCAAAATTTCCCTCATTTGTCATTAGCTGTCCATTTCCATTACATAATGTATTTCTGCTTGTGACCATGTATTTACTTTTATTGATATTTACTTCCATTCCTAATTCTTAGAGTTACTCAACAGTGTGTGCGTGTTGTCCTTTAGTATCTCTTTGCTATCGGTCATAGTACTACATCATCAGCATAAACTAACAGCTTATTAATACCATAGAGTTGTAAGCCTTCCTCATTCCCTAAAGATTTAATTGCATGCTCTAGTACAAAATTAAATAGTGGAGGAGATAGTGCATCTCCTTTCTTCAACCCATTCTGGCTTTCAAAAGTGTCCGAAAACTGTTTGCCTACACGTACCCTACTCTTTGAGCCATTTAGACACATTCGTATAAGTCTGACTAACTTTTTAGAAATTCCGAACTCCAGCAGGATACTATATAACTTCTCCCTCTTAATTGAATCATATGCTTTCTGGAAGTGTATGTATTGTTGATGTACAGTACTATTATATTCCCATTATTTTCTAAAATCTGTCTTAAGCTAAAAATCTTATTTGTTGTAGACCTGTTTCTTCTAAATGCACATTGATGATCTCCTAGAATGTCATCAGTATAGGGAGTAAGTCTGCTGACTAATATATTTATTAGAATTTTGTAGGAAGTTGAAAGTAATGAGATGCCCCTGTAGTTGTTGCAATCAGTTTTATCTCCTTTCTTATAAATTGGTACGATAATTAATTCTTTCCATTCATCTGGAAGAGCTTCTTTTTCCCAAATCGTACTAAGCAACCAGCGTATAATTTTGTAGGAAGTTGAAAGTAATGAGATGCCCCTGTAGTTGTTGCAATCAGTTTTATCTCCTTTCTTATAAATTGGTACGATAATTAATTCTTTCCATTCATCTGGAAGAGCTTCTTTTTCCCAAATCGTACTAAGCAACCAGCGTATCTTGTCCATCAATTTTTCTCCCCCTGATTTTATCAGTTCTGCTGGGATCTCATCTGAACCTGATGCTTTATACATCTTCAATTTTTCAATCGCCATTTCAACCTCTAATGCACTTGGTTCTGCGACTAACATTTCTGCTGTCTGTAAGTTATCCTCCTCAATGTCCTGTTCTGTTTGTATATTTAATAGCTGATTAAAGTAACTTTTCCATCTATTTAATATACTCCTGGAATCCCCATTTGCGTTCCGAATTATGTTTGTTCTAGCCTGAAACCCTTTCTTCTCTATACTAATTCCCTGATATAATTCTGTAATGTTCTTATTTTTTGCGTTCATTTAAAGATCATTAATCTTCTCTCTCAAATATTCCCTCTTTTTACTCTTTGGTAACTTAGTGGTTTCCCGTCTAATACAACCCAATTGCTCTAAATTTACCTCATTTGGCTCGTGTAACCATTTCATTTTTGCTAGCTCTCTTATCTTTACAATGTCGGCACATTCCTCATCAAACCATTTCTTGTTTTACCTCTTTTTTAAACAACCAATGTTATCTGATGCTGACAATTTAATAGTATCTCTTATAGCCTCCCCTTCTTTATTTATAACAGTGTGTTCTTTGTTTGCCACATTGACATCTGAAGATTCCACTACTTCAAATCTATTAGTAATTTTGATTTGATATTCTTGCCGCATTTCATCATTTTTCAAGTTTTTTTAATTCAAATTTTATAGAATCATCTTTAGCCTTTGTTCCTCTCATAAGCGATATCCGTTGTGTGACTTTCACTCTGACCAGACTATGTTCCGAATTGCAGTCTGTCCCTCTAACTGATCTAACATCGATGATGTTACTGTGCCAACGTTTGTCCACTAATACATGATCTGTTTGGTTCCGATTTTCACTATCTGGAGACGTTCAGGTGTATTTATGAATATCCTTATGCTGAAATGTTGTGCTCTTAACAATGGAGGGGCGAAGGTGACTAATCCAACCCCATTGTCGTTTCTATCTTCATGAAGACTGAATTTGCCTATTGTTGGTTTGAATATATCTTCCCGCCCCACTTTTGCATTAAAATCTCCTAAGACAATTTTCATATGATATCGTGAAAGGCTATCAAATACGCATTCTAATTCTTCATAGGATCCTCCTGACTAAAACCTGTTCCAAATGCAGGTCTTTCTGCACCACCATAGTATAATGCAAAGCTTCCTGATTCCTGACTACCTTCTGGCTACCTAACTTCCTGTATAGTGACTATATCCAAGGGCAATTTATCTAACTCCTGCATTAATGTCTCTAGCGCCCCACTATTGTATAAAGTCCTAACATTCCATGTTCCTAGGAACATGTCCTTGTGTTTGAGCCTTTGGCATGGGTTCCCTGAAGTATTCCCCACCCGGAGAAACGAATGGGGGACTATTTGACCTCCGGAAAATTTTACCCCAGTTGAACACATTTCTTGACGGTTTTTTTTATGGTGAAAGATCGTCACTCTTTCGACCAAGGTACTTTTTTCGTCTGGCTTATCACCTTCGACCAGTCCGGCATGGGTAACCCTATCGGCTGCAATGCTACCGCCGGCATAACTCTCAGGATCATTAAGCACGCAAGCCACTCCACCACGACAAGGTAAAGATACCATGGAGGGTGTATCATAACTTGGACATTTTTATTCGTAGACCATTAGTTCAGTAACTCAAGTTGCTCCTGTATACGCCGTTAAATTTGTGCAATATAATTCATTTACATCTTGTATAATGGTGTGTTTCATCTTGTGTTGTGTTGTCTCGGAGAAATACCGGACATTTAGCTGATCACTCATTTCAGCATGTCCTCCATGCCATTGTGTGGTCAAAAAGTAAGTGTGTGTGTGATCCAGTGTTTAAAAATTCCAACATGTCAAGTTCAGTTTAAGGCACAGGTATAATATGGCATATAAATTGTACCTGTAGGGCGAGAGATTAAGCTAAGTTAAGATGAAAAAAACTATTATTATTGGATATCCTGATGGTATTGTAAGAGCAAATCCATGGAAATATGGACTCTGCACTGAAATATAAAAACTTGAGCATCTCTTAGTTCTTTCGATTTTTGTATAACTATATTGTAGTATGTTTCATATGGCAACATTGATTTGGCAGGAAAAACATTTTTGACAACATGGCTGACTTTATAACTCTACCTTTGTATATGAAGCTATTTACTTTCTATGTGTGTTGTAAATTCAGAGCTACAAATCAGATAAATTTACTATTTCTGTGTTCCATCATCATCATCCATTGCAGGCATGGATTAGGCCATTGGCTTGTTCCACTTCAGGATAGAAATTGATCCCTCCATCTCTTCTTAGGTTTTCCTGTGGGTCTGTAATTCAATAGCTGCAGAGGTAATCTAAGTTTGGCATTCTAAAAAGGTGTTCATGCCAATTATTTTGATATTTTTGAATGGTTTCAGTTGTTGCTCGTGTATTGAGAGCTTTGTGGATATCTTCATTACGCATGTGGTCATAAAGTGTATAACCCACTAAAGGTCTTAATAGCTTTATTTCTGCAGCTACTATCCTATTTAATTTACCAGTAGTAAGAGTCCAGGTTTCGGAACCATAAAGTAGAGTTGGAAGAGCCATTGTTTTATAAATTTTTAGAATTGTATCTGGGCGTACTTTTCGGAAAAGAATGCTTTTTATTGTTCCTATAAGTTTTTGAAATTTGACCAATTTTATGTCTATGTTTGTACATGTGTCATAGGAAAGATTGCAGTCAAGATAAGTAAAGTTATTAACATGTTCTATTATATTGTTGTTAATAACAATTTTATTTCGTATCGGTATTTTCCCTTTCTGTGTTACATAAATTATAAAACAATTTTTTTATTATTATAGTTATTCCAACTAAGGTCTGTCCGTAAGAACCATGAAAGAAAACTTGTTAAAAATTGTAATGTGGGTCACAATTATACATTAAAAGTAGTTCTGGAGGGAATAATAAATACTGTACAAAAGTATTTTTCTGTATGCTGATAATATGTAGTCTGGTAGTGAAGCTACCAAATTGCTTTTGCACCTAACTAGTAATTTGACTGCATTTATGTACATAAGAATTTTGTTATGTGGGTTACATATAAAGTGGGTCACAGTGGACTGTAATATGAGTCACACTATTATATTTTTGTAGATCATGAAATGGAAAAATGGAGGGAGGAAATTAGGTTAGGTGCTCTGATGTTGCCTTGTTAACTCATGATTTGCAGTCCTATTTAATAAACCTATTTTGGTACCAACTGCATAAGAAATGCTGAAAGAATTTTTAGCTATTAACACCTTACATTTTTATTTCTTAAATTCTGGAATTAGGACATGACCTATTTGTTCTTCAGCTACATATTATAATATTAGGCCCATGTATCAAATGTGTGTGTGTATGTATGTGTGTGTGTATGTGCATGTATGTGTGTGTGTATATGTGTGTATGTGTGTGTGCGTGCGTGTATCGTGCGCGCGTGTATGTGTGCGCGCGTGTATGTGTGCGTGCGTGTATGTGTGTGTGCGTGTGTATGTATGTGTGTGTGTATGTATGTATGTATGTATGTATGTATGTATGTATGTGCGTGCGTGCGTATGTATGTGTGTATGTATGTGTGTATGTGTGTGTATGTGTGTGTATGTGTGTATGTGTGTATGTATGTGTGTGTATGTGTGTGTGTGCGTGTGTGCGTGCGTCCGTGCGTGCGCGTGTGCGTGTGTGTGTATGTGTATGTATGTATGTATGATGTTGAAAATGTGTCTGAGAATCTGTGCTATTACTACTATAACAATTTGTCGATTGCTTACTGCAAGGCTTTTTTTCTTTGGACATACAAATAGTTTTATAGTTGTTCCAGGTAACATAATTGAATCTTGGCATTTACTGCTGCAGAAAGACAACATAAAAGAAGAGAATCTGAAAGAATCAGGACAGTATGAGGAGTGCAAGAAATAAGAGGCGAGAGGGTGTGAACAAATATAGGAAAATATCTAATGAAGATGAATAGAAGTTGCCTGAAAAAAGAAAAGCAAATACGTTTAAAAGAGAAACGGGAAAAAACAAGGAAAGTTGCAGCTGAATGGAGAAGAAGGAAGGTCATCAACAAAGGACTTGCTTAAATAGAAACACTGACCAGTCCAGCGTATAAAAATGTGAGTGCAATAGGAAAGTCAGGTTTCAAGGCAAAGCAGGCTGTTCCATCCACTCCAAGGCGCTCTGTAACTGTTGGGAAAAAAAATTCAAAGAATTTACATGTGATATTGACTACATCAGGTTCTGATGATTTAGCACATATATGCAATGCCAAATCACTCCCAGATTAACATGTACAAGCAGTAGAGCAATTTAATAAGCGAGATGACATAAGCAGGCAAACCCGCCAGATAGAAAATCTAACTGGAGAAAAGTATTTCACTTACCCTCACCAATTCATCTTTCTTCACTCTAATATGATTACCAGATAACTGTTCTTCATTTATCTGCAAAGGAGGATAGAATTCTACATTTTATATAGACAATATAAACATTGGATGTTGCCGATAGTTGAGAACTCATATGATCTGCATCCCAGTTGTGTTCTGAACTGTGGAAAGTAAATACATTTTCTGTTAAAGTTCAGTGAGCTATTCATCTTATTCTATGTGAATAGTTTACCTCAAGGTTTGTACTTTTCATTGATATATTTAATGTGTTTCTGTACAACCAGATATTGTGTTAAATATACGTGAAATCATAACTTCGAAACAATAAAAAATTTACAGAATCATATTATCTTAAATTGAGCAACAAAAAAAAAAACAGTTCTGCACAGTAGTATAAATTTTAGTTATAATGTAGAGTGATTTAGGTACTTTAATTCCCGCACAATAACATGTATGCAAATTATTGCAATTTTTGTACTTAGCTTTCTTATTACAGGAGTTGGCCAGCAATTGAGTCCTCCCGTCACTCGCAGAGAATTGTTTAATTTAATGTATGAAGAAAAGGGTTCAGTAGAAGCAATAAGTGATCATTTAGTAAATAAATTAATTAGAGGGATGTTCGGAGAATTTATTAAAAATATATTAAAAAATAATATATCTTTCGAAAAGCAATTTTCTAAAATGTAGGAAGTTGAGAAAAAAAGGTGAATTTTTACTGAATATTCTGATTGGCTAGAAGTGAGTGTTAAGTTTCCCATTATTAAGAATTTGGGACAATGAGTCGGAAAATCCTGTTACATATGCTTATGGAATTGGAAGACCCAAATAATCTTTCAAAGAGGCTGGAGTAAAAACTAAAAAAAAAAAAATAGTCATATTTCAGCTGAAATATATGTCATTTCAATGTGGTCTTGGGAAGGGGCACATAACAAATTTGCCTCCCTAGTGGCATTATAGTGTGGATAAATATCACAACCTCACTTTTTGGCACCTAGTCTCATGTTAATATATTGGTGTTTTGATATTTTATTGTAAAAAATGAAAATGCTTCGTCCAACATATAAGATAAAGGAGTTGAGTGGGGTGATTTCTAATGGTTCTTTTATTTTGAAGCTATTTTTTTATTTAGTAATTTCTAAAAAACATCAGCAGTATCCTGTCTACCATATGACCGAAGTGATAATTTCTATTGCAAGAGCAAGTTCATTGCAAGAGAATTCCTGCTTATGTCAAATTATTATTATTTTTTTTTTTAGTTTCTATTCCAGCCTCTACGAAAGATGTTTTGGGTCTTCCAATTCCATAAGCAGATGTAACAGAATTTTCCAATCACTGTCATTGTTCTAAATTCTTAATAACGGGAAAGTTAAGATTCACTTCTAGCCAATCAAAATCTTTCAGTAGAAATCTATCCTTGTTTCTCATTCACATCTTCCAACATTTGAGAAAATCACTTTTAAAAAAATATATTGTTTTTTAATATAATTTAAAATCAAACATCCCCTAACTAATTTATTTACTAAATGATCACTTAATGCCTCTATTGAACGCTTTTCTTCATATATTAAATCAAACAATTCTCTATGTGTGATGGTAGGTCTCAGTTGTTATCTGTCTCCTGATATAAGAAAGCTAATTACAAAAAAAAATAGAAATGCAAAAATTTGCACACATGTTATTGTGGGGAAATTGAAGTCCATATATCATTCTATATTCTAACAAATATTTGTATTACCGTTAAGAGCTGTCTTTTTCATAGCTCAATTTAAAATTAGATGATATGTAAATTTGTTTCCACTGTATTTAATATAATATCTGGTTATATCGAAAACGTTAAGTATAGCAATGAAAAGTTCAAACTTTGAGGTGAAGTCTCCATGCAAAATAAGAAGAAAATCTCACTGAACTTGAACACACAACATTAACAACACAACTGGGATGCGGACCAGATGAGTTCTTAATTATCAGACTTCCAATGTTTATATTGTCCTCATAATCTTCAGAAATCTACCCTCCTTTGCAGATAAGTGAAGAACAGTCATATGACAATTATATTAGAGGAAAAAAAAAAGATAAATTGATGAGCTGAGTGAAAATAGTTTTTTCCAGCTAGATTTCTTTTCTGACCCACTGTGCACCAAGTCGAAATGATGTAGTGACAGTTAAAGATGGCATTATCATAACAGAACTTCAAGCAAGACATTTGATGTTTTCTGTTATTGAAACCCATGCTCTGTTTCTTCAAGAGCACTGACACGTTAAAATAGGGAAAAGCAAGTTTGCCAAATTTTGTCCAAGAGATGTTTTGTTTAGTGGTAAGCTCCCTCACAATATGTGTCTTTGCAAAGAACATGAAAACTTAATTGAGGGTTTGGATTCTTATAAAACTTATTCACATGAATTTCCTTGTGTGATTAGGTACAAATATCAAAGTCAAAACTGTTGGCTGAATCAGTGTGAAATATGCAAGGTTGGCAAGGGTTTTTCCAACACTTTTATATCGGAAGAGAATGACGATTCAGTTACCAACTGGTATACATAGGAAAATCAGGAAAATGGGAATATCCAAAAAATCTTAAAAGTAGGAACAGTTGTTGAACTCTTTGAATAAATTAGAAGAATCATACCAAATTTCTTAGAGCATCGTTACATCAAAAGGCAGCCTGCTGCAGCATATATTGAATTGAAGAAACAAGTAAAAGCTATCAATATTCCAAATTCCATGGCTTTGCTTAAGATTGATTTTTTGGACAATTATACATGCTTATAACAAGATGAAATCCAAAGCGCTTATAGGCACCAACACTAAGTTAGTCTATTTACAGCATCACTGTGGAATATTCAGGAACAGCATAGGATAGTAATAGCTTCAGATAATCTGGTGCACTCAAAGAACACAATTCTGGCCTATCTGGCAAGATCCTTTCTTAACTACCCTTGCTGTCATGAATAAAAGTACCAATATTTGGTCTGATGGCCTAGTTTCCAAATTTAAAAACAAATTCATTGCTGCAGCATTCAACAGCTTTCATAAAAAGTATGGAATCCTGAACAATTGGATCTATTTTCCACTGTACATGGAAAGGGTCCTGTTGATGGCATCGGTGCTGTTGTAAAAAGGCAAGTCTGGGATCAGGTTAAAAAACGAAAATGAATTGTGACTAATGCAGAAACATTTACTGCTGCAGCAAATAAAAGTACTGCCATTTATGTTTCAAAAAATAGATTATGATGATGAAATAAACAAACGGGACACAAGTCTAGATCTGAAACAGACATTTTCATGTACTTCAACAATAAAAAGCTTTAAATAAAATCACTGCCTGAAGAACAGAAGTAGGAAAATCCTTAAGTATCACACAACAAATAAAAGCACTGTATACAATGAAATTTTAATTATCAGTAGTGATCTAAAAGACACAATTAAACCAGGAGATTGGGTTCTTGCATTGTATGATCAGAACCTTTAACTAGGCAAAGTACTGAGCATAGTTAAAAAATAGTATGAAAAATAGTATGAAATCAATTAAATAAAAATAAAACGTAGTTTTATTTTTATTTAATTAATATATATGGATTTTCATCAAGTAAACACCAACTCAATTGATTATTTAATATGAAATCAGTGCTATGGAAAAATGTGAACAATTCTGGAGATTGCCAGAGCGAGCAGGCAAAATCTTTTACTGGAAACAACAAATAAAAAAGAAGCTACAACCACCAGAAGTTGTAAACTACAAGGGACATTGTCAGTTTTGTGATATGTAATGTGGGTCAGTTTTGTTTACATTTTCATATAGTGGGTATATTATGTATAATCATGAGTATTCACTTGTTCAGGAGTGTAATATCACACATATTTCAAAGTTGTATCGAGGAGAAATAACATATTTGTAAACAGCTTATTATATGTATGTCTTTCTACTGTAATGTGGGTCACACATTGAATATAATTTGTATACATATTTTGTGTTGACCAACTGATATTTTCTTTACATTTTTACATTGCACTTGATGTGCTGTTCACAAATATATTTAAAACTTTAGGGGGTGTATGCTGTGTCTTCTGAAAATATTATACTGAAAGAACAATATCCTATCAGTATGTAATGTGGGTCACTGTGGAATAACTCATGTAATTTTTATTTTACAGTATATGAAGATTGAAATAAAAACAGAAGAAGATGATCAGTTTAGCAGTACTGATGAGACATCTCCAGCTGGTGACCCTCTTGCTTTTGAGGACACGAAACTTGAGGTATATTTTGGTATTTTGGTATATTCTATATCACAAGTGTGATGATAAAACTCGATGCTGCAATATCTCTAGAGGGCTTATTACTGGGAGTGAACCTTATCTAGGAATCAGTCTTAAATCATAATATGTATTGACAAAGGTCTCTTTTATCCTAGACCCTTAAAGGTTGCTTGAGAAGCGTTTTTGTTTGTTCAGTAGTTGTAAGGTTCATATTAATAAAAAATACCCAACTTTTTCATTGAGAATAAACAACTGTTCATAATATTAAATTAATGTTAGGAAGTAAACCTTATGAGATATTAAGTTATGTATATAGGAAATAACACTATGAGGTTTTTTTAATATTGTTTATTTTTTATTTCACTCACCTCATACTTCATAACTCCTAGCATATCCAGGGTTTCGTCACATCCTTTGTGACATTCTCAATGCTGTGTCACATTCACAACTCACGTCCGACTGTCTTCTATCCTGCAGACTGACTTCCGCGCCATCTGATGGCTGACTGACGAACTTCCAAATCAGTCCTCTCTCCTTATAACCGGGTATTTCAAAATTCATAGTTGTATTTTCATTCTTGCATATGTAAATTTTTTCCCAATTTGTGAGTTCCTTCGGTTTTTCCAATTGTTTAAGTAATTTTGTTTTGGTTTCTGTTCTATGTTTTTCTGACCAGGCATGTGCAGCTATTGCAGATTTTTGGTTTCTCCATTTTTAACATATCTGAGGTGTTGCTTTAATCTTGTATTTAGATTCCTTTTTGTTTTTCCTATGTATATCTGTTCACAATCTTTACAATTAATTTGATAAAATCCCGATTTTTTGCAGTCTTCAATCTTTTCATTTTTGTTGGTTTTTATTAAATTACCTAAGCTGTAATCATTTTTCAGTGCTAATTTAATGTTGAATTTGTTGAAGATTTTTTGAAACTTGTCAAATACTAAAGGATGATATGTGAACTTCTTGAATTTTTTACCAATATTTTTATCTGTCTGAAGAGTACTTTATTAATCATTTTTTGTTCTTTAAATTTATTTATTTTCTTGTATATCATCTTCCCTTGAAAACCATTATCCTTCGCAATTTTTATTATGTGTTCTTTCTCTTTATTGTAATTTTCTTTGCTCATGGGGACGTTCACAAGTCTGTGTGTTAAACTATTAAATACTGCCTGTTCATGTGAAAAATGGTTAAATCCAGTAGCTTTTATATAATTGTCAATGTGAGTTTCTTTTCTGTAGGTTCCAAATTCTATTTTCTTTTTTTCCTCATTCCTAATCATTTAAGGTCTAAAAATGGTATTTCATCGTTATTTTCTACTTCCATTGTAAATTTGATTGTTTTATTTTGAATATTTAACAGTTTAATGGCATCTTCTAATTGTTTCTGTTTTACTATTGCTACGATAGAAGTTGAAACTAGCCTAAAATCAATTAAAACAATTATGACACAAAAGGAAAAGTTTAAATTAAAAATACCAAATCCCAGAAACCCCAACATTCATGGCCTTCCTAAAATCCACAAAGATGGAAAGAAAATGAGACCTATCATCAACAGTATCAACTCACCGACATATAACATATCAAAATGGCTAAGCAATAAATTTAAAGGTATGGAAAAATTTTAAAATTTAGCAGTAGAAAATTCTTACCAATTAGTGGAAAAATTAGAAAATGTAGAAATAGAACCTTCAGAAAGATTGGTCTCATTTGACTTTACTTCATTGTTCACAAACATCTCGACTGACACAACTTTGAAAATTTTAGAAAAATGGTTGAAAGAAAAATTAGATGACAATAGCGTTAAAGAATACATAAAATTAACAAAATTATACTTAAATCAAATGTTCTTCACCTTTAGAGGAAAGTACTTTAGACAAAAATCAGGACTTGCAATGGGAAATCCATTATCACCATTCTTAGCAAATATGTTTATGGGGAACTTTGAATGTCATGTAACCAAAGCACACCCTTTGATGTTTAAATTTTGGAGAAGATATATAGATAGCAATAGTAAAACAGAAACAATTGGAAGATGCCATTAAACTGTTAAATATTCAAAATAAAACTATCAAATTTACAATGGAAGTAGAAAATAACGATGAAATACCATTTTTAGACCTTAAATTGATTGTATAATTAGCTGTCCATTTCCATTATATAATGTATTTCTACATGTGACCATATATTTAATTTTATAGATATTTACTTCCAGTCGTAATTTCTTAGTGTCACTCAATAGTGTGTGCGTGTTGTCCTTTAGTATCTCCTCGCTATCGGCCAATAGTACTACATCATCAGCATAAACTAACAGCTTATTAATACCACTGAGTTGTAAGGCTTCCTCATTCTCTAAAGATTTAATGGCATGCTCAAGTACAAAATTAAATAGTAGAGGAGATAGTGCATCTCCTTGCTTCAACTCATTGTGCATTTCAAAACTTGACTTACAGGCAGAGCAAGTATCACACTGATCTTTCTGAGGACTGTGTGTGCTATATTTTCTCTGTTTATTATTTATTGGAAAAGTTTTTGTCTCATTGGATGAATTCCTTTGTTCTTGCACCAGTCTGAAAAAACATTGGACTTGTGGAGATATGATCGAAAAGTTGATTCAACATACAAGTACTTGTTAATTTTCTACAATAATGACTGGGCACTTTAGGGAGCAACTCTCACCACTCCATTACAAGTGTCAGTTTCCTTTTTTTTTTTTCTTCACCTTGTGCTTGTATTTTTATCTCCTCCTTTAGTTGTTCTTTTTCTCATAATGTGGCTTTCATTTGCTAGTTGCCTTCCTTTTTTTTAAGTCGTTGTCATGAATACAATCGATACTAGATCAGATTTTGATGGTAAATTACTGTTTTGTATTACTTTAGGTTCATCTTCATTTATACTACTGGAATAGGTATCTCCACAGTCCATTCTTCTAACCCAACATTTATACATAATTTCACCAAGTTAGAGTATTTAAAAGAGTTTTCAACACACTCTATCCTTTCTCCATTAATCTTTGGAATTATGTGTTACGTTGTTCCTGTTTCAAGCATTTACATGACACATTTTTCCTTCTTCTCGTAACATTTCTTGAAATCACTTGTCTCTTCACATTATCTCTTATTTCTACTCATGTGGGCTGTCCTTTCCAGAAACTGTCAAAAAATTGTTGTTGATCACATGTAATGGCACCACAGTAAGATTTTCCACCATTACTTCATTCTGTTTTTGTATGAGAGCAACATTCTTTCATGCAATGCATTTATTGTTCTACAAAGGTAACTTTTCTATGAGACCTCTTATACACTATATATCCATTACCCAATGCTCTCTGTACATGTGTCCTCTCTCTTTTTACACAAGAGTTCCAGCACCGCACATAGGAGGTATTGTGGCAAAACAGCTAACGTAAATATCTCCTATGTGAATTTAAACTCACATAGGAGTAATTTCTCTCCCACATATATGCAATATTATATAAGAGATATTGTATTTTGCCTTCAAACAGCATTAACATGTTATCTTTTCACACAGTAGGTATTACAGTTCGATGCAGCATGAAATTCTCATTCCAACGATATCAAAAACTTAAAATCGATAAAATTTGCATATAGGAGGTATTGTTAATCCGACGACAAAATGTTTTTATAAAACAACCAACAAAATGGTGGAATGACATAATATTATAAAATTCCATAGGAAAGAAAAATACATGAAAGTGAGTTACCATATTTAAAAATTTGATGTATTTTTTTATTACATACAAGTTTATTTTTCGTCGACATCAGCCTCAGAAGGCAACATGGCCACTCAGATTGTAGAAATTCAAATCCATAGTGTTGAAGTTGAGTATATAAATTGGTGAAATATGATTGACTGATCTTGATTGACTTCATCAATTGTTTATATACATACTGTAACCCAGGGAAGTGGAAAGAAGGGAGATAACAAAAACACATGTTCTTAAACATCACTCAGGTATACACAGTTCTCTTCATTCGTTAGAAGTCTGCCTCTAATTTTGTTCTTTTTTTCCCAGAAAGTAACCAGTCAAAACCTATATATATAGGGTATATCACACTGAGGTACAGACTCAGAGATCCGGGTTCGAATCCCGTCCAGGCATTTATTTTTCTTATCATAACATATATATTCCTTATTAAAACAATAGAGAGCTTTGTAATTATCTAGAAATGAATCTTCATTTCATGTAGGTTTATGTTGACCAATTTTTTTTTAAAAATGCATCAGAGAAAATTTTGAAGTCTTATTCTTTGATTTTGGCTCTCTTTCTGTGGAGACAAGATTTTGGAAGTGGTCGCACAATATCTTCAGGAATTTAAATTATTATTCTTATAGCAAGGAGACATTTCTCTAAATAAAAATTGGTCTCTTAGGTTTGAGTATTCTATAAAAGAATCTTCTCATACCTTCTCTTCTCAAAAACTGTAGTAAATATACATTTGCTCTCTTTAATTATATGTCTATTTTTTTTTTTCCACATGTGATTACACAATGTCCACTACACTGTGTTTTATTGGTTCTATAGTTAGCTGAGACGTATGTCTTGTCAGGTCTTCATGAGTGTTTCAATATATCTAAAGAGGATGTTCTCTGTTGTGTCATCTGCTAATATGATTTATAACGCATTATGCTGTGCTAGTGATGCAACAGTTGTTTACTATGTTAAATTATGATATTTATCAGTAATAGTCAAGCTACATGTTCCTCTCAAGATGATACTACTTCATAAACAATTATGAAAAATGTTAAATATATAAGTGTAAATGTTAAATATCGTAGTGTGTAAAAATTAATTTGATCATAAACTTTCAGTAATGTCTTCAAATTTAATTAAAACCAATAAGTGATAACTAGATATCAGATATAACGAAGGTATTCAGTTTGCTGATTGTAACCAGTAGAAACTCTAGAAGTTGCTTGGAGAAAAGAATATTAGTTTTTTTGTTGCACAGACTATTTCTGTAATACTTGCATTATGAAAATGTAATTATATTTGTACTCTGAAATAGAGTTATTTATAATTTGTACTGTGTTTACATCTAAATTCTGCCCAACATCAACTTTCTGTGTATTGCTATGAATGGAAAATAAAATTAAGTTTACAATGTATCATTGAAAATACATATTTTCCCCAATATTTGCATAACTGTTTACTTATCAGAATCATTAGTAACATAAAATAAGAAGATTCTCCCTTAAGTAGAATTTAGTTACTGTAATAAATTGATTATTGTTATTACTATTCTTACTGTTGCCATAATAATTATTATTAAAATTATTACCATCAATATTTTTATTATTATTATTATCATTATTATTATTTTTTTATGCTTATTATTGTTGCTTCTGATGATTATCCAAACTGCTATATGTGATGATACTCCTTTAATTATTATTATTTATATCATTACTATTATTACCTCATCTTGTCTATTGTTACATTTCTCTCGATTTGACGATTGATTTGTAGTTCCCCTTTGACAATTATATACATTTCTATTGTTTAAAGTGATGACTTCAAGTAATTTAATTCCAGGTTTATCTGGGACTATATATTCGAGATAATTTCAGTAAACAGATCTGTTTCAGTAGCTTTCATAATATTTATTTAATATTATTTAGATTATCATTATATCTCATATGTTAATGTTGATACATATATATATATATATATATATATGCACATCTTTAATTAAGCTCACGATGAACTGGTATTGAAGTTATTATAACTATTTCAAGATAAAATAAGAGTAAGAAATGTAATATTTTACTTCCACAATTTGTAGTACTTTTTCCATATATTAATGAATTTAGCAGATACTCGTTCTGTAATATCGAGTAATGGATTTATTCTTTCAAGCTATATTCATAGGCAGTAAACAACTACAATAAAATAATAAGCCTCAGTATCGAATCAAAAAAAAATTTAACAAACAACATCAATCTGTGTGTAATATTGGATATTTATTGCTAAGGTGTAGTTGTACTATGAGTGAAATATACTATGATATCTAGTTATGATTCCACATATTTGATAGATATTGTTTCATTTTCAGGCAGACCAGAATGAAGAATGTCTGTCTGTATTTTACAGCCCAAATGAATCTTCACAAACAGGAGCAAATGATTTGACTACTAAATCTGTACAAAGTTTTGTTAGTGATAAGTCATTTACTGAGAAGTTGAGTTATAATAGACACTTAAGTTTACATAGTAATGAGAAAGCATTCCAGTGTGCTGTTTGTAATAAATCATTTACTCGAAAGTCTCATCTTAATCAGCATTTACGTTCACATAATAATGAGAAGCCATTCAAATGTTCTTTTTGTAATAAATCATTTATTCGAAAGTCTCATCTAAATGAACATTTACGTTTGCATAATAATGAGAAACCATTCAATTGTACTCTTTGTAATAAATCATTTACTCGAAAGTCCCATCTTAATGAACATTTACGTTCGCATAATAATGAGAAGCCATTCATGTGTTCTTTTTGTAATAAATCATTTACTCGGAAGTCTCATCTTATTCAACATTTTCTTTTGCATTCTAATGAAAAGCCATTTAAATGTACTGTTTGTAATAAGTCCTTTACTCAGAAGAGCAGTCTGAATGTACATTTTCGCTTGCATAGTAATCAACTATTAAAATGTCATTTTTGTAGTAAGTCATATACGCAAAAAGGCAATCTGAACGTACATTTACTTTTGCATAGTGATGAGAAGCCATTCAAATGTTCTGTTTGTAATAAGTTATTTACTCGGAAGGGCACCCTTAAAGCACATTTAGATTTACATAAGAATAACAAGTTGTTTTGTTTATAGTAATGTGATACCATTAAAATTATCACATTGTCATCAGAAAATCATATTTCATACATATTTATGTTTGCATTATTAAGGATACAAATTCAAAATTTGTGATTAATTAATTCATTTGTTGAAAAATGTAATCTAATTGTATGTGATTATGTTTACAGAAATGAGAAAACAATTAAATGTATTGTTGAGTGATTCCGGGTTATGTGGCCGTGGTCCATAGTTGGTGTTGATACCAGACGTTTCGCCCTCAACTGCGGAGGGCATCTTCAGTGGCGAGTGCTTCTATGCGTGTTTCCTGGTCGGAAGATCTACTTAGAATGAGCGCTGTGGACGTAGAGGACGTTGTATTAGTGGGGGGTGCAGGGTGAGTGGGCGTGTCTCTTGCTGATTGGCTAATAGTCGTCTCCTTGTTGTCACTGGTGTTAATGCATTTATTTTCTAGTGTATGAAACCAGGCCTGCACCCCCCACTAATACAACGTCCTCTACGTCCACAGCGCTCATTCTAAGTAGATCTTCCGACCAGGAAACACGCATAGAAGCACTCGCCACTGAAGATGCCCTCCGCAGTTGAGGGCGAAACGTCTGGTATCAACACCAACTATGGACCACGGCCACATAACCCGGAATCACTCAACATTACGATTACCGGCCGTGAAAGCCTGCATTCAACAATTAAATGTATTGTTTGTAATTATCCATTAGCTCAGCTATAAAAATTATCATTATTAAATATAATTTATTTATTCATTGTAATGGCAAATCGCTCACATATTCTATGTAATATAGGTAAATGTAGTACATTTTATAATAAAATACATTTTTTTAGTAGAGTATATATCACACTCTGCAACCAATTATAGCTATTCCTATTCGAAGTTTTGAAAAAATGTGTAAATGAATATTATGGAATACTTTGCTTACTGTCACTAAGTTGCTGGCAGAGAGTTGGTTGTCCTTTACTTGAGAAACCTGGTGATGTAATAAGCGTATTAGCTTTCTGGCATTTTCCTTTTTTTTTTCTTGTTGTTTTCTTTTATCTTTTAAATGGCTTTCTGCTGTAATTTTTGCAAACCCATATATTCTTGTATGCTGGAAATTTGTCTCATTTGTTTCTTCTTTTTTATTTGTTGCTTGTGATATTTGTTATCACTTATATAGCTACTATGATCTGTTTTCTAATGTACATCTGGTAAAGTGAGAATTACTGCCCTTGCTTTTATTTAGAAAATGAAATAGATACTCTCCAAGTTGGATCTCTTAAGCTCTAATCCACCATTTGTTTTTGAAATGGTAGAAAATATTTGAAAACCAAATTGGTATATTAGATTATGCATGATTGAAAATGCTACTAGAGAGATTTCTTCTTTTAGAAAATTGGAATACTGTGATCTGTTAAAGGGCTTGAATGTGGTGAGAAAATACTTAGATGGGTGAAATAAAATATTGAGAGTTACAGTCATATACAACCGTGTATATATGCACTCAATTATATAAAAAATATAATATTAATTAAGAATCTGTACGTGGTTTTGAGGCTTGTACGATTAGGATGTACCTCATAAGGTGTCTGTTAGGTGGTCAAAATTGAAGAGAAAATACAGTAAAACTTGCTGAAAGCAGAATCGTATGGGATCAATTTTTTTTTCCACATTAGACAAAATTCTGCATTATAAAAAACTATAACTTAGTAATTATCTTAGATTATAGAGTACCGTGTATGTCTTTTTACGGATCATGGATTAATTGCAGTTCCTTTGAAAACTGAGGTAAAGTGAAAGCTACTTATTCGCGGGTTAAAAAATTGCGACACAGTGCGTGTATTCACGGCTAAAAATTAATTTATTCGCGGATCCAGTCGGTATATTAGGATTAGTGTCCTTTATTAACCATCACTTTTTTTAACTGCAGGCAGGTGCCAAGATGGCTTTTACAAATAGCGATTTAAACCAAATTGACAAATAGGTATAAAAATAAAACAAACCTTATTGACATTAACCCTAAAGTTCATTCTTAAAAGCTGTTGTATTTCTCGTGCCGATATGTACTTTGTTAAATGCCTCCAACGCCACGATCGGTATATTATAGTTTCAACTTGTCATTCATTGCTATAAATTTAATTGAATAACACGTCTCTTTTGTGCTTTGTTCCCAATTTATATTGTCGAGTAAAATGTAAGAAAAATTAGTACTGTAGATAAAAAAAATAGCGTTGCCGCCAAAGTAAAAATATAAATGCTTGACCGTTTATACGCGTTGGTGAGTCGTTTGCGTCTATATCACGCAGTTTCAATGGTAATGAATCAAGAAATTCGAAGACAAATAAGGAATTCTATGGAAAATTCACAGCTGAATACCAATCTTAATTGAAGTACCTTTTAACCCATCAGCGTGGATATTTAAACATGGCGTTCCTTTCCCAGATGCAGAAGGACGTGTTAATACGCCTGGACTTTTAAATATCCAAATGCAGATTGCCATACATTATGCGTTGATACATCTATGATTTTGTAGGCCTATAGGGAGTTTGTTAAACATTCTGGAGAACTTATTTTTTGTTGCTGCTGTGGTAGAATAATCTCCCCTTTTATGACATAATTTACGACAGGCATGTGGAGTGAGTTAGCTACTTATTAGTGAAAGGAGTTACTCTTTGTATTTTTTCTCTTCAGCTACGCCCTTCGTTCGAACTAGTGAATGCCCTATTTTGCCGAAAAGAAATATCTGTGTGGTCTCATAACTAACCTTTCTTTCAAAACTGACGTGGATCGTGTGTTTATAGACAAAAATCACATGTCTCAGATATTTCCAACTTCTAAAACAAATTTACGTGGCGAATTTGATGTGTAGAATTATAAAAAAAATTTAAAAATATAAGAGGGATAATAGTATTATAATAATGGTAATGATACTAAAAATAAAATTAGTTATAATAGCAATAGTAATGATAATAATAATAGCAATAATAGTAACGTATGTACTGCACACTTCCAACACAGGTGCTCCCTAGCGGCAGTTTATTAACCAAGATAATCCATTCAACAAGTTTCCGTAATTATATAAATGAATTTATATCAAATAAAATTTAGATTCTCCAACTTTTATAAATATTGTACATAGTGAATCTGATGTGTGGAATTATGAAAATCTTTAATTTAAAAATATGAATGAAGGATAAATAGATAAAGTTTAGAATTATAAATTATAAGTAAACCTTTAGCAACAATTTAAAAAATGAATGCATTTTAACTTATATCTTGATGAAAGTATAAGGAAATCTCCATCTACAATTAAATATAACTTGTAATTAACCGATGAAAGACACCATTCTATATAATTCTTTGTTTCGTTACTATATTCTATAGTGCTCTGTTCTAGTACAGGTCTTTCACTGTAATCTTAGAATTTTCATGCTATGATTGCAGCTTCATTAGGGAATTATGGTGTGGTAGCTTCCCACCCAGGGGGATGATATTGATGGTAACAATGATGATAAAAGCTAGATGATGTCCATGGACCGTTTGGGCCTCAAAGCCCACTGCATGACAAGACAGTATTCCACCTCGAGACCACAGATATAATAATTAATATTTTATTAACACTTTCATTTTGTTATTTGTTTTATTTATTGACACTTACGCTTATTTGCCAACATGTCAACAAGATACATGTGGTTAGCACATCGCCTCAATGAGAGATCTATTAGGAAATTGAGGTGTAACTTGGAAGAAAGACGAACATAACGTGATATCTATGTAATCTAGATGTAATAAAACATTGCAAGTCTCGTAGGCTGCTATGGGTAGGGCATGTGGCACGAATAGGAAATTATATAGGAACTTCGTGTACGAAAACTAGAAGCAAAGTGCCCAGTAGGGGGGATAACCATAAAATGCAAGAAAAATATTAACCAGGATTTGAGGGAGATAAATTATACAAGACCCTCACTGCTGGGTCCCCGAGATCGAGTCTCGGTCACTCCATGTTGGTTTCGTGGCGGAAAAAACGGAGCTTGGACAGGTTTTTCTCGGGGTTTTCTCCCGCCTTCCTCTGCCGCATTTTCATTCCACCATTTCTCCATACTCATCTCATCACATTCATTTCGTTCATCTGCCTCTGTGGTGGTGCGTCAGACGTGGTCGGCCACACCCTTGTCATACACAGACCTCTATATATAGCGGCTTCTTCTCATCTCATCCCTCGACCTGACCCTGACTTGGACACGAGTTGAGGATATTATTATAAATTATACAGGAATAATTGGAAAATATTATTTGGGATAGCAAAGTATGGAGATGTTATGTATGCATAATCATGACCTCTATGTTCGATGGTGCCATACATTTTAAGACAACACAAAACAAGTTGGTTTCCAATGTCCTTCATTTTTTTTTAAATTGTCCCTTTCATTGAATATTTTAATAATAAATCCCATTCTCTCTACCATCCAAATCAAGATATTGTAATTGATGAATCATTATGGTTATGGAGGGGCAAACAATTCCCTCCACTTAAAACTGCCAAATTTGATTTTAAAACTTATGAATTGTGTGAATCTAGAACTGGGTATGTGGTCTCGAGGTAGCGTGCTGCCTTGTCACGCAGCTGACCGAGATTCGATTCCAGTCGGGAGAGGCTTCTTGGGTGAGTTTTATTTCGGGGGTTTTCCTGACCTGTATGACAAATGTCAGGAAGCTTTAGGGCCCCAACGGTACCCGAAAATCATCCGGCCATCATCATCATGATTATCATTCACCGGTGTGGAAGCAACGGGAAGCTGCCACACCTATAATTCCCTAGTACAGCTACAAAGCATAGAATGAAAATGCTATGATTGCAGTGAAAGACCTGCCCTTGGGCAGAACACTATAGAATAGAATAGAATGGTCATTCATTGTTTACTTTCTATTAATCACAATTTGATATGTATCTAAAATAAGTTACTTGGAGAGTAGAGTTTAAAAATACTACAGCACAGGGGTACTGCATGGACTTTTAAATGACCGCACAGAAGGGAGGAAACCGGTCTCGTATATATATGGCAAACCACGCTGAGGGGTTAAAGGCGGCAAAATAAGAAAAAATTAATAAGTTCTTTTTAAGTTCTTGCCTAAATTTGATAGTAATAATTAGTAGAAATTGTTCAAAATCTCTCATTAATTGATTTTATTTTGATAATTATTATTTTATTCTGTAACCTTGGAACGTATCCCGTATATACCCATACAGATTACCATTCCATATTCGCGGCATATATGCCGAACATATACCCCGCGAATAAGGAGCGTTTACTGTATAGTATGTATGAGCGACTTCGACGATAATGCGCGAAAAAAAAAGAGTCCCGTTTCGTCAGCGTTAAAAATATCTCTTAGGCGCGTATCCTGAAATTCAAGCATTCAGTTTCGGTTTCCGTTCACTTACGCATACATCCTTTGATTTCCCCAAAATTTCATTCCACACTATATAGTGTCGTCTTTTAATACTGTCCAGCCAATCTAAAGATGCCTTGAAATCGTTATTCCCTAGGGATTTAGCAACAGCTAGTGCTTGACTTTGGAGCATCGGTCCAGAAATTTGGAGATTTATCTTCAATGACTTTCACTTTTTCGTTTAATGGCAATAATTCATAGGTTTTAGCCATATTTATTCCGTAAATTCAAAACGCTACCCGTGAAAGTTCGGTCTCAGAACTTAAAACTAATTTAAGATTTTACATTGCAATGATTATTATTATTTGTAAGACAGGTATCGGTATTTCGAATAATAGATGTGGAGTGAAGCCGAAATAAAATTTCAGGTACAGGTAAAATCTCTACTTCCCGCAGCGGCAGGAATCACTCATTATTTTTTGGCCTAACGGGAATATAATGAAGTGGAAACCTTATTTCTCTGTCTTTCTGCTTTATCTTTTTCATGAATTGCGCAGAAATATTTGTCCCTTTCCGTGTTGAACAGATTCCGTTTTATACAAAATAAATACACATAACATTAATATTATTTCGCCGCGACCAATAAATTTGTTCACATTGGACAGATTTCCGCATTATTCACTTTCCAGATTAAACAAGTTCTACTTTATTTAGTTTCTTGGACCGGAATAAGAACATTGAGAGAGATGCAATACATACACATCAGTGTGAATATGCATTTTTATTTATTTAGCCTTGGTGGCCTTCTCTTCCACTCACCAGGACAAACATATATTACACCAGAATATAGCAATCATAATTAACTCATGCATATATGAAAGGTAAACTTTAATTAAGTAAATATTTTAGTGTGAGTTCAAACTTGTGACCTCACAAAACAAGTTTGCACACACACGTACCAGATAACATATCAAAACTTAGAAGTAAATACTCAAAATATTACCATTTTTATTTTTAATTATTAATTAAATTAACTTCTGTTTTGTGTCCCAATTAACCACACTGTCAATTCACTTGCTCATTCACGAATTTCATATTTTCTCTTCTTGATTGCCAATTTTTCATTTGGTACATTGTACTTTTTCTTTTATTTTTGTGGTCTGATTTATAAACTGATCTAAAATTATGTTTTTCTATCTTCTCACATTTGTCTGCATAATGAGACTGTCTGGAGAAAAAGAAAACAAATGTGGCTGTTATTTAAAAATTATTGGTTGCTGACACAAAACAACTTAAGGGACATTAAAAAAGCAAATATATAAGACAAGTTACAAGAGCAGTTAAAAAAATTTTCTCATTATAATGCCTTTTATTCATGCTTTACCAAAAGAACTCAAGATTCAGAATACAACTTGTATACTAAATGATCAAATAAATAAGGGGAACTTAGGATAGTTGACCCAGTAAAACACTTTTTTATTTTTAGGAATATTAAGTGCGAAAAAATATTCAATAACATCATTGTGTATTATAATCATATCCTCATTTTATCCAATTTCAATATAAAGAAATTATACATTCTAAATGTGCAAAATTTTAATTCTTCCTTGTGTGTGGAAAATTATCACTCATGTTAGGTATACTGGACCATCCATACGGGATACTTTACCAATGTCTAATTATTTTCAAATAATATTCAAACAAGGGTTAAATTATTAATACAAGTTTATTTGTAATTTTTAAGTGGCATTGCATTTATTATCTGTCAACTTGTAAAACAAATTGAACATTAACAAAATGTAACAATTTTAATAAAATAATATTTTAATATTATAATGATATTGTGAAAAGAAAAATTAATGTCCGAACCAGGAATCGAACCGTAGACCTCTAGTTCTCCAGACTAGTGTGCAGCCCACTACACGATTCTAGACCTGACAAAAACATTAACAATTTTTTCCACATATACAAATCTATAATTCTCGTTTCATCTGCTGTCAGGTAGGTGTCACTACCATCGCCAGCGGCCGACTCCGTTTAGAAGTATCTATAGTTGAGAATTTTACATCACCACTTTTTTATATGTGCCAGGTCTAGAATGGTGTAGTGGGCTGCACACTAGTCTCGAGAACTAGAGGTTCACGGTTTGATTCCGGTTCAGACATTAATTTTTCTTTTCACAATATCATTATAATATTATAATATGATTGATTATTGGAACTGTGTTAAAATAACAGTATTGGAAAATGTTAAATAAAATAACGTTTGTTTTCCTTGCTACATGAAATGTTTTAAAGGCTTCAAATCATTTAGTGGTAAATTTAAACACTTGGTTCAATTGAAAATTTTAGCATAACATTTAATATTTTATATTTGTTAGAGAAAAATTATACACTCAGACTAGGGCTTGAACCCAGGACCTTTTGCACTCTAAATTAAACAGGTGTATGCCAGTCATGAAAATTACTAAAAACTTAGATTCAATATACTATCATTAAAATTTCAGACAAAATATTAGGCCTAATCACTGTTGTTACTGTTGTGACTATTTGGCCTACTCAGTGACAAATTCAAACATGTGTTTAAATTGAAAACTATTAACTCTTTCATTTTTTGTTATGAATTCAGGAGCTTCCAATATCATTTAAATTTGTTCTTGATCAACATGAGAGACGTCATCACATTCTGGCCACTTGAATCTTGAACCACATACTCTTCTGGTAAATTTAACTGAAAACAGTTCAGAGGAAACTTCACTGAATTGGCCACAAACCTGTGACTTATGTCTTCATCACTCATTTCTGGTTCTGAATTGTTCTGAACAGGTTGTAGATCAGAATCACAACTTCCAGTTTCAGGAGACCTACCTAATTGCTTCCCACTATTTTTCTTCACCCTTTCCTTTCCTGAAAATAAATTTCTTTGTAATGAAATTTTTTTTCACCTTTCTTCTCTTTGCTTCTCCCTCATTGCATCTGGTCTCAATTTCCTTTTTGCTAGGTGTATCAGTTAAGATAATGGTTTTACCCTGTTTACGATCTCTTTCAATCCATCCTTTCCTCCCCTGCTATAGGATATGGAAGTAGACTTTCTAGCTGACGCTAAATCCTTCTAAGCTTGTAGAGTGATCTTTTTTTGCACTCTTTATAGCCCCATTCATGGTTTCCACGGTAAGGACCCGGGGATACTGATGTTTCGTTGGTTATCATTGCTAGTACACAGATGATGTATCAGGCTGAAAGTTCTCAGGAACAGGCCGATCAGTCACAGCAGAACAAGAAAATCATAATCTGCAATGCCTTTCCAACTAATCTAGCAACATGATAAATTGTGATTGGTTTCCTGGTTTGTCTGTGGTGAGATGATTTGTGCAGTATATGTTATAAAACTTTTTGAAAGACTTCAACGTGTTCATATCCAAAGACTTCAACGTGTTCATAATTCTTACATTTTATTTCTGATATACGCAGATTTGATCATGTTACACCATTCCTGGAACAATTGTCATGGCTTCGTCTACAAGATCGTAGAACAATCTATTCCCTACGCCTTCTCTATAAAATATTATACACATCATTGCCTTATTATTTATCAAACTGCTTCACTAGACTCTCTGATGTACATAAATTAGATACCCGATCTCTTGAGCACAGTGTCCTTTATATCCCTCTTCATCACAATACCTATTATTCAAAATCTTTTACAGTTTCTTTTGCTAGAACATGGAATTCCCTTCCACCCTATGTCAGAAACAAATTGAGAATAAAATTATTAACAGAAACAACTCACTAATATTACTTTTTAAAAATTAATAATTTGTTTTCTCATTATTTATTAAAAATTGTTTTAAGATTTGTCAATATATTTACCTAATGCTTGTATAATAAGTGATAGATTAATTCATTATAGTTTATTACTTTCTTTGTACTTTTTTTATTTTCTTTTATGTATAATAGATTCGAGCTGTTATTCCTTTATGTATATATTCTATCATTAGTTTAATTTTAATTGCATTTAATTTTATTATACTATTAGACAATATTTTCATTATTATTCAATTTGACTGATAATTAATTGTTTAGTATGTACTATTATTGAAATTTTTTATATTTATATGCAACATATGTTTGTCCTGATGAGTGGAAGAGAAGGCCACATGGCCTTAACTCCACCAGGCTAAATAAATCTATTCTATTCTATTATATTGAAACATCCAGTGGTTATAGTCTATGTGTGCA
This sequence comes from Diploptera punctata, assembly GCA_030220185.1. Classification (NCBI taxonomy): domain Eukaryota; kingdom Metazoa; phylum Arthropoda; class Insecta; order Blattodea; family Blaberidae; genus Diploptera; species Diploptera punctata. The sequence continues at coordinate 23,076 of JASPKZ010007971.1, read as the reverse complement.
TTACAGAGGGAATATTAAAATTACAGTCCCATTTACTCTTGCATATAGAACAACATGAAGAGACATGTGACTTTCATGATTATCAATTAATAGGAGAACTTTCCTTACAGGAGAGCATCCAAAATATTTCTGGAAGTGTTTCAAATATAAACTAATGTTTCAGGTGTCATCCAACCAGAAGTATGTGTGGAATGATCATTACTCACAGGAGGCCCAAACATAAATAATGGGTTTGGTTTTACATGTCGGTAAATAAAAAATGTGGAATGCTACTCCCTAGGGCATTCACAGCATTACATACAGTTAATAATTGTTCCTTCTCATCTAATGTAACTAGACCTGCATGTTCTGATTTTTTAGGAGCAATCACCTTTGGACATTAATGGACAGTAGTTACTCCAGTTTGATCTGCATTCCATATGCTTTCTGCTCCAAATTGTTCACATACAAGTGCTGTGTACAAGTTTTCAAAACACAAAGACACAGTATGTTTGTTGACACTTGTAGAATGTAACATACTTGTAGCCTCAGGGGTTCTTAGTGATAATTCTGGATTTCAATCCATAAACCCATGCAACTAAAAGTAGCATGCTCTTTTCTCACTATCCCATTGTTTGGGATATATCCTTCCATTCTTTACTGCTAAATCATAGCAAAATCACAGGTGGGTACATGGTTCATAGTCGACATAAGCAGTAAGTAATTTGCTAGTTCAATTTCTTCCATTTTATTGCCTGACTGTATAATCTCGGTTGAAACTAGAAATTCCTCCCTGCTGAATCTTTCTAACATATCTACATTAATCTTTCTAATATAGCATTTATGCCAATTCTTTTATGCAATTATATTTAGGGAACTACCATCTAAAACTTTCTGGACTGCCTCTTTCATAATTTCTGGGGCGGAAGGACTCACTAGCTTTGGCACCCTCCTTTCTTTTGTAGTGTTGTGGCATCTGGAGCCTAGTTATAGGTTTTTGGGCTGCATGAAAATATATTTGTCTCTTCTCAATTTTTTCCAATCACTGATGTGCTAGAGTTATCCTAGTGCACAGATATGCCTGGAGCAATTTCAACCAAATTTTGTACGCATATAAATTAAGATCTGGAAATGTGTCTGAAATGGGTGAAATACCCCCATAACATCTAGGGGATAGAGAGGGGGTTGAAATAAAAAATCAATAACGACTTCAGCATAACTCTAGGAACACCTGACCAACCTGGCTACCCATATAACTTTTTATCTGGAAAAGATATTGTGGGAGTTAGAATCCCCTAGTACCCCAATGAGGATATGTTGTGAATCTAAAAACAAGCGAAGACGACAGATATTAGTGTCTAATGCATAGGTTTTTTTTTTTGGTACCAAAGTCCATTAGTGACAGTCCCGGTTACAATTAAATCCAACATTGCTCTCTAGCACCACTGAAGGAGTTCTGGGGTGAAAATAAAATGACAAACGTGATAACTCTTGATCCATAATTCTCGGTTTTGCTAAGCTGAATGATGAATGTGTAGATGTCACGTAAGCCCACAGCACACCTGCAGAGAATAACGGTGAAAAATAATATATCTGAGATTAGAGTATAATCCATAGTTTTTCGGGTCTCAAAACTAATTGATGAAACTACAAATGACATTTCAGTCCAATTCTGAAACCTAGCTACCTAAGGAGTTTAAATAGGTCAAATAAATGCATGAAGTTATAAAGGCCATGGCTTATTTAAGTAATATTCCCTACATTTTTACCAGGTTCTAAATGTATACTGCATCTTCCTATGGCCAATATTAAGTTTATATTATCTTCCTCCATTCATCTATATCCTTCCAGTCACCATCCTTCAGTCCCCTGTCTGGCTGTCCTTAATCAAATTCCCTCTATCCATGTATTCTTAGAACTTCCCCTTCTTTTCCTCTGATTTGGAATTCACTACATACACCTAACTGGCAATCTATGTTCCCCCATCCTCTTCACGTGTCCAAACCATTCTAATTGTTTATTTCCCATAGACTGTATATTTGTTTCGTTAAACTTAATTTTTCTCTGATAACATTCTTTCTGATCCTGTCTTATTTAGAAGAACGTGCAGATCTTGTTAACAAATCAGTTTCTGTAGATTGTAATTTTGCTTTTAATTTGACATTTTAAGTACTCGTTTCTTCTCCTTACATCATTAAATATCTTACCACTGATTTATAAATGTGGATTTTAATTCATGTTTATCCCACAAAATTCTATTTAACACTGCTATTGCAGAACGACCTTTAACTGTTCTTTTTGTTATTTCAAAATCGTTGTTTCCATCTTTATTTATTTTAACTCCCAGATATTTGATTGTACTATTAGAACCTTCCAATGCCACATTTTCTCCACTCTCACCAATTACCATATATTGAGTTTTATTTACATAATTTTTAAACCCCACTTTCCATATGCTTCCAATAAATTCCTGGTCATATATTCATTGTCATCATAATCTTCAGCCAATAAAATTTGAACATCTGGAAATTGTATATAACATTGTAATTCATCATTATTTCGATATTTCTAAATTTCGTCTTAAATCATTTTTAAGGCTTGCTGAAAATAAAAAACATCATTGTTTAAAACCTTTAAATAGCTACGTAGAATCCATTGGACAATTTCTTTGGTATTTCAATATTAGGTCCTGAATTCTTGTACATGTTTTGCATACCCCTTATTGCAATTTTATTTATATTAAAATTCCTTAAGACTTTCCACAATTTTCTTAATGGTATAGTGTCATAAGCTTCTTCTAAATCTAATTATAAGGATAAATCACATGCTCGCTGTTTTTCAACAATTTGTTTCATGTGTACTGTACATATACCACTCTTAAATCAACTTGTTCTTTATCCTCCATTTCTCCATATTCTTCTTCTAAAAATACTCGTTAATTTTTTTTCATATACTTTACTGAATACGTTAGTTACTGCAAGTCCTCTGTAATTTTCAATTTTTTCTTTTCTCCCTTTTTTTTTGTGTATTATTGATATATGGCTCATTTTCCATTCTAGATGATTGTTTTCTCTACTAATACAATTTTTTTTGCAAATAAGTCTCTCATAATCTCAAATAATTTATCTGAACCATAAATAAGCAATTCTGCTTGTATTTCTCCTCAGCTGCTATTTTTTTAAAGATTGAATCATAAGTCTTAAGAAATTAATGTAAAATACTATATTTTCAACTCAAAAATCAACAACTAAATTATCTTTTCTCTGAGAAGATTTTGAAAATATGTTTCCCATTCATTTGAAGAGTTATATTGAATTATCTGTTTTCTCTTTCTTTTGCCTCTCATTCAATGTTTAATTAAATCTTTATGCTCTAATATATGTTTGTACTAAAAGCTCCTTATTCTCTGTTCCTTTATTCGCGGGTTAAAAAATTGCGACACAGTGCCTGTATTCGCGGCTAAAAATTTATTTATTCGCGGATTCAGTCGGTATTTTAGAAGGATGAGTGTACTTTATTAACCATCTGCAGTTTTTTTTTACTGCAGGCAGGTGCCAAGGCGGCTTTTACAAATAGCGATTCCAACCAAATGGACAAACAAATATCAAAACAAAACAAACCTTATTGTCATTTAACCCTAAAGTTCACTGTTAAAAGCTATTGTATTTCATGTACCGATTTGTAGTTTGATAAATTCCTCCATTGCCACGATCGATATATTATTTCAACTTGTCATTCGTTGCAATAATTTTGATTGAATAACACGTGTCTCTTGTGCTTTGTTCCCAGTTTATAATGTCGATTAAAATGTAAGAAAACTAAGTGCCGAAGAAAGAGAAATTAGTGTTGCCGCTAAAAATAAAAATGCTTGACAGTTTATACGCGTTGGCGAGTCGTTTGCGTCTATATCACGCTGTTTCAATGTTAATGAATCAAGAAAACCGAACACAAAATAAGGAGTTCTATCGCAGAATTAACAGCTAAATATCAATCTTAATTGAAAGACCTTTTAAAAGCTGCAAAACAGGAAAAAATTACTAAGTTCTTTAAAGTCCTTGTCTAAACCTGACAGTGATAATTAATAGAAATTGTTCAAAATCTCTTATTGATTTTATTTTGATAATTTTTATTTTATTCTGTAACCTTGGAACACGTATCCCCCTATATACCCATACAAATTACCAATCCACATTCACGGTTTCGGTATTCGCGGAACATATCCCACGCGAATAATTGTAATGTAGTATTAACTGATTTTATTAGGTTAGATGACGAAACGTTAGTAAACGCCATATTTACGGTACAGTGTAAAGTAATATGTAACTGATTTTGTCAGATTAGATAAAATAAATCAGTATGCACTAGAATTGTTTACGCTAGAGTGTAATGTAGTATTAACTGATTTTCTTGGGTTAGATGACGAAAATGTAGTGGACGCTAGTTATTTACGGTACAGTGTAATGTAATATGTAACTGATTTTGTCAGATTAGATGAAAATGTTATTATACACCAGATTAGTTTACGCTAGAGTGTAATGTAGTATTAACTGATTTTATTAGGTTAGATGACGAAAATGTAGTGGACGCCAGTTAATTTACGATCGAGTGTAATTTAATGTCAGGTTAGATGAGAATATTAAAAAGACAAGAACATGTTAGAAATAACTGTATTTATGTTTGAATTAATTTTGACGCTCTTTCATTATCGATAAATCATTAAATGCTTAGAATGTATTGATAATTGTCGACAATCGACAAACCAATCAGTTAAACGATTTTTATGTTGAGATTCAACAGTGTGTAGATGTGAATTTTATTAAATTTAATTTTTTTTGCAATGTAATTTAAAAAAAATATAGCTTTGGAATTAAAATAAAATATGTTTCTTCTATTTCGGCTCTCCATTGAAAAGAAAACATCTAACCATATTTCCGTCCTGGACTAACCTCTAAATATCGGAACTGACGTCACAACCAGAATGATTACACCATTCAGTATCCTAATATTAAATTTATCACTTCTCACCCAATGGCAAATTTAATTTGAATAGAAAAATATATGTCTAAATTTATTGTCCATTGAATGACAAGTGATGAATTTAATATTGAAATATCGAATATTAGCTTTACTTGCTAGAAATGTAAAGTGTTGATTTCCATTTTAAAGTGCTCTTATTTAAGAGACCGCTAGATGGCATTAGTGGAGCAAAGGATCGCTGCTACTTGGCGCACGAAAATCGTATTAGTATAAGAGAAAAATCTATGTTTAAATCGTGATGCCTAATAGCTTAAATCCTTATATCACTGGTGTACAGAACCAGAGATATTGAGTTCAAATCCCGATTTAGGGATATATTTTTCTCTTCAAATTTAATACATAATTCAGGCAATGTAGAAAATAATGCTTTGAAAAATGTTAGTTTATTTGTTTGTTTCTGGATAATCCGCATTTCATCTTTGGTGTTCCTAAGTTTCATTTTAAAACTGAAATTATATCGAAATTCCGATGTCCAATTTTTGAGCCGTGTATCATCTCTATGGTAGCAAGGAATTCGATGTATTGTATGGGATGAGCAATCTGTAGTGTTTGGATAAATGTTATTTTACTATTTTTTATTTATGTTTCGCAAATTTTTTATGCACTTTCATCTTTGGTGATCCCAAACTTCATTTTAAAAGCTAAATTACATCGAAATTTGAATATCTGATATAGTAAACTAGTGGGATAGATGTTGTGTACTGTGTAGAAAAAGGTAATTTTATTTTTTAATTTACTAATTTATTAATAGATGGTCCACAATTTGTATACATCTTGTCATCTTTCCTAATCCTAGGCTTCGTTTCAAAACCAACATTAGCTCGAAATTGGGATAAATCTTATAGTAAAGTACTGAAATGTGTATTGGGCAGTGCCTAAATAATGTTATTTTTTCTGGTTTGTTTGTGAATGCTCCGCAATATTTTTCTTGTTTTTATCATTGGTGTTCCTAAGCTTCATTTTAAAACCAAACTTAGATCGAAATTCGCATGTCCACTTTTTGCGCCGTACCCAAATTCTGTCCTCAGGTTGAGGTTTATGTATCCCAACTCAATTTATTTCATTAACTAAGTAACTGTAAGCGCTAATGTGAATGAAGAATGGCAAGATCTAAAAACTATTATATTAAAAGCTGCTGACGAAGCCCTAGGGACAAAATCTACAAAAAGAAATAAAAAAGGTTTATATATATATATATATATATATGGAATGATGAAATTCAAGAAATGATCGAAAACAAAAAAAAGAGCATATTTAAAATACATCCAATCAGAAGAAGATAGAATTGCTTATAATTACAGAAGCGCCATTGTTAAAAGAAAAGTAAGGAAGTTGAAACGACTTAGCTGGGACAACTATAGAATACGATTGCCATGGATCATGGGATATGGCTTACAAGGTTTTGAAACATCTGAACTCAACTGAAAAAGACACAGCCAAATTAAATAATATACCAGAAAAAGAGTGGCTCAAATATTATGGAACATTATGGACAGATATGTCAGAAATAAACATTGACCCCTAATTATAGGAAATTGCACATGTAGATCTTCTTGAAATCAAAGAATTAGAGAACGCTCTAGAAACATTAAAAAATAAGAAAACTCCAGGAATAGACTGTTTAAATATTGAACTTTTAAAGTATGCTCCAAGAGAAATTAAACAGAGATTCTTAGATGTACTAAATGTCTGCTGGAGGATGTGCATAATCCCGGATGAATGGAAGAAAGGACTTATATGCCCCATATTTAAAAAAGGAAGTAGACACGGGTGCACAAGTTACAGGGGAATCTGTTTATTGAATACAGCGTACAAGATATACGCTAAGATTATTACTAGACGATTAAATATAATAAATGAGTATATATTAAGTGAAGAACAGCGTGGCTTTCGGAAAGGTAGGTCATGTTCAGATGCCATTTTCACAATAGAACAACTTATTCAGAAGAGAACAGAATTTCATTTTCCAAATTTCATACTTTTTATTGACTACCAAAAAGTGTTTGATAGACTGTCAAGAAATAAACTATGGGAAATACTGTATGACAAAGAGTTTCCAGGACACATTGTCAAAATTGTGCAAAGCTTATATTTTAAATCGGAAATAATGGTTGATAAAGGAGGTACAATGAGCGATAATACATTAGAAATTAATCAAGGGGTCAGACAACGATGCCCGCTATCTCCTGCGCCCTTTAGTATATATATATATATATATATATATATATATATATATATATATATATAGACGAGATCATTGTACAATCGCAATCAAATTTAACTCCAGAGTTTAAAGTTGGCAGTACGATTCTAAATACCATATTGTTTGCAGACGATCAGACAATCCTTAGCTCTTCAGAAGACAATTTACAAATAGCAGCATATAAATTAAACGAAATATGCAAATAAATTCAATATGACAATCTCTGAAAGTAAATCGAAAGTAATAGCATTCAACGGGAAAGACCATATGAGGTGTAAAATCAGTATTAATAACAGTATGATACAACAGGTGAACAATTTTAATTATTTAGGATGCAACGTATCATACTGCCAGAAGGAAGATATTAATATTAAATTAAATAGATTTTACAGAATGTGTGGCACTATAAGACGGACACTGCAAAATAAAACTTTGAGGAGGACACAACTAAAATTTTACAAAATTATGGCAGTGCCTGTCTTAACATATGCAAGTGAAAATTGGACTGTTAACCGTTCAGACAGAAGGAAAATAGAAATTGCAGAAATGAAGTTCCTACGTTCAGTAGCAGGTGTGACAATTTTGGACAAGATAAGATGTGAGGATATTAGGAAGGACTTAAATATTTTTTAACTTAAATAGAATTGACAACATGAGAAACAACTGGTATGAACATGTCAAGAGAATGCCTACAGATAGAATCCCTCAGCTGTTACTAAAGTAAAAACCAATAGGACATAGAAATGTTGGACGCCCATTTACTAGATGGGAGGATTCATTAAATCCCACTTGATGTGAAAACAGGTCAAAAGGCCTAATTTCATGAAGCAGCAGAAGAAGAAGAAGTAGCTGGGCAAGTTAGTGTACACCAGATTAGTTTACAGTTTATTGAATTATATGTCTATGCAATCTGTCTGGTAAAATCAGAATGGGTCTAGCTAGAATAATATCAAATTGAGAGAATTTAATCACGAATCATTAAGTACCACAGTGGCTAATATTATGCACTGAATTTTGATAAAAATTATACATGAATCCAGTCTCGGCTGTGGGAGTATTAGTTATTAACATGTACATTACGGAAGGGGCAAGTTAAATACACCAAATCAGTTTATTGTATGTTCGTAATTCAGCAGTGGCACAAATGTGTATAGTGAGGCATAAACTAAAATTAGTCCCTAACTAATAATACAGTAAAACTTGTTTAATCCGGAACGTGAATAATGCGGAAATCTGTCCAATGTGAACAAATTTATTAGTCCCGGCGAAATAATTGTAATTTTACGTGTATTTATTTTGCATAAAACGGTATCTGTCCAACACGGAAACGGAAGGATATTTCTACACAATTCATGAAACAAATATATATATATTTACCATCAGCAGTTGTTTTTACTGAAGGCAGGTGCCAATACGGCTTTTACAAATAGTGATTCAAACCAAATGGACAAATGAATATCAAAACAAAACAAATCTGATTGTCACTGACCCAAAGTTCATTGTTAAAAGCTGTTGTCGTATTTCACATGGCATTTACTGTAGTGTCATGGCGGCTAGCTACTAACACTCACAAGTTACGCTCCAGGTTTTAAGTTACTTTTCAGCAGGTGTCTTCGTTATTTCATAGTTAAAGTTGTATATTCGTAGTCAGTTTAAGTTTAAATTTATATCAGTTAGTGTCAAAAGTGTGTACATTTAACAACATGGGTAAAAACACACGTAATTCAAACAATGATTCGACAAGTTCTACGGAGGAAGCAGTGAAATGTGTGGTGAAAGAGGCGCTGCAGGATCCCAGCACTCTGCAGGTGTTTGTGTCCATGTTGCGGGACCAGGTAGTGGCGGAACTGCAGAAGACCATCGAGGACAACACTAAAGTAATTGAGGATCTGAAAAAGACCCTCGATGAAAAAGACAGAAAGATTGAGGTGTTGGAAAATAAATTAGACGATCTAGAACAATACCAGAGACGTCAATGCCTCAGAATTTTTGGTGTAAAAGAAGAGGCCGGAGAGGACACTGACCAGAAAGCCATCTAGGTGGCCAAAAAAATCGGTGTCGATCTATCAGTGACAGACATTGACAGAAGTCACCGTGTTGGTGTTAATAATGCAGAAAGACCGCGGGCTATAATAGTGAAATTTGTTAGTTACCGCAAGCGCAGTGAAGTTTTTCTAAGCAAGAAAAAGTTGAAAGGAAGTGGGGTCACTGTTCGCGAGGACCTAACGAAGTGTCGCTATCGCCTGCTACAAGACAGTATACAAAAATACGGTATTCAAAATGTATGGACAATGGACGGTGCCGTCATAGCCAAAGTAAATGGCGAAAAACGCAAAATTAGATCTTCTACGGATATCAACTAGATAGGACCTGAGTGTAAAATATGTTTACTTTATTTGTCTTTTCTTTGCTAACAATTATATTGTTAATTTATTTCTAATTTAGGTAAATTTAAGTTTATTATTTTTTATTTAGGACAACTTACTTGTTTTATTTTCATTTTTTAAGTTATTTGTTTAGCTAAATTATTTTAATTTTATTAGAGTTATTACAGTACATAGTTTATTTTTACTTTCTGCTATTGGCAACATTGAGCTGACAAATGATGAATTATTTGCAACCCTTGACTCACTCACCTTCTGCAATCACCCTCTTATTGTGCAGACAGCTTTTAACACAGGTAGCAACATTCCTCAATCCCTACCATCCCCTCCAAAAACAACTACCAGTCTACTCAGGAATGCATTTTCTATTGATAAATCATCACTTAAAATCGCTCACGTAAATTCACAAAGCATTCTGTCCCACTTTGATGAGTTTGAAACCATATTTTCATCTCTTGGACTGAGCGCCATTTTAATTTCGGAAACCTGGCTCACCCCATCCATACCTTCGTCCCTTGTTCACCTAGACGGATATACACTGCTCAGAAATGACAGAATAGATAAAAGAGGTGGAGGAGTTTGTGCCTTTATATCAAATGAGCTTAATCCAAGAATTGTCCACAAGTCCCCTTCTGTATATTCCGCTCGCCCCGAGTTCTTATTCGTAGAAATTCAAGCCAGTCTAAAAAAATGTCTCTTATGCATTGTATACAAACCTCCAAAAATTGGGCACCTTTCGGATCTAGAAAACGCTCTGAACGATTCATTGCCTCATTATGAACACGTTATTGTCGCAGGTGATTTTAATACAAATCTTCTTCAGACTGACTCACCAGCCATACAACTTAAAAATATGTTCCAAAGCTTTAATATGACCATTGTTCCTCTCTCTGCCACACACCACACTGCTACTTCCGACACTCTACTGGACTTAATTGTGACTACACATCCACAGAAAGTACTGTCATATGGACAAATTCCTGCTCCTGGCATATCTGCTCATGACATTGTATTCGTAGAATACTCACTCCAATGTCCTAAAAGACGCTCTAAATTGATTACGTACAGAAATTTACAAAACATAGACGATACTAAACTAAAATCAGACGCTTTAGAACTACCTTGGTATTCAATATGGAATCTTAGATCAGTTGATGAAAAAGTAGACACATTTAATACACTGATACTAAAACTATACGACAGACATGCACCAGTAAAAACCCGACGATTTTCCCGCTCCCCTGCTCCCTGGATGAATGATTCAATACGTGAACTTATGTCAAAACGAGACAAAGCATACCGAACATACAGACGACATAAAAATGACGAGAACTGGCAACTGTACAAAGAACTTAGAAACACTACTACACAAACTATACGTAATGCCAAACTACGACACGCCCACAGTATAATCGGACCTGAAATAAGTGCACGGGACACTTGGCGAAAGCTCCGTGCAATGGGACTTAGACAGTTGAATCCCTCAACTGACTCTATAGACATTTCTGTAGATGACTTAAATGAACATTTTACCTCAATACCCAAGACACCTCCAGACAACAAGACTAAAATAGACATTCTTAAAGACTTATCCCCATCCCCACATATAGGAAGAGATAAATTTTACTTTTACGACATTTCGCCTATAGACGTTAAAAAAGCACTCAAGCGGATTAAATCCAATGCGCAAGGAACAGATAACATCAGCATTTTAATGCTAAATAAAATCATTGACATTATTCTACCCACAGTGACTCATATTTTCAATGCTTCCCTTATAACTTCTATCTTCCCTATTGTATGGAAACAGTCTAGAGTTCGGCCTATACCAAAAATAAGTACACCTACTAACTGTAATGACTTCCGACCGATTAGCATCCTTCCGACATTATCTAAAGCCCTGGAATATATTGTACATAAGCAAATGACTGATTATCTCCAAGAAAATCACCTCCTTGATCCTTATCAATCCGGCTTTAGATCTGGTCATAGCACAACCACAGCTTTGCTAAAAATTACCGAAGATATTCGTGAAGCCGTGGACAGAAGTCAATTGACTCCTTTAACCTTACTTTACTTCAGCAAAGCTTTTGACACAGTAGACCACGACTTACTTATGATAAAGCTCAAGCACCTACATTTGTCTGACAGCGCTGTATCCTGGTTCGACTCATACCTGCACGGTCGTCAACAATACGTTTCATTAAACTCTAGATCTTCGACTTGGCGTAACGTGCCGGCTGGAGTCCCCCAGGGCAGTGTTCTCGGAGCTCTTCTTTTCTCAAACTACATAAATGATTTGCCAACTGTACTAAAGCACTGCCGTTATCACCTCTATGCTGATGATCTCCAAATTTACCTACATTCACCTCCTCATTCTCTCTATAACAGCTTGATGAAAATGAATGACGATCTCATATCCATCTTTAACTGGTCTTCAAGTATCGGTCTAAATCTAAATCCTAACAAGTCACAAGTAATTCTAATGGGACAACAAAGACTGCTTACAACCTTTGACATATCTACACTTCCAAACATTACTATAAATAATATAATTATCCCTTATTCTTCTTCAGTAATAGATCTTGGACTACATCTAGACGCAAATTTAACCTGGCAAACACAAGTGAAACACATATGTAAAAAGACTTTCTCCATCTTACATTATCTTAGACGTTTAAAGAATTTTCTCCCAGTTTCGTTAAAACAAATCCTAGTGCAGAATCTTGTGTTACCACACTTCGATTATTGTGACATTATATATAATGATCTAAACTATGCCTTGTCGCAGAGACTGCAGCGTGTTCATAATGCTTGCATTCGATTCATTTTCAATATCCGCCGTTATGACCATATTTCCGAACACTTTAATAACCTCTCTTGGCTCCGTCTTACTGACAGACGTAAATTGCACTCTCTTTCGCTACTTTTCAAGCTTCTGAATTCCTACATTCCTACTTACCTGGCGTCCAGATTTGAGAAGTTATCCTCCTACCACAATATTGACACTAGGTCACAAGATAGCAGTCTGCTAACAATTCCTCTTCATAGCACTTCCTCCTATTCTACTTCCTTCACAGTAGCCTCCGCCCGCTCCTGGAATCTCCTTCCTCAAGATATCAGGGGTTGCCGCACACTTGGCACCTTTAAGTCACGCTTATACAGTTACCTGTTGTCTAATAATTAATTTTTCTCTATTTATTTAATTTTATACTATGTCATTAATCTTTTCCTCGTTTTTTATATATTTTGTACATATTATATATTTAATTCGTTAAATTTAGAGTAAATCAAAATACATTATAAATATTAATTGTATTGTATTCATAACTTGTAATCGTTTATATATACATATTGTAATTTAGATTTAAGACTTTTCTTTTGTATTTTTTTTTTAAACCTGGTTGAGTGGTAGACAAGGCCTTAAGGCCTTAACTCTGCCAGGTAAAATAAAGCTATTATTATTATTATTATTATTATTATTATTATTATTATTATTATTATTATTATTATTATTATTATTATTATTAATATGTACTTTGATAAATGCCTCCATCGCCACGATCAGTATATTATTGTTTCAACTTGTTCGTTGCAATAATTTTGATTGAATAACACATATCTCTTGTGCTTTGTTCGCAGTTTATAATGTCGAGTAAAAGGAAAGAAAACTAAATAAGTACCGAAGAGAAAAAAATAGCGTTGCCACTTAAAGTAAAAATAAAAATGCTTGACCGTTTATACGCGTTAGTAAGTCGTTTCGGTCTATATCACTCTGTTTCAGTGTTAATGAATCAAGAAATCCTAAGACAAAATATGGAATTATATCGCAGAATTCACAGCTGAATACCAATCTTAATGGAAATACTTTTTAAAAGCGTCAAAATAGGAAAAAATTACTTAGTCTTTAAGTCCTTGCCTAAACCTGTCAGTATTAATTAATAGAAATTGTTCAAAATCACATTAATTTATTTTATTTTGATAATTTTTATTTTATTCTGTAACCTTGGAACGTATCCCCTATATACCCACAAAATTACCATTCCATATTCGCGGTTTCTGCATTCGCGGCATATTTGTGGAACATATCCACCGCGAATAAGGATCTTTTTACTGTATAGGTTTGGCCTTATTGCATACCCGTTATGCGAAACACAGATACCAGTCTTGCAAATAACAATTGCGTTGTAAAATCTTAAATTAGTTAAGTTCTGAGACCGATATTTCACAGGTAAAGTTCTGAATATACGGAATAAAGATGGCTGAAACGTATGTATCATTCACATTAAGCTAAGAAGTGAAAATTATTTAAGATAAACCTCCAAACATTTCCGGACCGATGCTCCAAAGTCAAGCTCTAGCGCTTGTTAAATTCCTAATGGAATAACGATTTGAAGGAATCTTCAGGTTGGCTGGACAGTTTTAAAATACGACTCAATGTAGTGTGGAATGAAATTTGCGGGGAATAAAAAAATGTGGGCGAAAGTGTAGTTTGTGAGCGAAAACCGAAACTGCATAATTGAATTTCAGGATACGCGCCTAAGAGACATTTTTAACGCTGACGAAATGGGACTGTTTTTTCGCGCGTTACCATCGAAGTCGCTCATACATACTATACTCCACTTTTCAACGGCAGCGGAACTACAATTAATCGAAGGTATATAAAAAGACGTATACGGTACTCTATAATCTAAGATTGTGCGGGCGAGAACCACGCTCTGCGCCGCCGTGTATCGTCTTTTGTTTCCGTTGTATATATTAGCGTAGAGTTCATAACAATCAAGGTTATTAATCAAAAGCCTTTGCCCGGGCCGATAAGAAGCAAAGATTGATTCATCTTTCTTTTCCAAACACTTAAACATCAATCAACAATAGATCTTAAGACACTCGAGTAATTTATGATTCTTGATTAAGCTAGATGTATCGTTATTATTATTAATTATTATTATTATTATTATTATTATTATTATTATTATTAACCATGAAAGCTAGACGAAAAAAAAGGAAGCTTGTATGATCTCCTAAATAAGTAAGTTTACGTACGGGAATATATCGAACAGCAGCATGCATATAAATAATTTGAACATTAAACAGGATGTATATAAAAATGATGTTTAATATAAACAAGACGTCTGAAGTATAAGAAAAATATAAAAAATATAAATATTGATCATTCTTTGAATTTAAACAAAAAAATAAATAATAATCATTAACATCAAAAAATATATCATACCTCACTCAAACAACTTCATTCATACAAATAGTCCAAGCCAGGGTGGCTTTCCCCGGTCCTGCGGACCAAAACTCAAACCACGCCACTCGCGTGCTCCAGACGACGTAATCCCAACTTAAAGTTCCGATCGAATGATAATGTTCTAAATGTGCGTAGCGTATTTGAGCGTTCCGTAGTAGAAGGGGAGATGCGCAGCACAAACAGCGCAACAGGAGAGGTAAAAAGGAGAGTGGGGGTAGATACATAGAGAAGGGATATTGGCATAGTTCACGAATCTTTCTGTTCAAGGAGGATAACGGTACTGCAGTAGCGAACCGAAAATCGCACATTTCCGGACCGATGATCCAAAGTCAAGCTCTAGCTCTTGTTAAATTCCTAATGGAATAACGATTTGAAGGAATCTTCAGGTTGGCTGGACAGTTTTCAAATACGACTCAATGTAGTGTGGAATGAAATTTGCGGGGAGGAATAAAAAAATGTGGACGAAAGTGTAGTTTGTGAGCAAAAACCGAAACTGCATAATTGAATTTCAGGATACGCGCCTAAGAGACATTTTTAACGCTGACGAAATGGGACTGTTTTTTTCGCGCGTTACCATCAAAGTCGCTCATACATACTATACTTCACTTTTCAACGGCAGCGGAACTACAATTAATCGAAGGTACATAAAAAGACATATACGGTACTCTATAATCTAAGATTATTAATAAGTTTTAGTTTTTTTATAATGCGGAATTTTGTCTAATGTTGAAGAAAATTGGTTCCTTGCGATTCCGCTTCGAGCAAGTTTTACTATATAAACTGGACCAAAACTGTCAAATATTGGATTGCTGTGATTATGATGATTTTTTAAATTTAAAATTAATCAATAGTTCAAGCTAAAGAAAATGTGATTGAAATGGTAAGTGCAAAATGTTCTGGTTACCTGTTTTCAAATGATAATGGTTTATCAATCTTTTATAGGGTAAAATATTTACATACCCCGACTCCAATCTTTTAAAAAATTACAGTAACACTAAGAAAGACAAACATTCATGGAAACAATCCTGATTCTTTCACGCAAAAAACTAAATACATACGGAGGCTGCATTTTTCATATTAGGCCTACACATTAAAACATTCTTTCAAAAATAAATATATTACTTTCGTAGCAATGTGGTCGCTATATTGAAGGAATTCAAATAAAACAAGTGAAAACAAACTAAATATTTGGGAATAATAATGGATAACATTGAAGGTATAGGCAAAGAGAACATAAAACATAGAATTGAATTTGAGTAGGAAAATAATACCATCATTAAATTCCATATGGTGGAATAAGCATATTTGGAATGACACAAAAAAGTATATTGGTAAAACATTGGTAGAATCTGTTGCAATTTATGGAAGTGAGGTACGGACAATCAATAAGTACTACAAGAATAGACTAATAGCTCTAGAAATGGATTATTTACGCAGAAGTGCCAGAAAGTCAAAATTAGAACATGTCACAAAGAAGGAAATTAGAAACATAATGGAAGCAGAAGAAGAAAACATAATTGAAAGAATTGAGGAGAAGGAATTAAAAGGGTTGGGATATATTTTAAGAATGGAAGATGTGCGATGGCCGAAACTACTATATCATTGGCAACCGAGCAGAAAGAAGAAAAGAGGGAGACCAAAGTTAACATGAAGGAAAACATTAAGATAGCAATGCAAGCAAGAGGGCTAAGCATTGAAGATTATCAAGATCGTAGGTTTTGGAGGTTTAGCACGGGAAAAAGGAAGCAGCTGTAAAAAAATCCGAAGAGAGATAGATTAAAATTCATCAATAAGTTATGAACAGAGACCGGAAGTTTAGGTATTATAAATCATTATTGCAAATACGCATGCAGAAGCAGTGGTGTGCGGTGGTCGGAGCAATTACGCCAGCTCTATGAGGAAAATATGATTAAAGTTTATAAAAAAATTCATTCCTATTTATTCAGTTTATCACTAGTATGAACATTTAGTGTGTAAATGTGTGTCTATACATAATTCATAATAGTATCTTATGTATAAAAGTTAATGTTTGTTTGTTTGTTTGTTTGTATGTTTGTTTGTTCGTACTTTATGCGCGGCCATACCGTTGATTCGATTGTGATGGGGTTTTTGCAAAATGTTCAGGAGAATCCCAGGATGAACACAGGCTATATGAGAGTTATGATACTCAACTCCTACACTCTTAAAAATCGCCCTTTGTAGTGGGAAACGTGAAAAAAAGTAGATCTTTGGGCTCTTAAATTGCTTACGCTGCCTAAACCATACGAAATACACAACATTAATGTACACAGAATTGAATATTTCACAAATCTCTACAAAAAAGTCCGCTACAGCAAATGCTTATCTCATACGGTTAACTCACAATAACCATTTTTGTCTTTCCTTTGACACCAAGAGAATAATATCCAATCGGGTGAACCCTCCATCTTTACTGTTGAAACCAACAGTCCCGCACCCTAGCCGAGTGGTTAAGGCAAGACGTCGTGGCGCAGAACTACGAGACTAACGCTGGTTCGAGGCTCCATGGGGCAAACATTTTTTTCATGGAATTTCGGCCAGTATGGGACCGGTGCACAGTGGGCCGGAAATGAAATCTAGCTCGAAAAATACAATTTTCACTCATTCTCATCAATTTATCTTTTTTTTTCACTTTAATATAACTGTTATATGACGGTTCTTAACTTATCTGCAAAGGAGGGTACAATTATAATGTGAGAAAAGTAGCTGACTAAACTATAAGAAATACACAAAATTAATGTACACAGAATCGAATATCTCAAAAAGCTCTACAAAAAAGTCCGCGACAGCATATGTTTATCTCTTACGGATAACTCGTAATAGCCATTTATATATTTCAATGATACCGAGAATCCCGGGCCTTAGGCGAGTGGTTAAGGCAAGAACTCTTGGCGTAGAACTACGGGACGTACGCTGGTTCGAGATTCCATGGAGGAAGAAATTGTTCTCATGGAATTTCGGTCAGTATGGGACCGGTGCATAGTGGGCCAGAAATGAATTCTAGCTGGAAAAATAACTATTTTTATTCACCCTCATTAAATTATCTGATTTTTTTTCACTCTAATATAATTGTTATCTGCAAAGGAGGGTACAATTCTAATGTTTATGAAGACAGTGTAAACATCGGAAGTTGCCGATGTTTAAGAACGTGTGTTATTAGCGTTGTGTGTTCAAGTTCAGCGAGCTATTCTTCTTATTCTATGTGGATACTTCACCTCAAGGTTTGTAGTTTTATTGATATATTTAATGTCTTTCTATATAACCAGATATTATGTTAAATACATGTGGAATCATACCTTCCATGCAGAAAAAAGTACACAATCATCTTATTTTAAGTAGAGCTACAAAGAAAACAGTTCTCAACAGTAGTTCAAATTTCAGTTATAATATAGAGTGATTTATGTACTTTAATTCACGCACAATAACATGTATGCAAATTATTGCGTTTTTTTAATGTTTTCTCATTACAGGAGGTAGCCAGCAACTGAGGCCTACCGTTTCGCGCAGAGAATATTTGTTTCATTTAATATGGACCAAAAGTTAGATAGAGGCAATAAGTTATCATTTAGTAAACAGATTGGGGTTAGCGGGATGATAGGAGAATGTTTAAATGTTATTAAAAGTCAATATTAAAAAAAAGCGATTTTCTCAAACGTACGAAGTTGCGCGCGAGAAAAAAAAATTGTAATGAAATATTCTGATTGGCTAGATGGATGTTAACTTTCCCGTTATGAAGAATTAATTTAGAACAATGACACTCGTTGGGAAATTCTGTTCCATCTGCTTATGGAATTGGAAAACTCAAAATAACTTTCGAAGAGGCTGGAATAAAGTAATTATGTTCACTTAAGCAGGAATTCTCTCGCGATGAACTTGCTCTTGCAACAGAAATACCACTTTGGTCATATGGTAAACGGGATACTGCTGATGTTTTAAAGACATTAGTCAAACCACCACCAAAATAGCTTCAAAATAATAATAAACATTACAAATCACCCCGCTCAACTCCCCTACCTTCTAATCTTCTATGCCGGACGAAGCATTGTCTTTTTTGACAATAAAATATCAATATGTCGATATATTAACATGAGACTATATGTCAAAAAGAGAGGTTGCGATATTTTATCCACCCTATAATGTTTCTAGGGAAGCAAATTAAATATGATACCTTTCTCAAGACAGACGGCAGAAATCATACTTTTTTTTTATTCCAAACTCTTCGAAAGATATTTTGGGTCTTACAATTCCATAAGCAGATGGAACAGGATTTTCCAACGACTATCAGTGTTCTAAATTCTTGATAACGGGAAAGTTTACATTTACGTTTAGCCAATCAGAAAATTTCAATAGAAATCTAACTTTTTTTTCTCTCTCGCACAACTTTCTATGTATAAGAAACCGCTTTTCAAAAAAGTTTTTAATTTTTTTTCAACATTCTCCGAACATCCCCTAACTGTAATTTATTAATAGAGGGCCATTTATAGCATATATCGATCACTTTTCGTCATATATTAAATCAAACAATTCACTGCGCGGGAAGATAGGCCACAGTTTGCCGGCCGCCTCCTCTAATAAAAAAGCTAATTAAAAAAACGCAACAATTTGCTCGCGTGTTATTGTGCGAGAATTGAAGTCCATAAATCACTCTATATTTTAATTAAAATTTGTAGTACTGTTCAGAACTTTTTTTTCGTAGCTCAATTTAAAGTAAAACGATTGTGTAATGTTTTTGGTGTTTCGAAGGTATGATTCCACGTGTATTTAACACAATATCTGGTTGTATTGAAACATGTTAAATATAACAATGAAAAGTACAAACCTTGCGGTAAAGTATTCATATGGAATAAGAAGAATAACTCACTGAACTTTAATGCAAAACATATTTATTTCTACAGCTCGGTACACAACTTGGATGCGGACCAGACGAGTTCTTAACTATCGCAATTTCCGATAATTATATTGTCTACATCAATTTTAGAATTCTACCCTCGTTTGCAGATATGTGAAGGACAGTCATCTGCCAATAATTTTAGAGTGAAGAAAGATGAATTGGCGGAGACTTAGTAAAATACTTTTTTCCAGCTATATTTCGTATCTGGCCCACTGTGCGATGTGCCCACCCTGAATTGTGAGGCATTTTGATAGCTACAATAAGTAGCGAATCCAGGTTGAGAATGCCAGCTATAACGGCTGGAGTATCCGACATGCTGACCACATATCACCCTACACTTGCTAGATGATTGTCTACCTCTGTGAATGTGAGGCCAAGAACCGGCAGGTCAGCCAAAAGCCTTCTAGGCCTGTCGCGCTTTGAGTTTATTTTTGATACTAGGAAGATCGGGATAAGTAGATTCCCGGGCAAGCGTGCTCTGCCATACCGTTCATCCGATTGAGATGGGGCTTTTTGAAAAATGTTCAGGAGATTCCGGGAATGAACATTAGGCTATAAAAGAGTTGTAATACTCACCCACGTCACCCCTAAAAATCACCCTTTGTAGTGAGAAACGTGAAATAAAGTTCCTATTTTGACGCATAAATGGCTTACTCTGCCTATACCATAAGAAATACACAAACTGATATACACAGAATTGAACATCTAAAAAACTCTACAAAAAAGTAGAGTAATACAGCGCACGGCTGGTGGTAAAAACACATTAACATTTATTTAGGAGTAGCAGAGCACGCCGGGTATTAGCTAGTAACATATAAAAAAGAACATTTTAAAATTCATAATTAAGCATGCACAATTCAATGCAATTATATTTAACAAAAGCGACACATGCAGTGACTAATATTTAATTTTAGGAATTGATATTTTGAGGTTTTAATTATATCATTTTTAGTGTGATCATCTTATCTCATTATTAATATCAGATTAAAAATAATATACATAACCTACAGTGATGCTAAAATACCTTGTTATTTTGCTCTTTATTATTTTTTGTTAGATCCGGTAAATCTGGAGTAGGCCTACTTTGTTGTACAAGGTAATTTTTCTAGTTGAAAGATCTGCACCAAAATGGTCTCGTATGTAAATTTTAAAATATTCATTCCCTTATATTCATTTTTAATAAATTAACAAATCATATTACACTGTGCAACAAATTAAAATTTTTCTTCTGTCCTTTAGATGAAACTATGTGATTTTAACTAATAGAGGTATGCTGAAATCATTTCTGAAATCCAAAATTTTCTATCACCCACCAACAATTTTCTTTAATGACACTTTGTATATATGTACATTTGCTATAAAAAACAACAAAAGGGTTGTCTTTTACTTAACACTTTTTTTTGTGTCCTTTAGATTAAACTATGTGATTTTAACTAATTGAGATGTGCTGAATTCATTTTGGGAATCCAACATTTTCTATCACCAATCAATTTTTTGTAATGACACTTTTTAATTGTACAAGTTAGTTATAATGACAAACATAACAATTGCAAAGAACACCAAATTAAAATGTCTTTGTTGATCGTTTGCGCTTATAGTCATCCACATATTCTATGTCTTTTGCATGTATCGAGATTGGTGTTGTCTTCTTGTTCGTCATTACTTTCGTTTTGTTGTAGTTTATTTCAAGCCCGACCTGATTGCTCCGGTCGTTCAGTTCTGTTAGCATTTGTTGCAATTCATTTGGAGACCTGGCGAATAGTGCGACATCATTCGCAAATCGTAGGTTGGTTAACCTTCTGCCATTTTTATGATGCCATATTTATTGTCCATTTAAGCTTCTTGAATACTTCCTCTACTACGCTTGTGAACAATTTTGGTGAAATTGAGTCGTCTTGTTTAACTCCTCTGCGTAGTCGGAAGATCTCTCCCTCTCGTTCCGTCTTCACTTTTCATTTGCTCTGGGAATACAAATTGCCTAGAATTTTGATATACTTTGATTCTATTCCTTGTTTCTGTAGAGCTTGTCAGTACACTTGAATGCTCGACAGAGTCAAACGCCTTGATGTAATCGACAAAAGCTATGTACAGTGACAGGTTAAATTCAATGAACTTCTCTATGATCTGGTTTACTGCCTGGAGGTGGTCTGCTGTACTGAAACCTGATCTGAAGCCTTCTTGTTCGTTGGGCTGATTTTCGTCCAGAGATTTTGTAAGCCTTCTTGTTATTACCTTCGAAAATAATTTGTATAGGTTTGACATGAGACTTATAGGTCTATAGTTGTTTAATTCATCTTTGGGGCCTTTTTTATGTAGCAGTATAATTGTGCTTGTTGTCCATTGTTCAGGTATGCTTTCTTCCTCTAGAATTTTATTAAATATTATGGTGATTGGACGTACTTGTATCTCTTCCCCGTATTTCAGGTACTCGTTCCATATTCCGTCCTCTCCTGGGGAAAAGGAACACTGATATCTTAAAAGAATTGAAGACTACGCCAATTTTGGAATATATTAAACAGTACCAACTAAATTGGAAACACCATCTTGAAAGAATGAGTTCAAATCGGATCCTCAAAGCTGTTTATAATTATATACCAAGAGGACGAAGATCACTGGGCCGTCCTATGAAACGCTGGAGGGAAAATTTTCTATAGGATCCTAACAGACCTTGGCCTAATACTTGGGAGGAAGAAGAAGAAGAAGAAGTGACAAATTTAATATTCAACAACGTACTTCTCCATTGCTTTAGCCTCATCAGATATTCATTGTAATCTCTGGTTTAATTTGTTTTATGCTAGATCATCCGTTTCAAATAACTCTTTGTCAAAGACACCTTCTAAATTTCTAAAACTTTTGGACCTGTATTTTACCATAGAGAGCAAAAGGATTGGTCCTATGTAGTGAATTGATTCCCACAAACAAGTGGATATTTGAATCTGATTGAATGACGTCTAGCGTTTGGAAACTCACCCGGCAAACTAACTAACGTGAGCATAGTAAGTATTCCATTTGTTGTAGGTCCCAAACAACCACTGGAAGCAATGTCTGGGTGTCATTGAAACCCTTTAATATTTCTTCGGATTTTGCCCTTTTTGAGAGATTTTAAGTCTGCACAGACATAATATATAATTCTTGTTTCACATCACTGTCAGTTTCTCTCCCTACATTAGAAATCACTATATAATGTTGGTGCTCAGGGAAAACGAATTAATGAAAGACTGAAAATAGAAAATGAAGCAATATGTATTGAGTTCATAAAAACTTACATGTGTCCAACTAATGATGTTTATTACAAGCGTCAACTTGCATT